>CM026393.1:48730694-48749768 GCA_014843695.1 Archivesica marissinica
TGGCGTCACAGGTATGGGTGACTTAAGCTTGGCGTCACAGGTATGGGTGACTTAAGCTTGGCGTCACAGGTATGGGTGACTGGCGTCACAGGTATGGGTGACTGGCATCACAGGTATGGGTGACTTAAGCTTGGCGTCACAGGTATGGGTGACTTAAGCTTGGCATCACAGGTATGGGTGACTTAAGCTTGGCATCACAGGTATGGGTGACTTAAGCTTGGCATCACAGGTATGGGTGACTGGCATCACAGGTATGGGTGACTTAAGCTTGGCGTCACAGGTATGGGTGACTGGCGTCACAGGTATGGGTGACTTAAGCTTGGCGTCACAGGTATGGGTGACTGGCGTCACAGGTATGGGTGACTGGCATCACAGGTATGGGTGACTTAAGCTTGGCATCACAGGTATGGGTGACTTAAGCTTGGCGTCACAGGTATGGGTGACTTAAGCTTGGCGTCACAGGTATGGGTGACTTAAGCTTGGCATCACAGGTATGGGTGACTTAAGCTTGGCGTCACAGGTATGGGTGACTTAAGCTTGGCATCACAGGTATGGGTGACTTAAGCTTGGCATCACAGGTATGGGTGACTTAAGCTTGGCATCACAGGTATGGGTGACTTAAGCTTGGCATCACAGGTATGGGTGACTTAAGCTTGCATCACAGGTATGGGTGACTTAAGCTTGGCGTCACAGGTATGGGTGACTTAAGCTTGGCATCACAGGTATGGGTGACTTAAGCTTGGCGTCACAGGTATGGGTGACTGGCGACAGGTATGGGTGACTGGCATCACAGGTATGGGTGACTTAAGCTTGGCATCACAGGTATGGGTGACTGGCGACACAGGTATGGGTGACTGGCGTCACAGGTATGGGTGACTTAAGCTTGGCATCACAGGTATGGGTGACTTAAGCTTGGCGTCACAGGTATGGGTGACTTAAGCTTGGCATCACAGGTATGGGTGACTTAAGCTTGGCATCACAGGTATGGGTGACTTAAGCTTGGCGTCACAGGTATGGGTGACTTAAGCTTGGCATCACAGGTATGGATGACTTAAGCTTGGCATCACAGGTATGGGTGACTTAAGCTTGGCATCACAGGTATGGGTGACTTAAGCTTGGCATCACAGGTATGGGTGACTTAAGCTTGGCAGGAACATTTTTCAAATTGACAATAGATTCAGTCTCCCTGTTCAGCCAGCCACTTTTAAACATGCCATGAAGTGATTTGATATAGATATCAACAGTTCTGACTGGATTAGGCTAAGACACTCGGCCAATAAAGAAATACTGGATACATGTATATTCAAGTGACTGTAATGTCTAAATTCTGTACGGAATCGAATATGATGGATAACCGTATACCGCAGGGAACCATTCCAGCTCTAGTCTGAGCTCTGTCGTATACGTGCGCAACAGAGTACTACGGATTGGGAATGGTCTGGAGATGTCAACCAAGCTCTCCTGACAGGTGCATCCCATAACATTTGGGAAAATAAGTTTATTTTGTGTAGTTCGATTACAACCATGACTATGTCGTGACAGATTCAGCTGCATCAGATCAAAATGCGAACAATGTCCTGTTGTGTCCTGTGGAGCAGGATGAATGGGCAATAGCATGATCTAGAGAAATATTGCAACTGTCATTGCATTTCTTGCCGATTGAGTCTAGATTGCATCCAGATCTTGCACTCAGCGTCGACCCATTCTCTGATCTCTGTCAGATCACATTTGGTTGAATCGGTACCTTTCGGGGCAGATTCAATCATTTTCACCATGCAAAAGATACAAATCAGATCAGAACGGAAGAATCGGGACGAGTTCGGCTAGAATCGGGTGATATGGGTGCTTCCTGAACAGTATCTGATTAGGGTTGTTATTAAATACAGTCAAACCTGCGATAAGCAGCCAGCCAAGGGAATCACAGAAAGTGGCTGCTTATGCTTAGCACAGGTGACTGCTTAATAGAGGTCAAAGGGATAATTAAACAACATATTGGGAATCTGGAAACTGGCTGCTTAATACAGGTTGGCTGCTTAATGGAGGTGACCACTAACACGGGTTCGATTGTACAGTCAAACCTGTGTTAGTGGTCACCTGTATTAAGCAGCCAATCTGTATTAAGCAGCCAGTTTCCAGATTCCCAATGTGTTGTTTTACTATACATTTGACCTCTATTAAGCAGCTACCTGTGCTAAGCGGCCACTTTCTGTGATTCCCTTGGCTGGCTGCTTAAGACAGGTTTGACTGTATTTCCATTTACACAGTCAGTGAGTTTGATCAGCAATAGTCAGAAAGTAAAGCACTTGCCAAACATGGAATATTATGCAGATATCAAGAACTTAAAGATAGATGATAGATAGATAGATATACAGTCAAACCTGTCTTAAGCAGCCAGCCACGGGAACCACAGAAAGTGGCTGCTTAGCACAGGTGGCTGCTTAATAGAGGTCAAATATATAGTAAAACAACTATTGGGAATCTGAAAAGTGGCTGCTTAATACAGGTTGGCTGCTTAATAGAGGTGACCACTAACACTGGTTTGATTGTATTTCCATTTACACAGTCAACAAGGAGGAGATTTGATCCGCAATAGTCAGAAAGTAAAGCACTTGCCAAACATGGAATATTATGCAGATATCAAGAACTTAAAGATAGATGATAGATAGATAGATAGAAGATAGATAGATAGATAGATAGATAGATAGATAGAAGATAGATAGATAGATAGATAGATAGATAGATAGATAGATAGATAGATAGATAGATAATAGATAGATAGATAGATAGATAGATAGATAGATAGATAGATAGATAGATAGATAGATAGATAGATAGATAGATAGATATAGATAGATAGATAGATATAGATAGATAGATAGATATAGATAGATAGATAGATAGATAGATAGATAGATAGATAGATAGATAGATAGATAGATAGATAGATAGATAGATAGATAGATAGATAGATAGATAGATAGATAGATAGATAGATAGATAGATAGATAGATAGATAGATAGATAGATAGATAGATAGATAGATAGATAGATAGATAGATAGATAGATAGATAGATAGATAGATAGATAGATAGATAGATAGATAGTGTTTTGAGTTATTCTTGCAAGCTTCTGCTGAACATGATTAGAGTCTGTTGATCAATATTAATTTCAAGGATAAGACAGCATGCCAGTCTAATGAAAGCTTGAAATATTGATTTGGGATACAGTCTACTGGCCGGCCAGAATAACAACACAATTTTCTGCAAATAGAGAAATCCTAGGGCTAGGCATGTTTAGTGACACTGTGTGTAGGAGGACTTTGTCACACTGACACTTAATGTTCTGTGCTTAATGATGGCAGAAATTTCTTGGAACTATTTTTGTATATATAAATGACTGGTTATTAAATATCCATGGTAGGTAGTAGTGTGATTGGTTCATTGCGTAGGTGTTAGGTGTATCCGTGTAGTTTATGGCGAATCTCAGAGTAGGTCATATGTTCATGCACATCTATTTTAGCTTGATTGCGAAACAAGTTCTTACAACTTATATTAATTACTCTCGAGACCTCATTTCTTATGGAATCCATCGCCATGAAGGAGAGAGAAAAGGCAATGTGGAATTCAAATGCTAAGGTCACAATCGAAATGGCTACAGCTGGGAGTGAACTCTGTGTCTTTCGCACCTGAAGCGAACGTGCTACCACTGCGCTATCACGACTTCCACTTGAAGTGGGTGTTTGACATATAAGTTTTATTTTGTAGCTGATGTCGGAGTGTGTGTTTGTTGTGTCAGTAATATGGTTTAGAGAATCTCTGAGTGGGTGTTTGACTTGTCAGTAATATGGTTTAGAGAATCTCTGAGTGGGTGTTTGACTTGTCAGTAATATGGTTTAGAGAATCTCTGAGTGGGTGTTTGACTTGTCAGTAATTCAGTAATATTCTTTAGAGAATCTCTGAGTGGGTGTTTGGTGTATCAATATATGGTTTAGAGAATCTCGGAGTGGGTGTTTGGTGTATCAATATATGGTTTAGAGAATCTCGGAGTGGGTGTTTGGTGTATCAATATATGGTTTAGAGAATCTCGGAGTGGGTGTTTGGTGTATCAATATATGGTTTAGAGAATTCCAGAGTGGGTGTTTGGTGTATCAATATATGGTTTAGAGAATCTCTGAGTGGGTGTTTGGTGTATCAATGTATGGTTTAGAGAATCTCGGAGTGGGTGTTTGGTGTATCAATATATGGTTTAGAGAATCTCGGAGTGGGTGTTTGATGTATCAATATATGGTTTAGAGAATCTGGAGTGGGTGTTTGGTGTATCAATATATGGTTTAGAGAATCTCGGAGTGGGTGTTTGGTGTATCAATATATGGTTTAGAGAATCTTGGAGTGGGTGTTTGGTGTATCAATGTATGGTTTAGAGAATCTTGGAGTGGGTGTTTGGTGTATCAATGTATGGTTTAGAGAATCTTGGAGTGGGTGTTTGGTGTATCAATGTATGGTTTAGAGAATCTTGGAGTGGGTGTTTGGTGTATCAATATATGGTTTAGAGAATCTTGGAGTGGGTGTTTGGTGTATCAATATATGGTTTAGAGAATCTCGGAGTGGGTGTTTGGTGTATCAATATATGGTATATGGTTTAGAGAATCTCTGAGTGGGTGTTTGATGTATCAATGTATGAATGGGTGTTTGAGTATTGAGTATTATCGGTTAGAGAATCTCTGAGTAGATGTCTGGCATGTCAGTAATATGGTTTAGAGAATCTCTGGGTGGGTGTTTGACTTGTCAGTAATATGGTTTAGAGAATCTCTGAGTGGGTGTTTGACTTGTCAGTAATATAGTTTAGAGAATCTCTGAGTGGGTGTTTGACTTGTCAGTAATTCAGTAATATTCTTTAGAGAATCTCTGAGTGAGTGTTTGGTGTATCAATATATGGTTTAGAGAATCTTGGAGTGGGTGTTTGGTGTATCAATATATGGTTTAGAGAATCTTGGAGTGGGTGTTTGGTGTATCAATATATGGTTTAGAGAATCTTGGAGTGGGTGTTTGGTGTATCAATATATGGTTTAGAGAATCTTGGAGTGGGTGTTTGGTGTATCAATATATGGTTTAGAGAATCTCTGAGTGGGTGTTTGGTGTATCAATGTATGGTTTAGAGAATCTCTGAGTGGGTTTTTGATGTATCAATATATGGTTTAGAGAATCTCTGAGTGGGTGTTTGGTGTATCAATGTATGGTTTAGAGAATCTCTGAGTGGGTGTTTGGTGTATCAATATATGGTTTAGAGAATCTCTGAGTGGGTGTTTGGTGTATCAATATATGGTTTAGAGAATCTTGGAGTGGGTGTTTGGTGTATCAATATATGGTTTAGAGAATCTTGGAGTGGGTGTTTGGTGTATCAATATATGGTTTAGAGAATCTTGGAGTGGGTGTTTGGTGTATCAATATATGGTTTAGAGAATCTCTGAGTGGGTGTTTGGTGTATCAATATATGGTTTAGAGAATCCCGGAGTGGGTGTTTGGTGTATCAATATATGGTTTAGAGAATCTCTGAGTTGGTGTTTGATGTATCAATGTATATGGTTTAGGAAATCTCTGAGTGAGTGTTTGACATATCAGTATATGGCTTAGAGAATCTATGTACCTGTTTTATTAAAATAATTAATATGTTCAAACATTGATATTTATTTTCATTGCTCCATTTCATTTTTGCTTCCCACTCCACTCATTGATGTTTACTTAGTGAAAGAATAAGAAACTACTTTATATTCACCGTTGTGGGTGTAAGTGAATATAGCACCTACAAGAGTTGCAGATAAGGAAATCCCATCAAAGAACTGAAGATGTGTGCAATGAACGAGGCCTTACCGAGGTCTTTACATGCATCTTCAGCCTGAAGCTCTGTATTGGGCTTCAAATTGGCCCAAATTCGTGTTGTGCTTACTCAAAAAGACTAATCAAGTTGACATATGCTGAAAGATAAAAAGAGCAAAGCATTTTCTATGTGATAAAAGGAAAAACAAATATCGACAATTTCTGATGTTTATTTCTGAGTTCCGCCGGCGACATAGCCCAAAATGGTGCTGATGCAGGCGTAAAACCCGAAATATATATAATATTTCTGAGTATTGGAGACCCCTTAAAGACACGCCGACATATCAATGGGTGAGTGTCAGAAACTACTGCCTATCAGACTTTTCATAAACTACTTCACTTTAGCTAGCTTTGTGCAAAAAATCAGACTTCCTTCCAAAAGTGAACATGTTGTCCGTTCAGTTGCACTTATCAGCTCCACTACTGATATAGGTCTTCAGTTTGTCTTGAATGACGCGAGAAGTCGGAAAACTCTCACACTGCCATCAATCTTAAGTCAGCCCGTCTAGCAGACGCCAATCTTAAGTCAACTGCTCTTAAATAATTTAGTCTTAATGGTCAGAGTCGATCACTTGTTGATTCAACTTTGACTTAATTAGCGGACATGGTCACGAGTGATGGGAGTGTGGCGATGCACATATTCACTCTGTTTGCGCACAAGCAGCGTGTGACCTGCTCGCAAGCTGCTCTGATTGATTGCTAGTCGTTGATCCCACCGACGGGTCGTCAACAGGTCTTGAATGAACATGAATGAATTGGTGATACGGCACGTCAGTTGACCGTCTATTACTCATGTGTATATAGATAGCTCTTGGCGTGAGTTGGAATTTACCTTGTTGTTATATTTTAGTTTGGCAGCACATTTCCAACGATCTCCCCATGATTTGTAAAATATTTGTATCGTTAAGCTTGTCGTGAATTCAAGTTTCAAGCTTGTCGTGAGTTCAAGTTTCAAGCTTGTCGTGAATTCAAGTTTCAAGCTTGTCGTGAGTTCAAGTTTCGATTGCATTCACTGCATTTATGGAAACTGTAAAACAATATTTTGGTTTATTTATCGTCGCTACCGGTTGCCCATATGAGCGACGCCTCCTGAAGATATTAGTCATTTTAGAATTTTGGAGGATAGTGCAATGATACAGACAGAGACCCATTCCAGAGTCTCCTCTGGTTCTTTTACGAGACCTCGGTTTAACGTCCCATCTGAAAGACTGTTAATTTTATTAGGGTCAGACGGGGGATCGAACCTGCGATCCCTGGATTACCAGTCCAGCGTGTTACCACTGGACTACAGATCCGTCTGTGAGTTATTCCAATTTCTCCACTCTTTCTTAAATACATGATTTCTAATTACTATCCAACAACAAAGACTGGGTTTTGTAATAAATGCTAAAATTTAATTGCTGTTGCGTGGGTAATATGTAAAAGAGATATTCGTGTAACTATTGTAGGCACTCTTTCCATCATTTATTCATGGATTCCTTATTAAACATTAAATGGTCATATACCTAATTTGATGGCGTTTCCAGGTTTTTGACTGTTGAAATTGTATGATTGTGGATTGTTTTTATAGGAATCGTGTACAAATTATACAAATTCTTTACCCCGTGTGTTGTGAGAACACGTCTGTATGCCACTAATGTCCGTCCGTCTGTCAATATGCCACTAATGTCCGTCCGTCTGTCAATATGCCACTAATGTCCGTCCGTCTGTCAATATGCCACTAATGTCCGTCCGTCTGTCAATATGCCACTAATGTCCGTCCGTCTGTCAATATGCCACTAATGACTGTCCGTCTGTCAATATGCCACTAATGTCCGTCCGTCTGTCAATATGCCACTAATGTCCGTCCGTCTGTCAATATGCCACTAATGTCCGTCCGTCTGTCAATATGCCACTAATGACTGTCCGTCTGTCAATATGCCACTAATGACTGTCCGTCTGTCAATATGCCACTAATGACTGTCCGTCTGTCAATATGCCACTAATGACTGTCCGTCTGTCAATATGCCACTAATGACTGTCCGTCTGTCAATATGCCACTAATGACTGTCCGTCTGTCAATATGCCACTAATGACTGTCCGTCTGTCAATATGCCACTAATGACTGTCCGTCTGTCAATATGCCACTAATGACTGTCCGTCTGTCAATATGCCACTAATGACTGTCCGTCTGTCAATATGCCACTAATGTCCGTCCGTCTGTCAATATACCACTAACGACCGTCCGTCTGTCAATATGCCACTAATGACCGTCCGTCTGTCAATATGCCACTAATTACCGTCCGTCTGTCAATATGCCACTAATGACCCCGTCTGTCAATATGCCACTAATGACCGTCTGTCTGTCAATATGCCACTAATGACCGTCCGTCTGTCAATATGCCACTAATGACCCCGTCTGTCAATATGCCACTAATGACCGTCCGTCTGTCAATATGCCACTAATGACCGTCCGTCTGTCAATATGCCACTAATGACCGTCTGTCTGTCAATATGCCACTAATGACCGTCCGTCTGTCAATATGCCACTAATGACCGTCCGTCTGTCAATATGCCACTAATGACCGTCCGTCTGTCAATATGCCACTATTGACCGTCCGTCTGTCAATATGCCACTAATGACTGTCCGTCTGTCAATATGCCACTAATGACTGTCCGTCTGTCAATATGCCACTAATGACTGTCCGTCTGTCAATATGCCACTAATGACTGTCCGTCTGTCAATATGCCACTAATGACTGTCCGTCTGTCAATATGCCACTAATGACTGTCCGTCTGTCAATATGCCACTAATGACTGTCCGTCTGTCAATATGCCACTAATGACTGTCCGTCTGTCAATATGCCACTAATGACCGTCTGTCAATATACCACTAATGACCGTCTGTCAATATACCACTAATGACTGTCCGTCTGTCAATATGCCACTAATGACCGTCTGTCAATATACCACTAATGACCGTCTGTCAATATACCACTAATGACTGTCCGTCTGTCAATATGCCACTAATGACCGTCTGTCAATATGCCACTAATGACCGTCTGTCAATATACCACTAATGACCGTCTGTCAATATACCACTAATGACTGTCCGTCTGTCAATATGCCACTAATGACCGTCTGTCAATATGCCACTAATGACCGTCTGTCAATCCACTAATGACCGTCTGTCAATATACCACTAATGACTGTCCGTCTGTCAATATGCCACTAATGACCGTCTGTCAATATGCCACTAATGACCGTCTGTCAATATACCACTAATGACCGTCTGTCAATATGCCACTAATGACCGTCTGTCAATATACCACTAATGACCGTCTGTCAATATGCCACTAATGACCGTCTGTCAATATACCACTAATGACCGTCTGTCAATATACCACTAATGACGTCCGTCTGTCAATATGCCACTAATGACCGTCTGTCAATATGCCACTAATGACCGTCTGTCAATATGCCACTAATGACCGTCTGTCAATATGCCACTAATGACTGTCCGTCTGTCAATATGCCACTAATGACCGTCTGTCAATATGCCACTAATGACCGTCTGTCAATATACCACTAATGACTGTCCGTCTGTCAATATGCCACTAATGACCGTCTGTCAATATGCCACTAATGACCGTCTGTCAATATACCACTAATGACTGTCCGTCTGTCAATATGCCACTAATGACCGTCTGTCAATATACCACTAATGACCGTCTGTCAATATGCCACTAATGACTGTCCGTCTGTCAATATACCACTATTGACCGTCTGTCAATATACCACTAATGACCGTCTGTCAATATGCCACTAATGACCGTCTGTCAATATACCACTAATGACCGTCTGTCAATATGCCACTAATGACCGTCTGTCAATATGCCACTAATAACCGTCTGTCAATATACCACTAATGACCGTCTGTCAATATGCCACTAATGACCGTCTGTCTGTCAATATACCACTAATGACCGTCTGTCAATATGCCACTAATGACCATCTGTCAATATGCCACTAATGATCGTCTGTCAATATGCCACTAATGACCATCCGTCTGTCAATATACCACTAACGTCCGTCTGTCAATATGCCATTAATGACCGTCCGTCTGTCAATATGCCACTAATGACCGTCCGTCTGTCAATATGCCACTAATGACCGTCCGTCTGTCAATATGCCACTAACGACCGTCCGTCTGTCAATATGCCACTAATGACCGTCTGCCAATATGCCACTAATGTCCGTCTGTCTATCAATATGCCACTAATGACCATCCGTCTGTCAATATGCCACTAACATCCGTCTGTCAATATGCCACTAATGTCCATCTGTCTGTCAATATGCCACTAATGACCGTCTGTCAATATACCACTAATGACCGTCTGTCAATATGCCACTAATGACTGTCCGTCTGTCAATATACCACTATTGACCGTCTGTCAATATACCACTAATGACCGTCTGTCAATATGCCACTAATGACCGTCTGTCAATATACCACTAATGACCGTCTGTCAATATGCCACTAATGACCGTCTGTCAATATGCCACTAATGACCGTCTGTCAATATACCACTAATGACCGTCTGTCAATATGCCACTAATGACCGTCTGTCTGTCAATATACCACTAATGACCGTCTGTCAATATGCCACTAATGACCATCTGTCAATATGCCACTAATGACCGTCTGTCAATATGCCACTAATGAT
Source organism: Archivesica marissinica (assembly GCA_014843695.1). Taxonomy (NCBI): domain Eukaryota; kingdom Metazoa; phylum Mollusca; class Bivalvia; order Venerida; family Vesicomyidae; genus Archivesica; species Archivesica marissinica. The sequence goes on from CM026393.1 coordinate 48,741,275, forward strand.
CATCCGTCTGTCAATATACCACTAACGTCCGTCTGTCAATATGCCACTAATGACCGTCCGTCTGTCAATATGCCACTAATGACCGTCCGTCTGTCAATATGCCACTAATGACCGTCCGTCTGTCAATATGCCACTAACGACCGTCCGTCTGTCAATATGCCACTAATGACCGTCTGTCAATATGCCACTAATGTCCGTCTGTCTATCAATATGCCACTAATGACCGTCCGTCTGTCAATATGCCACTAACATCCATCTGTCAATATGCCACTAATGTCCATCTGTCTGTCAATATGCCACTAATGTCCATCTGTCTGTCAATATGCCACTAATGACCGTCTGTCAATATGCCACTAAGTCCGTCTGTCAATATGCCACTAACGTCCGTCTGTCTGTCAATATGCCACTAACGTCTGTCTGCCTGTGCACATGTCTCCTGTTGTAATGCTAATTATTCACCTTGGTTATGATTCATGAAAATGTGATCATTGTGTCACCTTACACTGCTCAGTTCATGTGTCACCTTACACTGCTCAGTTCATGTGTCACCTTACACTGCTCAGTTCACGTGTCACCTTACACTGCTCAGTTCATGTGTCACCTTACACTGCTCAGTTCACGTGTCACCTTACACTGCTCAGTTCACGTGTCACCTTACACTGCTCAGTTCACGTGTCACCTTACACTGCTCAGTTCACATGTCACCTTACACTGCTCAGTTCACGTGTCACCTTACACTGCTCAGTTCACGTGTCACCTTACACTGCTCAGTTCACGTGTCACCTTACACTGCTCAGTTCATGTGTCACCTTACACTGCTCAGTTCATGTGTCACCTTACACTGCTCAGTTCATGTGTCACCTTACACTGCTCAGTTCATGTGTCACCTTACACTGCTCAGTTCATGTGTCACCTTACACTGCTCAGTTCATGTGTCACCTTACACTGCTCAGTTCATGTGTCACCTTACACTGCTCAGTTCATGTGTGATTTAATCATTTCAGCACATTACATCATTTTCTCATTTCAGTGCTTGTGTAATTTACTCTGTTCAATACCTGTGTCATTTACTCTGTTCAATACCTGTGTAATTTACTCTGTTCAATACCTGTGTAATTTACTCTGTTCAATACCTGTGTAATTTACTCTGTTCAATACCTGTGTAATTTACTCTGTTCAATACCTGTGTAATTTATTCTGTTCAATACCTGTGTAATTTACTCTGTTCAGTACCTGCGTAATTTACCTGTTTCAGTACAATATGTCATTTACTGGTATCATTTCTTGTGTAATTACTTGTGTTATTTTAGCATTTCAGTACATGTCTAACTTGTTTGTTTCAGTACCTGTGTGAGCAGTCCCTCAAGATGACAAGTCTCGGGTGAGTCTATAATTATACAAACTAAATCAATAATTACAGCAATTTCTTTTTGAAGAATTATAATTTGAATTCTGAGAAATGAATGTGTAAGTGGCTTCTCTCAATAAAACTATGTCAGAAATATGTATGTTATGTGGTTAAAAGGATTGTACTTTACAAAAGTTGTATGCTCTTAACCCAGTTCATTCTGGATACCGTTCAAACAGTATTTGCAAAGAACTTAGAGCCAGATCAGCCGCCATGGAACGTGCCTACTGATCAGGCTCTATGCTGTTTGCTATTCAGATGATCATGCTAAGACACTTGGCTATGTAGCAAACAATATAGATCCTGATCAGCATGCAGCGTCACGCTGCGGCTGATCTGGATCTATGTTGTTTGCAAAAGCCTTTAAATGTATCCAGAATGAAATGGATTAACCCATTCAACCCCAAGTAACTGACATGGACTGGTGCGTGATATTTTTAGACAAATAAATTAATAAGAAAATACCTTTGGACCAGTTCATTTATCAAAATGGGTAATTTTATCTATAAATAGTAATAATTATTACTGGCAAAAAGTGCAGATCCTGATGAGACGGCTCGTCACGAGCCAGCTCATCTGGATCTACACTTTTTGTAAGTCTATTTAGAGAATTTTCTCACTTCCACCCATTGCTAAGTGATATTTCAGAAATAGAAACTCTACTCATCTATCGACAGGTTTTGTTATGGCATTTAAGCGCGATACCGAATTGTTTGAAGTGAGTGTGTTCTCTTGCTCAGTCATGCCGGTATTTACTCGCCTTTAAGACGATCTCAGCTATAAGACGACCCTCCAACTTTGGTCTTAAATCAGTGGTATTTTGTATATACCCGCATATAAGACGAGTTGAGCGAATGATAACGAAGAAATTATCATAGAAATTGTACTGTAAAAGCACTGTAAATTATGTGAAATTATAAAGAAATGCACTGTTAAATCAGGGGATAAACCTTCATTGCCTGGTTAAGGTATGGATGGAAACACTGTTGTAGCTGTTTAGTTTAATCATATTTTATTGCAAATCAATGGTCATGCACATAAAGATACAATACAATGGTTTGAGCCATAAGTTTTAGCAACATTAGACGGCCCGCACCAGAAAGTCAAGCGAACGTTTGATTAAGTTAAATGACTGAGTTTCTGTCCTGAAAAGAGTATACAAAATAGAAGAATGTAAATAGAATTCTCTTAAAGGATTAACGAGAGAAAAATATTGCTTAGATTGATACATGTATCTCACGAGGATTCCACCCGTTGTTCCCCCATACCACGCCGAGACCCGAACCCACAATCCCGTCTCACAAGCATGTATCTCACGAGGATTCCACCCGTTGTTCCCCCATACCACGCCGAGACCCGAACCCACAATCCCGTCTCACAAGCATGTATCTCACGAGGATTCCACCCGTTGTTCCCCCATACCACGCCGAGACCCGAACCCACAATCCCGTCTCACAAGGAAATAACGTATATATGTAGCAGCTATTGAAACAAGTGACGGATCGTACATGAGCCGTGGACTCACAACTGTTGAGCGACACATGTGAGGAATGTCCAATCAACACGAACAACAACTGTAGCAGCTGTACTAGTATTCTTTCATTTTTATTCAATTGTGTTCAAACTTGGTTAAAACTTTACCTCATAATTGAATTACAAAATGTGTTTAGTTATCTCAGGTGAGCCGCCCAGTACCTGTTGGCCCTCTTGTTTCAGCTTGTCTATCCAGACACTACATGGATTGTAACATTTTCCAGATTTCATTAGTTCAGCCTAATTTATAGGTTGCTGTGGGTTAAACCACTAATAGAAATATGGAATTAAATTATCTTTCTATTCTGAATCACCACCGCCTGCTTACAAAATGCCTAAAAACTGTATGTCTGTATATAAAATTGGAGTCGGTATGTCTCTGGTGTAAAACATGTTTTAGACCACTGATACTGTTAGTCACTTAATATTTGCTGGAACATTTTTCACGAGTTTCCGATGTCGGATTTAATTGGTGGAATTTTAAATCCATCTAATGATTTGGATACCCATATCCGCCCACTCTCGCAATCGGGGTGTGTGGATGACAATATATAAATATTGCATTCCCGAGTGGGCAATATGAACATTTGCTGGAACATTTTTCATGCGTTTCCGATGTCGGATTTATTCGTGGAATTTGTGATTAAATTTATATGCCGTAACTATATTTGCTGGCCATATGGCGATCTTGTTCATAAGTCGAGGGTCATATTTTAGCTTGAAAAAGGTGATTTAAAGCTGGATCCTTCGATATGTTGTGGACTTCTGACATTCATCATGACAATGCTTATTTTACCCATCATTTTTTATCTGCTTTTTATCATTAACTTTATTCCAGTACAAATCATTAAACAAAAATTTGAACTTTATTTTTCAAGTGGTCGAGTGGTTACGGTCGCGACTTGTAACTGTAACTTATCATCACTGATGGTCACGGGTTCGAGCCCCGCTCAGACCGTGTCTCATTTATATCAGTTTCTTACGGAGGTTGGTGCACCCAAGTACTGGTTAACTGTTGGAGCCTGCCCAGGAAAGGTGTTGTTAGGAAACTGCCCGCCGGCGATATAGCCCAAAATGGTGCTGATGCAGGCGTAAAACCCGAAATATAAAAATATAAATATTATTTTTCAAATATTTTTTCTCGACGCATTACATTCATTCATCACATTACTGGATGAGTAAAAGATTAGTTTATGCAAATTTATTTTAGCTCGATTGTGAAACAAGTTCTTATAACTTATATTAAGCACTCTCGAGAACTCATTCCTGATGGAATCCATCGCCACACTTGCCTAAGGGCACAATCATAATGACTCCAGCGGGGCTCGAACTCCGGACCTTTCGCACCTGAGGTAAAAGGTTGACATATGTCCAGGAATATACAGTAGAAAGTTGTGAAATAGTAACTAACAGCATTCTTGAAGAAATATAACCACGTAAAATACATATACTCACCTTGCAGTGCCCCACTTGGGGTGTCAAATTCTTTTATGTGAGGAAGCTAGCATATATCCAGCTGGCTGGTATGTATGTTCCATTTATGTCAAACCCCTTTTGTGGGACCTAGACATGTTTTTCATCCTGGACTTAACTAAGTGGTTAATCAGTACGAAGCAATGTGTGTGAGGACCCTTCCAAGTCCAACACTGTACCACTACACCACGGACACCACACCTGCTTGTGGAAGGTCGGTGGTTCTACCTGGGTGCCCGTCCGTGCCTGAAATACTGCTCGGAGAGGCACCCGGGGTCTTCCTCCACCAATAACAGCTGGAGAGTCGCCGTATGGCCCAAGCTGTTGGTGCAACATTAGACCCCAAAAACAAAGAAACCACGAAAAATATGAGTGTTGTGAATGGAAACACACTACGGTATTGTACAACCTGAATTGTTTTATCTTTCATGTAGATAGGTTGAACATGTGTCAAGATTAAGTTGATGGCTCAATTCCAAAACGCATGTTCATTTATCTGAAGAGAAACAGAATCGGAGTAAAACATGACAGAAATATAGCACTTTGTTAATCCTAGGCATGCTGGGTAAATAAATTCACATTTGCAAACAACATAGATCCAGATCAGCCGTGGCGTAGAGCCACGTCTGATCAGGATCTATGTTGTTTGCTATTCAGCCAAATGTTTTAGTTCCACTATCCGAATAGCAAACAGCATAGAGCCTGATCAGACGGCACATTCTGTTTGCAAAAGTGATTTTTAGCAGCCGCTAGCGTGCAAAGGGTTAACCAGGTGCATTGAATTTTGAGGCTAAAAATAAAATTCATTGGTGTCAAGACTAAGGTGTATAATTGACATTTTAAGTAAGATGTGAAGGCCCGGGCACCCAAGATATTTGCATACGTCCTGTTTTGCCATATGGTTTATGCAAAAACGAAATTAATCCGGCAAGTAAATCATTTTTATATATTATGTGGTCCTCTCTACATCCGAATTTTTGGCTTAGAAAAGGAAAACAAAAATCATCCGGCTAATTCATTTTCTATAAGATTGTTAACAATGGGACCTGTGTTTCTATGTATCTTGGAATAACTTTGCCTTAAAATTAGACAGTATTCTGTCAATGAATAAACTGTCACAGGTGTCCGTCTGTCCGTAGTAGAATACATTGTCTGGATCTCTGAACAAAATTGTTTCCACATTAGATCCACGTTTTCTGGGTCAATCTGTCTCCAATAAACTGTCACAGAAGTCTATACTAGAATCACTTTGTCTGGAACATTCATGTCTCCAATAAACTGTCACAGAAGTCTATACTAGAGAAACTTTGTCTGGAACATTCATGTCTCCAATAAACTGTCACAGAAGTCTATACTAGAGAAACTTTGTCTGGAACATTCATGTCTCCAATAAACTGTCACAGAAGTCTATACTAGAGAAACTTTGTCTGGAACATTCATGTCTCCAATAAACTGTCACAGAAGTCTATACTAGAGAAACTTTGTCTGGAACATTCATGTCTCCAATAAACTGTCACAGAAGTCTATACTAGAGAAACTTTGTCTGGAACATTCATGTCTCCAATAAACTGTCACAGAAGTCTATACTAGAATCACTTTGTCTGGAACATTCAGGTCTCCAATAAACTGTCACAGAAGTCTATACTAGAATCACTTTGTCTGGAACATTCAGGTCTCCAATAAACTGTCACAGAAGTCTATACTAGAGAAACTTTGTCTGGAACATTCATGTCTCCAATAAACTGTCACAGAAGTCTATACTAGAGAAACTTTGTCTGGAACATTCAGGTCTCCAATAAACTGTCACAGAAGTCTATACTAGAGAAACTTTGTCTGGAACATTCAGGTCTCCAATAAACTGTCACAGAAGTCTATACTAGAATCACTTTGTCTGGAACATTTAGTCAACGGGGAAAGTTATAATTATACTAGAATCATTAGATTATGTGTCTCCAAATAAACCGTGGCAGTGGCTCTAATAATACTATATTAACTTTGTCTGGGACATTGTATCTCCGTATAAGATGTCACAGAGGTGACCGTCCGTTCATACTGGAATTATTTTGTTTGGGACCTTCTGTCTCCAAATAAACTATCGTAGGGTCTAGTAGATTCACTTTGTACGGGGACATTCAGTCACCAAATAAACTTTTACATAGGTCAATACTTGAAATTCTTGTTCCACGACATTCTGTCTCCAAATAAACTGTCGCATGGGTCAATACTTAAAATTCTCGTTCCATGACATTCTGTAAAATAAACTGTTGCAGGAGGTCTATACTATATTCACCTTGTCCAGGACATACTGTCCGACATGTAATTCTAGCATTATTGAAGTGAAATTCAACAAACTTGTCTAGAAAATCACACTCATAATTCATTTCACCACCAGATAGGTCAGGGTCATACTAGAGACCCACAGAGAGGTCAGAGTCATACTAGAGACCCACAGAGAGGTCAGGGTCATACTAGAGACCCACAGAGAGGTCAGGGTCATACTAGAGACCCACAGAGAGGTCAGGGTCATACTAGAGACACACAGAGAGGTCAGTGTCATACTAGAGACCCACAGAGAGGTCAGTGTCATACTAGAGACCCTCATAGAGGTCAGGGTCATACTAGAGACCCACAGAGAGGTATGTGTCATACTAGAGACCCACAGAGAGGTCAGTGTCATACTAGAGACCCACAGAGAGGTCAGTGTCATACTAGAGACCCACAGAGAGGGCAGGGTCATACTAGAGACCCACAGAGAGGGCAGGGTCATACTAGAGACCCACAGAGAGGGCAGGGTCATACTAGAGACCCACAGAGAGGTCAGTGTCATACTAGAGACCCACAGAGAGGTCAGTGTCATACTAGAGACCCACAGATAGGTCAGGGTCATACTAGAGACCCACAGAGAGGTCAGTGTCATACTAGAGACCCACAGATAGGTCAGGGTCATACTAGAGACCCACAGAGAGGTCAGTGTCATACTAGAGACCCACATAGAGGTCAGGGTCATACTAGAGACCCACAGAGAGGTCAGGGTCATACTAGAGACCCACAGAGAGGTCAGTGTCATACTAGAGACCCACAGAGAGGTCAGGGTCATACTAGAGACCCACAGAGAGGTCAGTGTCATACTAGAGACTCACAGAGAGGTCAGGGTCATACTAGAGACCCACAGAGAGGTCAGAGTCATACTAGAGACCCACAGATAGGTCAGAGTCATACTAGAGACCCACAGAGAGGTCAGTGTCATACTAGAGACCCACAGAGAGGTCAGTGTCATACTAGAGACCCACAGATAGGTCAGATTCATACTAGAGACCCACAGAGAGGTCAGGGTCATACTAGAGACCCAGTGAAATTTTCAGAACGTTTCAAGAACTATCCCTGAACTGTTCAATTACAAGAATGTTTGGTCTTGAGCCAACGAAGAATAGTTCTGGTAGTTCCATTATTATCAAGGTTTCCATTCAAAATATTTCAATCATGCTATTGCATGACTCTTCAGCATTATATCACATAACACTACCCCCACCGATAACCAACCCCACTCCTCCACTCATTTTCCTCCAACCTCCACACTTGCGACGTGGTTATTGGTTTGGCCACCCTCCACTCTCGCGGCTTGGTTATTAGGTTGGAGGCCACCTTCCACTATCTTTGCATGGTTATTAGGTTGGAGGCCACCTTCCACTATCTTGGCTTGGTTATTAGGTTAGAGGCTACCCTCCACTAGTGTGGCATGGTTATTAGGTTGGAGGCTACCCTCCACTCTCGCGGCTTGGTTATTAGGTTAGAGGCTACCCTCCACTATTGTGGCATGGTTATTAGGTTGGAGGCTACCCTCCACTATCATGGCATGGTTATTAGGTTGGAGGCCACTGTCCACTATTGTGGCATGGTTATTAGGTTAGAGGCCACCCTCCACTATTGTGGCATGGTTATTAGGTTGGAGGCTACCCTCCACTATCATGGCTTGGTTATTAGGTTAGAGGCCACTGTCCACTATTGTGGCATGGTTATTAGGTTGGAGGCCACTGTCCACTATTGTGGCTTGGTTATTAGGTTGGAGGCCACCCTCCACTA
>CM026393.1:48750768-48819711 GCA_014843695.1 Archivesica marissinica
ATCTAACGTAACACATTGTGTATATATGACAACATGATACCAGGTACACCCTCTAATCAGTGTTTGTCTTCCATCTAACGTAACACATTGTGTATATATGACAACATGATACATGTACCAGGTACACGCTCTAATCAGTGTTTGTCTTCCATCTAACGTAACACATTGTGTATATAGGACAACATGATACCAGGTACACCCTCTAATCAGTGTTTGTCCTCCATCTAACGTAACACATTGTGTATATAGGACAACATGATACCAGGTACACCCTCTAATCAGTGTTTGTCTTCCATCTAACGTAACACATTGTGTATATAGGACAACATGATACCAGGTACACCCTCTAATCAGTGTTTGTCCTCCATCTAACGTAACACATTGTGTATATAGGACAACATGATACCAGGTACACCCTCTAATCAGTGTTTGTCTTCCATCTAACGTAACACATTGTGTATATAGGACAACATGATACCAGGTACACCCTCTAATCAGTGTTTGTCTTCCATCTAACGTAACACATTGTGTATATAGGACAACATGATACCAGGTACACCCTCTAATCAGTGTTTGTCTTCCATCTAACGTAACACATTGTGTATATAGGACAACATGATACCAGGTACACCTCTAATCAGTGTTTGTCTTCCATCTAACGTAACACATTGTGTATATAGGACAACATGATACCAGGTACACCCTCTAATCAGTGTTTGTCTTCCATCTAACGTAACACATTGTGTATATAGGACAACATGATACCAGGTACACCCTCTAATCAGTGTTTGTCTTCCATCTAACGTAACACATTGTGTATATAGGACAACATGATACCAGGTACACGCTCTAATCAGTGTTTGTCTTCCATCTAACGTAGCACATTGTGTATATATGACAACATATAATGTACCAGGTACACGCTCTAATCAGTGTTTGTCTTCCATCTAACGTAACACATTGTGTATATAGGACAACATGATACCAGGTGCACCCTGTAATCAGTGTTTGTCTTCCATCTAACATAACGCATTGTGTATATAGGACAACATGACACCAGGTGCACCCTGTAATCAGTGTTTGTCTTCCATCTAACGTAGCACATTGTGTATATAGGACAATATGATACCAGGTACACCCTCTAATCAGTGTTTGTCCTCCATCTAACGTAACACATTGTGTATATAGGACAACATGATACCAGGTACACCCTCTAATCAGTGTTTGTCTTCGATCTAACTTACGACATTGTGTATATAGGACAACATGATACCAGGTACACCCTCTAATCAGTGTTTTTCTACCATCGAACGTAACACATTGTGTATATAGGACAACGTGATACCAGGTACACCCTCTAATCAGTGTTTGTCTTCCATCTAACATAACACATTGTGTATATAGGACAACATGATACCAGGTACACCCTCTAATCAGTGTTTTTCTACCATCGAACGTAACACATTGTGTATATAGGACAACATGATACCAGGTGCACCCTCTAATCAGTGTTTGTCCTCCATCTAACATAACACATTGTGTATATAGGACAACATGATACCAGGTACACCCTCTAATCAGTGTTTGTCTTCCATCTAACGTAACACATTGTGTATATAGGACAACATGATACCAGGTACACGCTCTAATCAGTGTTTGTCTTCCATCTAACGTAGCACATTGTGTATATATGACAACATAATACATGTACCAGGTACACGCTCTAATCAGTGTTTGTCTTCCATCTAACGTAACACATTGTGTATATAGGACAACATGATACCAGGTGCACCCTGTAATCAGTGTTTGTCTTCCATCTAACATAACGCATTGTGTATATAGGACAACATGACACCAGGTGCACCCTGTAATCAGTGTTTGTCTTCCATCTAACGTAGCACATTGTGTATATAGGACAACATGATACCAGGTACACCCTCTAATCAGTGTTTGTCCTCCATCTAACGTAACACATTGTGTATATAGGACAACATGATACCAGGTACACCCTCTAATCAGTGTTTGTCTTCGATCTAACTTACGACATTGTGTATATAGGACAACATGATACCAGGTACACCCTCTAATCAGTGTTTTTCTACCATCGAACGTAACACATTGTGTATATAGGACAACGTGATACCAGGTACACCCTCTAATCAGTGTTTGTCTTCCATCTAACGTAACACATTGTGTATATAGGACAACATGATACCAGGTACACCCTCTAATCAGTGTTTGTCTTCCATCTAACGTAACACATTGTGTATATAGGACAACATGATACCAGGTACACCCTCTAATCAGTGTTTGTCTTCCATCTAACGTAACACATTGTGTATATAGGACAACATGATACCAGGTACACCCTCTAATCAGTGTTTGTCTTCCATCTAACGTAACACATTGTGTATATAGGACAACATGATACCAGGTACACGCTCTAATCAGTGTTTGTCTTCCATCTAACGTAGCACATTGTGTATATATGACAACATATACATGTACCAGGTACACGCTCTAATCAGTGTTTGTCTTCCATCTAACGTAACACATTGTGTATATAGGACAACATGATACCAGGTGCACCCTCTAATCAGTGTTTGTCTTCATCTACATAACATGTGTATATAGGACAACATGATACCAGGTGCACCCTGTAATCAGTGTTTTTCTTCATCTAACGTAACACATTGTGTATATAGGACAACATGATACCAGGTACACCCTCTAATCAGTGTTGTCCTCCATCTAACGTAACACATTGTGTATATAGGACAACATGATACCAGGTACACCCTCTAATCAGTGTTTGTCTTCCATCTAATAACACATTGTGTATATAGGACAACATGATACCAGGTACACCCTCTAATCAGTGTTTGTCTTCCATCTAACGTAACACATTGTGTATATAGGACAACATGATACCAGGTACACCCTCTAATCAGTGTTTGTCTTCCATCTAACATAACACATTGTGTATATAGGACAACATGATACCAGGTACACCCTCTAATCAGTGTTTGTCTTCCATCTAACGTAACACATTGTGTATATTAGGACAACATGATACCAGGTACACCCTGTAATCAGTGTTTGTCTTCCATCTAACGTAACACATTGTGTATATAGGACAACATGATACCAGGTACACCCTGTAATCAGTGTTTGTCTTCCATCTAACGTAGCACATTGTGTATATAGGACAACATGATACCAGGTACACCCTCTAATTAGTGTTGTCTTCCATCTAACGTAACACATTGTGTATATAGGACAACATGATACCAGGTACACCCTCTAATCAGTGTTTGTCTTCCATCTAACGTAGCACATTGTGTATATAGGACAACATTATACCAGGTACACCCTCTAATCAGTGTTTGTCTTCCATCTAACGTAACACATTGTGTATATTAGGACAACATGATACCAGGTACACCCTCTAATCAGTGTTTGTCTTCCATCTAACGTAACACATTGTGTATATAGGACAACATGATACCAGGTACACCCTCTAATCAGTGTTTGTCTTCATCTAACGTACACATTGTGTATATAGGACAACATGATACCAGGTACACCCTCTAATCAGTGTTTGTCTTCCATCTAACGTACACATTGTGTATATAGGACAACATGATACCAGGTGCACCCTCTAATCAGTGTTTGTCTTCCATCTAACGTAACACATTGTGTATATAGGACAACATGATACCAGGTGCACCCTCTAATCAGTGTTTGTCCTCCATCTAACGTAACACATTGTGTATATAGGACAACATGATACCAGGTACACCCTCTAATCAGTGTTTGTCTTCCATCTAACGTAACACATTGTGTATATAGGACAACATGATACCAGGTACACCCTCTAATCAGTGTTTGTCTTCCATCTAACGTAGCACATTGTGTATATATGACAACAACATGATACCAGGTACACGCTCTAATCAGTGTGTCTTCCATCTAACGTAACACATTGTGTATATAGGACAACATGATACCAGGTACACCCTGTAATCAGTGTTTGTCTTCCATCTAACATAAGCATTGTGTATATAGGACAACATGACACCAGGTGCACCCTCTAATCAGTGTTTGTCTTCCATCTAACGTAGCACATTGTGTATATAGGACAACATGATACCAGGTACACCCTCTAATCAGTGTTTGTCCTCCATCTAACGTAACACATTGTGTATATAGGACAACATGATACCAGGTACACCCTCTAATCAGTGTTTGTCTTCGATCTAACTTACGACATTGTGTATATAGGACAACATGATACCAGGTACACCCTCTAATCAGTGTTTTTCTACCATCGAACGTAACACATTGTGTATATAGGACAACGTGATACCAGGTACACCCTCTAATCAGTGTTTGTCTTCCATCTAACATAACACATTGTGTATATAGGACAACATGATACCAGGTACACCCTCTAATCAGTGTTTTTCTACCATCGAACGTAACACATTGTGTATATAGGACAACATGATACCAGGTGCACCCTCTAATCAGTGTTTGTCCTCCATCTAACATAACACATTGTGTATATAGGACAACATGATACCAGGTACACCCTCTAATCAGTGTTTGTCTTCCATCTAACGTAACACATTGTGTATATAGGACAACATTATACCAGGTACACGCTCTAATCAGTGTTTGTCTTCCATCTAACGTAGCACATTGTGTATATATGACAACATAATACATGTACCAGGTACACGCTCTAATCAGTGTTTGTCTTCGATCTAACTTACCACATTGTGTATATAGGACAACATGATACCAGGTGCACCCTCTAATCAGTGTTTGTCCTCCATTTAACATAACACATTGTGTATATAGGACAACATGATACTAGGTGCACCCTGTAATCAGTGTTTGTCCTCCATCTAACGTACCACATTGTGTATATAGGACAACATGATACCAGGTTCACCCTCTAATCAGTGTTTGTCTTCCATCTAACGTAACACATTGTGTATATAGGACAACATGATACCAGGTACACCCTCTAATCAGTGTTTGTCCTCCATCTAACGTAACACATTGTGTATATAGGACAACATGATACCAGGTACACCCTCTAATCATTGTTTGTCTTCCATCTAACGTAACACATTGTGTATATAGGACAACATGATAACAGGCACACCCTCTAATCAGTGTTTGTCTTCCATCTAACGTAAGACATTGTGTATATAGGACAACATTATACCAGGTACACCCTCTAATCAGTGTTTGTCTTCCATCTAACGTAACACATTGTGTATATATAGGACAACATGATACCAGGTACACCCTCTAATCAGTGTTTGTCTTCCATCTAACGTAACACATTGTGTATATAGGACAACATGATACCAGGTACACCCTCTAATCAGTGTTTGTCTTCCATCTAACGTAACACATTGTGTATATAGGACAACATGATACCAGGTGCACCCTCTAATCAGTGTTTGTCCTCCATCTAACGTAACACATTGTGTATATAGGACAACATGATACCAGGTACACCCTCTAATCAGTGTTTGTCTTCCATCTAACGTAACACATTGTGTATATAGGACAACATGATACCAGGTGCACCCTCTAATCAGTGTTTGTCCTCCATCTAACGTAACACATTGTGTATATAGGACAACATGATACCAGGTACACCCTCTAATCAGTGTTTGTCTTCCATCTAACGTAACACATTGTGTATATAGGACAACATGATACCAGGTGCACCCTCTAATCAGTGTTTGTCCTCCATCTAACGTAACACATTGTGTATATAGGACAACATGATACCAGGTACACCCTGTAATCAGTGTTTGTCTTCCATCTAATGTAGCACATTGTGTATATAGGACAACATGATACCAGGTGCACCCTCTAATCAGTGTTTGTCCTCCATTTAACATAACACATTGTGTATATAGGACAACATGATACCAGGTACACCCTCTAATCAGTGTGTGTCTTCCATCTAACGTAGCACATTGTGTATATAGGTCAACATGATACCAGGTGCACCCTCTAATCAGTGTTTGTCCTCCATCTAACGTACCACATTGTGTATATAGGACAACATGATACCAGGTGCACCCTGTAATCAGTGTTTGTCCTCCATCTAACGTACCACATTGTGTATATAGGACAACATGATACCAGGTACACCCTCTAATCAGTGTTTGTCTTCCATCTAACGTAACACATTGTGTATATTTTTTAGGACAACATGATACCAGGTACACCTGTAATCAGTGTTTGTCCTCCATCTAACGTAACACATTGTGTATATAGGACAACATGATACCAGGTACACCCTCTAATCAGTGTTTGTCTTCCATCTAACGTAAGACATTGTGTATATAGGACAACATGATAACAGGCACACCCTCTAATCAGTGTTTGTCTTCCATCTATCGTAACACATTGTGTATATTACTATATATGACAACATGATACATGTACCAGGTACACGCTCTAATCAGTGTTTGTCTTCCATCTAACGTAACACATTGTGTATATAGGACAACATGATACCAGGTACACCCTCTAATCAGTGTTTGTCCTCCATCTAACGTAACACATTGTGTATATAGGACAACATGATACTAGGTACACGCTCTAATCAGCGTTTGTCTTCCATCTAACGTAGCACATTGTGTATATATGACAACATAATACATGTACCAGGTACACGCTCTAATCAGTGTTTGTCTTCCATCTAACGTAACACATTGTGTATATAGGACAACATGATACCAGGTGCACCCTGTAATCAGTGTTTGTCTTCCATCTAACATAACGCATTGTGTATATAGGACAACATGACACCAGGTGCACCCTGTAATCAGTGTTTGTCCTCCATCTAACGTAGCACATTGTGTATATAGGACAACATGATACCAGGTACACCCTCTAATCAGTGTTTGTCCTCCATCTAACGTAACACATTGTGTATATAGGACAACATGATACCAGGTACACCCTCTAATCAGTGTTTGTCTTCCATCTAACGTAACACATTGTGTATATAGGACAACATGATACCAGGTGCACCCTCTAATCAGTGTTTGTCCTCCATCTAACATAACACATTGTGTATATAGGACAACATGATACCAGGTACACCCTCTAATCAGTGTTTGTCTTCCATCTAACGTAACACATTGTGTATATAGGACAACATGATACCAGGTACACCCTCTAATCAGTGTTTGTCTTCCATCTAACGTAACACATTGTGTATATAGGACAACATGATACCAGGTACACCCTCTAATCAGTGTTTGTCCTCCATCTAACATAACACATTGTGTATATAGGACAACATGATACCAGGTACACCCTCTAATCAGTGTGTGTCTTCCATCTAACGTAGCACATTGTGTATATAGGTCAACATGATACCAGGTGCACCCTCTAATCAGTGTTTGTCCTCCATCTAACGTAACACATTGTGTATATAGGACAACATGATACCAGGTACACCCTCTAATCAGTGTTTGTCTTCCATCTAACGTAACACATTGTGTATATAGGACAACATGATACCAGGTACACCCTCTAATCAGTGTGTCTTCCATCTAACGTAACACATTGTGTATATAGGACAAATGATACCAGGTACACCCTCTAATCAGTGTTTGTCTTCCATCTAACGTAAGTTTCCATCTAACTACACATTGTGTATATAGGACAACATGATACCAGGTACACCCTCTAATCAGTGTTTTTCTACCATCGAACGTAACACATTGTGTATATAGGCCAACGTGATACCAGGTACACCCTCTAATCAGTGTTTGTCTTCCATCTAACATAACACATTGTGTATATAGGACAACATGATACCAGGTACACCCTCTAATCAGTGTTTGTCTTCCATCTAACATAACACATTGTGTATATAGGACAACATGATACCAGGTACACCCTCTAATCAGTGTTTTTCTACCATCGAACGTAACACATTGTGTATATAGGCCAACGTGATACCAGGTACACCCTCTAATCAGTGTTTGTCTTCCATCTAACATAACACATTGTGTATATAGGACAACATGATACCAGGTACACCCTCTAATCAGTGTTTGTCTTCCATCTAACATAACACATTGTGTATATAGGACAACATGATACCAGGTACACCCTCTAATCAGTGTTTGTCTACCATCGAACGTAACACATTGTGTATATAGGACAACATGATACCAGGTGCACCCTCTAATCAGTGTTTGTCCTCCATCTAACATAACACATTGTGTATATAGGACAACATGATACCAGGTACACCCTCTAATCAGTGTTTGTCTTCCATCTAACGTAACACATTGTGTATATAGGACAACATGATACCAGGTACACCCTCTAATCAGTGTTTGTCTTCCATCTAACGTAACACATTGTGTATATAGACACATAATACATGTACCAGGTACACGCTCTAATCAGTGTTTGTCTTCCATCTAACGTAACACATTGTGTATATAGGACAACATGATACCAGGTACACCCTCTAATCAGTGTTTGTCTTCCATCTAACGTAACACATTGTGTATATAGGACAACATGATACCAGGTACACCCTCTAATCAGTGTTTGTCTTCCATCTAACGTAGCACATTGTGTATATAGGACAGAAACATGATACCAGGTACACCCTCTAATCAGTGTTTGTCTTCCATCTAACGTAACACATTGTGTATATAGGACAACATGATACCAGGTACACCCTCTAATCAGTGTTTTTCTTCCATCGAACGTAACACATTGTGTATATAGGACAACATGATACCAGGTACACCCTCTAATCAGTGTTTGTCTTCCATCTAACATAACACATTGTGTATATAGGACAACATGATACCAGGTACACCCTCTAATCAGTGTTTGTCTTCCATCTAACATAACACATTGTGTATATAGGACAACATGATACCAGGTACACCCTCTAATCAGTGTTTGTCTCCATCTAACGTAACACATTGTGTATATAGGACAACATGATACCAGGTACACCCTCTAATCAGTGTTTGTCTTCCATCTAACGTAACACATTGTGTATATAGGACAACATGATACCAGGTACACCCTCTAATCAGTGTTTGTCTTCCATCTAACGTAACACATTGTGTATATAGGACAACATGATACCAGGTACACGCTCTAATCAGTGTTTGTCTTCCATCTAACGTAGCACATTGTGTATATATGACAACATAATACATGTACCAGGTACACGCTCTAATCAGTGTTTGTCTTCCATCTAACTTACCACATTGTGTATATAGGACAACATGATACCAGGTGCACCCTCTAATCAGTGTTTGTCCTCCATTTAACATAACACATTGTGTATATAGGACAACATGATACTAGGTGCACCCTGTAATCAGTGTTTGTCCTCCATCTAACGTACCACATTGTGTATATAGGACAACATGATACCAGGTTCACCCTCTAATCAGTGTTTGTCTTCCATCTAACGTAACACATTGTGTATATAGGACAACATGATACCAGGTACACCCTCTAATCAGTGTTTGTCCTCCATCTAACGTAACACATTGTGTATATAGGACAACATGATACCAGGTACACCCTCTAATCATTGTTTGTCTTCCATCTAACGTAAGACATTGTGTATATAGGACAACATGATAACAGGCACACCCTCTAATCAGTGTTTGTCTTCCATCTAACGTAAGACATTGTGTATATAGGACAACATTATACCAGGTACACCCTCTAATCAGTGTTTGTCTTCCATCTAACGTAACACATTGTGTATATTATTATATAGGACAACATGATACCAGGTACACCCTCTAATCAGTGTTTGTCTTCCATCTAACGTAGCACATTGTGTATATATGACAACATGATACATGTACCAGGTACACGCTCTAATCAGTGTTTGTCTTCCATCTAACGTAACACATTGTGTATATAGGACAACATGATACCAGGTGCACCCTGTAATCAGTGTTTGTCTTCCATCTAACATAACGCATTGTGTATATAGGACAACATGACACCAGGTGCACCCTGTAATCAGTGTTTGTCTTCCATCTAACGTAGCACATTGTGTATATAGGACAACATGATACCAGGTACACCCTCTAATCAGTGTTTGTCCTCCATCTAACGTAACACATTGTGTATATAGGACAACATGATACCAGGTACACCCTCTAATCAGTGTTTGTCTTCCATCTAACGTAACACATTGTGTATATAGGACAACATGATACCAGGTGCACCCTCTAATCAGTGTTTGTCTTCCATCTAACGTAACACATTGTGTATATAGGACAACATGATACCAGGTACACCCTCTAATCAGTGTTTGTCTTCCATCTAACGTAACACATTGTGTATATAGGACAACATGATACCAGGTGCACCCTCTAATCAGTGTTTGTCCTCCATCTAACATAACACATTGTGTATATAGGACAACATGATACCAGGTACACCCTCTAATCAGTGTGTGTCTTCCATCTAACGTAGCACATTGTGTATATAGGTCAACATGATACCAGGTGCACCCTCTAATCAGTGTTTGTCCTCCATCTAACGTACCACATTGTGTATATAGGACAACATGATACCAGGTGCACCCTGTAATCAGTGTTTGTCCTCCATCTAACGTACCACATTGTGTATATAGGACAACATGATACCAGGTACACCCTCTAATCAGTGTTTGTCTTCCATCTAACGTAACACATTGTGTATATTATTATATAGGACAACATGATACCAGGTACACCTGTAATCAGTGTTTGTCCTCCATCTAACGTAACACATTGTGTATATAGGACAACATGATACCAGGTACACCCTCTAATCAGTGTTTGTCTTCCATCTAACGTAAGACATTGTGTATATAGGACAACATGATAACAGGCACACCCTCTAATCAGTGTTTGTCTTCCATCTAACGTAACACATTGTGTATATTACTATATATGACAACATGATACATGTACCAGGTACACGCTCTAATCAGTGTTTGTCTTCCATCTAACGTAACACATTGTGTATATAGGACAACATGATACCAGGTACACCCTCTAATCAGTGTTTGTCCTCCATCTAACGTAACACATTGTGTATATAGGACAACATGATACTAGGTACACGCTCTAATCAGCGTTTGTCTTCCATCTAACGTAGCACATTGTGTATATATGACAACATAATACATGTACCAGGTACACCCTCTAATCAGTGTTTGTCTTCCATCTAACGTAACACATTGTGTATATAGGACAACATGATACCAGGTGCACCCTGTAATCAGTGTTTGTCTTCCATCTAACATAACGCATTGTGTATATAGGACAACATGACACCAGGTGCACCCTGTAATCAGTGTTTGTCCTCCATCTAACGTAGCACATTGTGTATATAGGACAACATGATACCAGGTACACCCTCTAATCAGTGTTTGTCCTCCATCTAACGTAACACATTGTGTATATAGGACAACATGATACCAGGTACACCCTCTAATCAGTGTTTGTCTTCCATCTAACGTAACACATTGTGTATATAGGACAACATGATACCAGGTGCACCCTCTAATCAGTGTTTGTCCTCCATCTAACGTAACACATTGTGTATATAGGACAACATGATACCAGGTACACCCTGTAATCAGTGTTTGTCTTCCATCTAATGTAGCACATTGTGTATATAGGACAACATGATACCAGGTACACCCTCTAATCAGTGTTTGTCTTCGATCTAACTTACCACATTGTGTATATAGGACAACATGATACCAGGTGCACCCTCTAATCAGTGTTTGTCCTCCATTTAACATAACACATTGTGTATATAGGACAACATGATACCAGGTACACCCTCTAATCAGTGTGTGTCTTCCATCTAACGTAGCACATTGTGTATATAGGTCAACATGATACCAGGTGCACCCTCTAATCAGTGTTTGTCCTCCATCTAACGTACCACATTGTGTATATAGGACAACATGATACCAGGTGCACCCTGTAATCAGTGTTTGTCCTCCATCTAACGTACCACATTGTGTATATAGGACAACATGATACCAGGTACACCCTCTAATCAGTGTTTGTCTTCCATCTAACGTAACACATTGTGTATATAGGACAACATGATACCAGGTACACCCTCTAATCAGTGTTTGTCCTCCATCTAACGTAACACATTGTGTATATAGGACAACATGATACCAGGTACACCCTCTAATCAGTATTTGTCTTCCATCTAACGTAAGACATTGTGTATATAGGACAACATGATAACAGGCACACCCTCTAATCAGTGTTTGTCTTCCATCTAACGTAACACATTGTGTATATTACTATATAGGACAACATGATACCAGGTACACCTGTAATCAGTATTTGTCCTCCATCTAACGTAACACATTGTGTATATAGGACAACATGATACCAGGTACACCCTCTAATCAGTGTTTGTCTTCCATCTAACGTAACACATTGTGTATATTATTATATAGGACAACATGATACCAGGTACACCCTCTAATCAGTGTGTGTCTTCCATCTAACGTAACACATTGTGTATATAGGACAACATGATACCAGGTACACCCTGTAATCAGTGTTTGTCTTCCATCTAACGTAGCACATTGTGTATATATGACAACATGATACATGTACCAGGTACACGCTCTAATCAGTGTTTGTCTTCCATCTAACGTAACACATTGTGTATATAGGACAACATGATACCAGGTGCACCCTCTAATCAGTGTTTGTCCTCCATCTAACATAACACATTGTGTATATAGGACAACATGATACCAGTTACACCCTCTAATCAGTGTGTGTCTTCCATCTAACGTAACACATAGTGTATATAGGACAACATGATACCAGGTACACCCTCTAATCAGTGTTTGTCTTCCATCTAACGTAGCACATTGTGTATATAGGTCAACCTGATACCAGGTGCACCCTCTAATCAGTGTTTGTCCTCCATCTAACATAACACATTGTGTATATAGGACAACATGATACCAGATACACCCTCTAATCAGTGTGTGTCTTCCATCTAACGTAACACATTGTGTATATAGGACAACATGATACCAGGTACACCCTCTAATCAGTGTGTGTCTTCCATCTAATGTAACACATTGTGTATATAGGACAACATGATACCAGGTACACCCTCTAATCAGTGTTTGTCTTCCATCTAACGTAACACATTGTGTATATAGGACAACATGATACCAGGTACACCCTCTAATCAGTGTTTGTCTTCCATCTAACATAACACATTGTGTATATAGGATAACATGATACCAGGTACACCCTCTAATCAGTGTTTGTCCTCCATCTAACATAACACATTGTGTATATAGGACAACATGATACCAGGTACACCCTCTAATCAGTGTGTGTCTTCCATCTAACGTAGCACATTGTGTATATAGGTCAACATGATACCAGGTGCACCCTCTAATCAGTGTTTGTCTTCCATCTAACGTACCACATTGTGTATATAGGACAACATGATACCAGGTGCACCCTGTAATCAGTGTTTGTCCTCCATCTAACGTAACACATTGTGTATATAGGACAACATGATACCAGGTACACCCTCTAATCAGTGTTTGTCTTCCATCTAACGTAACACATTGTGTATATAGGACAACATGATACCAGGTACACCCTCTAATCAGTGTTTGTCTTCCATCTAACGTAACACATTGTGTATATAGGACAACATGATACCAGGTACACCCTCTAATCAGTGTTTGTCTTCCATCTAACGTAGCACATTGTGTATATAGGACAACATGATACCAGGTACACCCTCTAATCAGTGTTTGTCTTCCATCTAACGTAGCACATTGTGTATATATGACAACATGATACATGTACCAGGTACACGCTCTAATCAGTGTTTGTCTTCCATCTAACTTAACACATTGTGTATATAGGACAACATGATACCAGGTACACCCTCTAATCAGTGTTTGTCCTCCATCTAACGTAACACATTGTGTATATAGGACAACATGATACTAGGTACACGCTCAATCGGTTTGTCTTCCATCTAACGTAGCACATTGTGTATATATGACAACATAATTGTACCAGGTACACGCTCTAATCAGTTTTGTCTTCCATCTAACGTAACACATTGTGTATATAGGACAACATGATACCAGGTGCACCCTCTAATCAGTGTTTGTCTTCCATCTAACGTAACACATTGTGTATATAGACAACATGATACCAGGTACACCCTCTAATCAGTGTTTGTCTCCATCTAACGTAACACATTGTGTATATAGGACAACATGATACCAGGTACACCCTCTAATCAGTGTTTGTCTTCCATCTAACGTAACACATTGTGTATATAGGACAACATGATACCAGGTACACCCTCTAATCAGTGTTTGTCTTCCATCTAACGTAACACATTGTGTATATAGGACAACATGATACCAGGTACACCCTCTAATCAGTGTTTGTCCTCCATCTAACGTAACACATTGTGTATATAGGACAACATGATACCAGGTACACCCTCTAATCAGTGTTTGTCTTCCATCTAACGTAACACATTGTGTATATAGGACAACATGATACCAGGTACACCCTCTAATCAGTGTTTGTCTTCCATCTAACTTACCACATTGTGTATATAGGACAACATGATACCAGGTGCACCCTCTAATCAGTGTTTGTCCTCCATTTAACATAACACATTGTGTATATAGGACAACATGATACCAGGTACACCCTCTAATCAGTGTTTGTCTTCCATCTAACGTAACACATTGTGTATATAGGACAACATGATACCAGGTGCACCCTCTAATCAGTGTTTGTCCTCCATCTAACATAACACATTGTGTATATAGGACAACATGATACCAGGTGCACCCTCTAATCAGTGTTTGTCTTCCATCTAACGTAACACATTGTGTATATAGGACAACATGATACCAGGTACACCCTCTAATCAGTGTTTGTCTTCCATCTAACGTAACACATTGTGTATATAGGACAACATGATACCAGGTACACCCTCTAATCAGTGTTTGTCTTCCATCTAACGTAACACATTGTGTATATAGGACAACATGATACCAGGTACACCCTCTAATCAGTGTTTGTCTTCGATCTAACTTAAGACATTGTGTATATAGGACAACATGATACCAGGTACACCCTCTAATCAGTGTTTTTCTACCATCGAACGTAACACATTGTGTATATAGGACAACGTGATACCAGGTACACCCTCTAATCAGTGTTTGTCTTCCATCTAACGTAACACATTGTGTATATAGGACAACATGATACCAGGTGCACCCTCTAATCAGTGTTTGTCCTCCATCTAACATAACACATTGTGTATATAGGACAACATGATACCAGGTACACCCTCTAATCAGTGTTTGTCTTCCATCTAACGTAACACATTGTGTATATAGGACAACATGATACCAGGTACACCCTCTAATCAGTGTTTGTCTTCCATCTAACGTAGCACATTGTGTATATATGACAACATGATACATGTACCAGGTACACGCTCTAATCAGTGTTTGTCTTCGATCTAACTTACCACATTGTGTATATAGGACAACATGATACCAGGTGCACCCTCTAATCAGTGTTTGTCCTCCATTTAACATAACACATTGTGTATATAGGACAACATGATACCAGGTGCACCCTGTAATCAGTGTTTGTCTTCCATCTAACGTACCACATTGTGTATATAGGACAACATGATACCAGGTTCACCCTCTAATCAGTGTTTGTCTTCCATCTAACGTAACACATTGTGTATATAGGACAACATGATACCAGGTACACCCTCTAATCAGTGTTTGTCCTCCATCTAACGTAACACATTGTGTATATAGGACAACATGATACCAGGTACACCCTCTAATCAGTGTTTGTCTTCCATCTAACGTAAGACATTGTGTATATAGGACAACATGATACCAGGTACACCCTCTAATCAGTGTTTGTCTTCCATCTAACGTAACACATTGTTATAGGCAACTGATTAATCAGTGTTTGTCTCCATCTAACGTAACACATTGTGTATATAGGACAACATGATACCAGG
The DNA here is from genome assembly GCA_014843695.1 of Archivesica marissinica. Taxonomy (NCBI): domain Eukaryota; kingdom Metazoa; phylum Mollusca; class Bivalvia; order Venerida; family Vesicomyidae; genus Archivesica; species Archivesica marissinica. The sequence continues at coordinate 48,766,912 of CM026393.1, forward strand.
TACACCCTCTAATCAGTGTTTGTCTTCCATCTAACGTAACACATTGTGTATATAGGACAACATGATACCAGGTACACCTCTAATCAGTGTTTGTCTTCCATCTAACGTAACACATTGTGTATATAGGACAACATGATACAGGTACACCCTCTTAATCAGTGTTTGTCTTCCATCTAACATAACACATTGTGTATATAGGACAACATGATACCAGGTACACCTCTATCAGTGTTTGTCTCCATCTAACGTACACATTGGTATATAGGACAACATGATACCAGGTACACCCTCTAATCAGTGTTTGTCTTCCATCTAACGTAACACATTGTGTATATAGGACAACATGATACCAGGTACACCCTCTAATCAGTGTTTGTCTTCCATCTAACATAACACATTGTGTATATAGGACAACATGATACCAGGTGCACCCTGTAATCAGTGTTTGTCCTCCATCTAACGTAGCACATTGTGTATATAGGACAACATGATACCAGGTACACCCTCTAATCAGTGTTTGTCTTCCATCTAACGTAACACATTGTGTATATAGGACAACATGATACCAGGTACACCCTCTAATCAGTGTTTGTCTTCCATCTAACGTAACACATTGTGTATATAGGACAACATGATACCAGGTGCACCCTCTAATCAGTGTTTGTCCTCCATCTAACGTAACACATTGTGTATATAGGACAACATGATACCAGGTACACCCTCTAATCAGTGTTTGTCTTCCATCTAACGTAACACATTGTGTATATAGGACAACATGATACCAGGTGCACCCTCTAATCAGTGTTTGTCCTCCATCTAACGTAACACATTGTGTATATAGGACAACATGATACCAGGTACACCCTCTAATCAGTGTTTGTCTTCCATCTAACGTAACACATTGTGTATATAGGACAACATGATACCAGGTGCACCCTCTAATCAGTGTTTGTCCTCCATCTAACGTAACACATTGTGTATATAGGACAACATGATACCAGGTACACCCTCTAATCAGTGTTTGTCTTCCATCTAACGTAACACATTGTGTATATAGGACAACATGATACCAGGTGCACCCTCTAATCAGTGTTTGTCCTCCATCTAACGTAACACATTGTGTATATAGGACAACATGATACCAGGTACACGCTCTAATCAGTGTTTGTCTTCCATCTAACGTAGCACATTGTGTATATATGACAACATAATACATGTACCAGGTACACGCTCTAATCAGTGTTTGTCTTCCATCTAACGTAACACATTGTGTATATAGGACAACATGATACCAGGTGCACCCTGTAATCAGTGTTTGTCTTCCATCTAACATAACGCATTGTGTATATAGGACAACATGACACCAGGTGCACCCTGTAATCAGTGTTTGTCCTCCATCTAACGTAGCACATTGTGTATATAGGACAACATGATACCAGGTACACCCTCTAATCAGTGTTTGTCCTCCATCTAACGTAACACATTGTGTATATAGGACAACATGATACCAGGTACACCCTCTAATCAGTGTTTGTCTTCCATCTAACGTAACACATTGTGTATATAGGACAACATGATACCAGGTGCACCCTCTAATCAGTGTTTGTCCTCCATCTAACGTAACACATTGTGTATATAGGACAACATGATACCAGGTACACCCTGTAATCAGTGTTTGTCTTCCATCTAATGTAGCACATTGTGTATATAGGACAACATGATACCAGGTACACCCTCTAATCAGTGTTTGTCTTCGATCTAACTTACCACATTGTGTATATAGGACAACATGATACCAGGTGCACCCTCTAATCAGTGTTTGTCCTCCATTTAACATAACACATTGTGTATATAGGACAACATGATACCAGGTACACCCTCTAATCAGTGTGTGTCTTCCATCTAACGTAGCACATTGTGTATATAGGTCAACATGATACCAGGTGCACCCTCTAATCAGTGTTTGTCCTCCATCTAACGTACCACATTGTGTATATAGGACAACATGATACCAGGTGCACCCTGTAATCAGTGTTTGTCCTCCATCTAACGTACCACATTGTGTATATAGGACAACATGATACCAGGTACACCCTCTAATCAGTGTTTGTCTTCCATCTAACGTAACACATTGTGTATATAGGACAACATGATACCAGGTACACCCTCTAATCAGTGTTTGTCCTCCATCTAACGTAACACATTGTGTATATAGGACAACATGATACCAGGTACACCCTCTAATCAGTATTTGTCTTCCATCTAACGTAAGACATTGTGTATATAGGACAACATGATAACAGGCACACCCTCTAATCAGTGTTTGTCTTCCATCTAACGTAACACATTGTGTATATTACTATATAGGACAACATGATACCAGGTACACCTGTAATCAGTATTTGTCCTCCATCTAACGTAACACATTGTGTATATAGGACAACATGATACCAGGTACACCCTCTAATCAGTGTTTGTCTTCCATCTAACGTAACACATTGTGTATATTATTATATAGGACAACATGATACCAGGTACACCCTCTAATCAGTGTGTGTCTTCCATCTAACGTAACACATTGTGTATATAGGACAACATGATACCAGGTACACCCTGTAATCAGTGTTTGTCTTCCATCTAACGTAGCACATTGTGTATATATGACAACATGATACATGTACCAGGTACACGCTCTAATCAGTGTTTGTCTTCCATCTAACGTAACACATTGTGTATATAGGACAACATGATACCAGGTGCACCCTCTAATCAGTGTTTGTCCTCCATCTAACATAACACATTGTGTATATAGGACAACATGATACCAGTTACACCCTCTAATCAGTGTTTGTCTTCCATCTAACGTAACACATTGTGTATATAGGACAACATGATACCAGGTACACCCTCTAATCAGTGTTTGTCTTCCATCTAACGTAGCACATTGTGTATATAGGTCAACCTGATACCAGGTGCACCCTCTAATCAGTGTTTGTCCTCCATCTAACATAACACATTGTGTATATAGGACAACATGATACCAGATACACCCTCTAATCAGTGTGTGTCTTCCATCTAACGTAACACATTGTGTATATAGGACAACATGATACCAGGTACACCCTCTAATCAGTGTGTGTCTTCCATCTAATGTAACACATTGTGTATATAGGACAACATGATACCAGGTACACCCTCTAATCAGTGTTTGTCTTCCATCTAACGTAACACATTGTGTATATAGGACAACATGATACCAGGTACACCCTCTAATCAGTGTTTGTCTTCCATCTAACATAACACATTGTGTATATAGGATAACATGATACCAGGTACACCCTCTAATCAGTGTTTGTCCTCCATCTAACATAACACATTGTGTATATAGGACAACATGATACCAGGTACACCCTCTAATCAGTGTGTGTCTTCCATCTAACGTAGCACATTGTGTATATAGGTCAACATGATACCAGGTGCACCCTCTAATCAGTGTTTGTCCTCCATCTAACGTACCACATTGTGTATATAGGACAACATGATACCAGGTGCACCCTGTAATCAGTGTTTGTCCTCCATCTAACGTACCACATTGTGTATATAGGACAACATGATACCAGGTACACCCTCTAATCAGTGTTTGTCTTCCATCTAACGTAACACATTGTGTATATTATTATATAGGACAACATGATACCAGGTACACCTGTAATCAGTGTTTGTCCTCCATCTAACGTAACACATTGTGTATATAGGACAACATGATACCAGGTACACCCTCTAATCAGTGTTTGTCTTCCATCTAACGTAAGACATTGTGTATATAGGACAACATGATAACAGGCACACCCTCTAATCAGTGTTTGTCTTCCATCTAACGTAACACATTGTGTATATTACTATATATGACAACATGATACATGTACCAGGTACACGCTCTAATCAGTGTTTGTCTTCCATCTAACGTAACACATTGTGTATATAGGACAACATGATACCAGGTACACCCTCTAATCAGTGTTTGTCCTCCATCTAACGTAACACATTGTGTATATAGGACAACATGATACTAGGTACACGCTCTAATCAGCGTTTGTCTTCCATCTAACGTAGCACATTGTGTATATATGACAACATAATACATGTACCAGGTACACGCTCTAATCAGTGTTTGTCTTCCATCTAACGTAACACATTGTGTATATAGGACAACATGATACCAGGTGCACCCTGTAATCAGTGTTTGTCTTCCATCTAACATAACGCATTGTGTATATAGGACAACATGACACCAGGTGCACCCTGTAATCAGTGTTTGTCCTCCATCTAACGTAGCACATTGTGTATATAGGACAACATGATACCAGGTACACCCTCTAATCAGTGTTTGTCCTCCATCTAACGTAACACATTGTGTATATAGGACAACATGATACCAGGTACACCCTCTAATCAGTGTTTGTCTTCCATCTAACGTAACACATTGTGTATATAGGACAACATGATACCAGGTGCACCCTCTAATCAGTGTTTGTCCTCCATCTAACGTAACACATTGTGTATATAGGACAACATGATACCAGGTACACCCTGTAATCAGTGTTTGTCTTCCATCTAATGTAGCACATTGTGTATATAGGACAACATGATACCAGGTACACCCTCTAATCAGTGTTTGTCTTCGATCTAACTTACCACATTGTGTATATAGGACAACATGATACCAGGTGCACCCTCTAATCAGTGTTTGTCCTCCATCTAACATAACACATTGTGTATATAGGACAACATGATACCAGGTACACCCTCTAATCAGTGTGTGTCTTCCATCTAACGTAACACATTGTGTATATAGGACAACATGATACCAGGTGCACCCTCTAATCAGTGTTTGTCTTCCATCTAACGTACCACATTGTGTATATAGGACAACATGATACCAGGTGCACCCTGTAATCAGTGTTTGTCCTCCATCTAACGTACCACATTGTGTATATAGGACAACATGATACCAGGTACACCCTCTAATCAGTGTTTGTCTTCCATCTAACGTAACACATTGTGTATATAGGACAACATGATACCAGGTACACCCTCTAATCAGTGTTTGTCCTCCATCTAACGTAACACATTGTGTATATAGGACAACATGATACCAGGTACACCCTCTAATCAGTGTTTGTCTTCCATCTAACGTAAGACATTGTGTATATAGGACAACATGATAACAGGCACACCCTCTAATCAGTGTTTGTCTTCCATCTAACGTAACACATTGTGTATATTACTATATAGGACAACATGATACCAGGTACACCTGTAATCAGTATTTGTCCTCCATCTAACGTAACACATTGTGTATATAGGACAACATGATACCAGGTACACCCTCTAATCAGTGTTTGTCTTCCATCTAACGTAACACATTGTGTATATTATTATATAGGACAACATGATACCAGGTACACCCTCTAATCAGTGTGTGTCTTCCATCTAACGTAACACATTGTGTATATAGGACAACATGATACCAGGTACACCCTGTAATCAGTGTTTGTCTTCCATCTAACGTAGCACATTGTGTATATATGACAACATGATACATGTACCAGGTACACGCTCTAATCAGTGTTTGTCTTCCATCTAACGTAACACATTGTGTATATAGGACAACATGATACCAGGTGCACCCTCTAATCAGTGTTTGTCCTCCATCTAACATAACACATTGTGTATATAGGACAACATGATACCAGTTACACCCTGTAATCAGTGTTTGTCTTCCATCTAACGTAGCACATTGTGTATATATGACAACATGATACATGTACCAGGTACACCCTCTAATCAGTGTTTGTCTTCCATCTAACGTAGCACATTGTGTATATAGGTCAACCTGATACCAGGTGCACCCTCTAATCAGTGTTTGTCCTCCATCTAACATAACATATTGTGTATATAGGACAACATGATACCAGATACACCCTCTAATCAGTGTTTGTCTTCCATCTAACGTAACACATTGTGTATATAGGACAACATGATACCAGGTACACCCTCTAATCAGTGTGTGTCTTCCATCTAATGTAACACATTGTGTATATAGGACAACATGATACCAGGTACACCCTCTAATCAGTGTTTGTCTTCCATCTAACGTAACACATTGTGTATATAGGACAACATGATACCAGGTACACCCTCTAATCAGTGTTTGTCTTCCATCTAACATAACACATTGTGTATATAGGATAACATGATACCAGGTACACCCTCTAATCAGTGTTTGTCTTCCATCTAACGTAACACATTGTGTATATTATTATATAGGACAACATGATACCAGGTACACCCTGTAATCAGTGTTTGTCTTCCATCTAACGTAACACATTGTGTATATAGGACAACATGATACCAGGTACACCCTGTAATCAGTGTTTGTCTTCCATCTAATGTAGCACATTGTGTATATAGGACAACATGATACCAGGCACACCCTCTAATTAGTGTTGTCTTCCATCTAACGTAACACATTGTGTATATATGACAACATGATACCAGGTACACCCTCTAATCAGTGTGTGTCTTCCATCTAACGTAACACATTGTGTATATAGGACAACATTATACCAGGTACACCCTCTAATCAGTGTTTGTCTTCCATCTAACGTAACACATTGTGTATATTATTATATAGGACAACATGATACCAGGTACATCCTCTAATCAGTGTTTGTCTTCCATCTAACGTAACACATTGTGTATATAGGACAACATGATACCAGGTACACCCTCTAATCAGTGTTTGTCTTCCATCTAACGTAGCACATTGTGTATATAGGACATGAAGGCATGTACTGTCGAGCCTTGTATTTTTGGAGACGAGCCTAATAATTTAAAATGTATTAGACAGTAACCTAATATTCTATTTATCCTATCTTCTGATAAAAAATATGTGTTAGAGAGGAATGATTACAGAATATTCATTGGCCTGAAGTTTATCATATCATCTGTGAACATATGACGTCATACATGCGGCCGATTTTGACCATTATTATGCACGAAGGTAGGATAAAGGAAGTTTGGTAGGATAAAGGAAGTTATGGAAACAAGTATAAAGATGCCTTTCTACTCTCATATATTATGAATGAATTAAGTTATCAATACTATTTAAAAGCTACATATGCATGGCTACTTGACCATGCTAACGAGTATTGCTTACGATAACTTTTAGTGAGTATTTATCTTATTAACTTCAGTTCGTACGCCACTGTTAGAGCCTTGACTATACAAAACCCCATGTACTGATCAGTTGATATTTAAGGTATTTAAACATTCATACAATATTATTTCTTTTTTAAGCTGTATAATAAGCATTCAATGATGGTGTTTTCCCACAAAGTTTACAGCAGGGTAATTTAATACACACACCACAGCAATACCCCCCCCCCACCAAAACCAGAACACCTCTAAACTGGAAGTCCCCTCAAAACACTTGGACCCGAATGTTTCCCTTCTTTGTTAAATGTAAAAACACTCTGTAAACCGGAACGCCGAACAGATTTTAAAAAAAATATGTGCATTTCCAACTGCAATTTACCCCTGTAAATCGAACAGCAACATGTCTTGATCAAATATGAAACTGACTATTCTTTCAAACAAACACGTTTCAGCTATGTGTTTCAGAATATTGTATTGTACACTTCAAATTAATCAGCTCAATACTGTCTGCCTACCTATAAATCTATCACAGCCTCATTCTAAGCATTGCATAATTGAATTGTTAATTTAGGAGAAATCTATCCACTATGAAAACCCCTTTAAAACCCGAAAACTCCTCCAAGACGAAGTTTAATTCTGGTCCGATGGTCGTTTAGAGGGGTTGAACCCATTTTTAATAAACACGAGGCAAATAACTTGAGGTGTCACACTAAATAATATGTTGTCAAAAATAACTTTAAAATTTTCATTTACGAGATTTATGAAAATTCAGCATTGATTACACATGTAGATCAATATGGATTTCAAAAATTGAAATCATCTCAGCGTCTTTGTTATTCGTATTGTTCAATATAACAAACATTGTGTACCTTTTTGGATTGAGAAAAATGTTTGACCGGATAATAATCGTGTAATGTTATGACAAAAGTTTTAACATCAAATGTATCTACATTGTAGTTGTTAAATATACCCGTTATCAATCTGCAATCTCAGATCCTATACAAACATCTGCAATCTCAGATCCTATACAAACATGTGTCGGTATTTAAAAAAAGGGGAGCTCCTGCTAGCATCATCCTATTTCTTCTTTTTGAATGATATTCTAGAAAATATTAAGGGGCGTGCTTTCTAAAATGTGCTAGCTATTGACCCAAAACAAATCGACTGAAAATAAACAACAAAACTGTCAACACGCTCAATTTTATTAAATTGAATATTGACCCAACTACGATGCTTGGAGTTGGATATAGAAACTTGAGTTTGAAAATATATTGTTGATTAATGAATCGTTAGAACAATAGATTATTCATTGAGATCCATATCAACCGAACGGAATGAAGTGTATGTCAATAGTTGACACTTATGCTATGGGTAATTATCTATGGCTTCTAAGAGTCTATCTATATATAGGTATGTAGCGAACTTGGTATTTGATGTATTTCGCAGGGCTTGATTGAAGTCTGATCCCCGTGATTCGGTCATGTATTTACAAGTCCTGTTAACTCCTATGGGTTACTCCTTCCATGGATTGCTCCTTCCATGGACTGCTCCTTCTGTGGATTGCTCCTTCCATGGATGGCTCCGTCCAAGAGATCCTTCCATTGTCTATGTACATACCTGTTTTCTTTAGTATCATGATGTTTTCATGCATATTAGTTCAGAAGGAGCATACCTACCATATATATACTCTCGCATTGCATTATTTGGGATAGAGTTTGTATAGCAGTAAGTGTGTGTGAGGAATAAATTGATAAGTAGCAGAATCGTGTTGTATTCAATAGTGAAACGGCTAGCACTCGTTTCAGGTATGTGTGTCTGGTCCCTATCTATCTTTCTATCTTCCTTTAATGTCGAACCCCTCGCGGGGACGTAGGCATGTTGCGCGTCAAAAACCGAAGTTAAAAGTATGAGTAGTTAAAAGCATGATTTAAGAAAGTAATGAAAATAAGTTGTGGTAAAAGTTTAAAAGCAGCTGCGCAGAACAACTAGGGACTGGCATGATCAATGTGGCAAACTGCCGTATTGTATTGCTCTATGGTAGGGAGATGGACAATGTCAGGAAGGAGATGGTTCCAATGGTAGATTGTTCTGGGGAAAAAGGAAAACTTGTAGTAGTCTGTAGTTGCTGTAATTAACCTATAGCTTAAGGAATGGCAATGGCGAGCAGGACGGGAGAGGGGAACTAGGTAATTTTCAATGGGAATAGCAACAAGATCATTATGCATTTTATACATAAGGGATAACCTATTTCAATACGCCGTTGATCTAGGCTGTGTAGATTTATGGAATGTAGCATGTCTGTAACACTAGAGGTACGATAGAAGTCAGCCTTTATCCAACGGGCTGGACACCTTCAATTTGGTCTATTAATGTTTTGGTATCGGGCGACCAGATTTCGGAACCATATTCAAGCTGGGGTCTCACTAGTGTTTGGTAAGCCATTGACTTAAGGGGTTCGGATTTGACCTGGAGGTTTCTACGTAGAAATCCTAATGTTTGGTTTGCTTTCTTAGTTGACCTTTTTATGTGAGTGTCCCACGACAGGTTATTTCAGATATCCACGTCAAGGTATTTGGCTGAGGTGACTGACTCAAGTATGACTCCATGGAATTTATATTGACTGGGAATAGGATGTTTCCTTCTGGTGACGTGGATAACTTGACATTTGGAGGGGTTAAATTCCATGTCCCACTCCAACTCCCACTCTTCTAATCTCTTAAGATCGTGTTGGAGTGTGACCGATTCATTTGCAGATGTCAGTGAAGATAGACTGCAGTATCATCTGCAAAGATACAGACTTTGGAACTGATGTGTGGGAGGTCGTTTATGTAGGCTAGGAAAAGCAGGGGTCCAAGTACGGATCCCTATGGGACTCCAGAGGACACCGGAATGGCCTCTGAACTAATACCATTAAGGACAAGTGGCTGGAGTCTATTATCTAAACTCTTAATCCACATTAATGTTTGACCTCTGACTCCATAGTCATGCATTTGTAGTAGTACTTTCTCGTGATTGACCTTATCGAAAGCCTTACTGAAGTATAATAGGATGAGATCTACCTTGTGCTTATTGTAGACAGAGGTAACTAAGTCATTGACTAGCATTATTAGTTGGGTCACGCATGACCGTTTTTCTTTAAAACCATGCTGCAAATGGTACAGCATACTTAGTTAGTGAAGTGTTTTACTATCGAGGAGGAAACTATATGTTCTAGTACCTTGCATGAGAACACATGTCAGTGAGATAGGCCTATACTTGGCATACAGGGCCCTGGTCCCAATAGCTCCTGTGTATGTTTTGTTTCGATTATAGGAAATGATTAGGGCCCACGCCAGGAATAAACAAGTCATGCGAGGTCAGTACAAAATGTATTTCGCTGAATATATGTTTGTTACAGACAAAATCACAACGACATGTGTGATTGGGAAAGGCAATATGATTTAGGGGTGTTTAACCTGTGGTGTGAGTTTTAGCCTTGTCCTCAAATTGTGCTTCACAACATTCTGGACAATTATAATGTGGAGAACAACTTCAACCTGCGTAACGTCACGAATAAGGGTATAGGTTTTTCACTTTATTGCCATTAAATGAGTCTCATACATTCGTTAATTTCTAATATACGACGTGACACTGAGCACAGGTTACCTTGACATTGATCATTTTCATCATGCTGCAAGTGGGTGGGGTAGTACAAATATTTAGACTTGAAAAATGTGATATTTTACTATCAAGGATAACACATAGAAAAACATTTATGTAGAGGTCTTACATATAGGACTAGTGTATGTATATTTTTATGTTTCATTAATGTCAAACCCCTTGTGGGGACCTAGACATGTTTTACTGTAGTTCAAATTAGTGGTGTGCAACGATTCATCATGATGCATCGAATACCGATTCCTTCACCAACTGTTCGATTCACATCCCTCATGTTCGGTTCAATTTTGGTACCAGCAAAGTAGCTGTGTTTTAACCCTAGCCTTTGTTAATCAATACTAATGAAACGCGCGATTTGATTGGTCGACGTTCACTCAGTCTGCGAATCAATATCTCGTTATTATTTCTAGTGTGCTTTTCTGTACAAAATGGATGCGCCCAGTGAGATAGTGAAATTGCGTGATTCGCCGAAGAATTATATTTCGAAAGCATGGAAATTATTCGGTTTTAGGGGTGAGACGAAAGCGCTGTAGCATGGAAACATTTCGGTTTTAGGGGTGAGACGAAAGCGCTGTAGCATGGAAACATTTCGGTTTTAGGGGTGAGGCGAAAGACAGTGCGACCTGTCGCATTTGTTTCACGAATGTGTGTTGTAAAACGGGAAATTCCAGTAATATGATAAACACATTTGAAGAGGAAACATGGAGTCAGTGTTTTGGTAGGCGATACGATAGTAACGTGATCTGGTAGCAAAGCTACTGCAACAAAAACATCTTCCGGACAGTTGAGACTTACTGATGTTATGACAACCAAGGTTTCACTAAATGCCACTAGGTCCCAGTCAATATCTAAAGCCATTGCTGGCTATTTAGCTTGTGACATGAGGCCATTATCCACCATGCAGAATGAGGTTTCAAGCATATGATTACGTTACTAGAGCCAAGATACCCCCTTCCAAGTCGGACTTACTTAACAGAAACTCTAGTATTCCAGTCTGTTATGCAACATATGTGATGTTTCATGTTTTGTTATCTGATTTTTAAGATGGGTCAGCAAAATGAAATGAAGGATCAGGTTTAAGTCAGACATTTCAGTAAGCATACATTGTACAATGCATACACCATACCAGGGATCAGTTTAGAGGGCGATGTGGGCGAAATTGTCGCCCTAGGGACCCTGACTTCGCCCTCTGGGGGCTCCACTTCTCCCTAAAAAAAATATTTTTTAAAATATATTTTTTGATTTTTACGATTTTCAAACAAAATTGTGTCTAGTAAGATACACTGGCCCATTATAAAGCACTCCTTCTATTCAAATGTTGTATTTAATGGTTGTACTGTGCATTTTAACCCTATTTTGCAGAAGTATATTAAAGAACACCATTTAAGGAAGTGATCACGCGCTTTCTCACTTCTCCCAAAAATTCTGACCTAGAATGAACCCTGCATACATTGGATTGTCTTCATTATTAGGTACAATTACTAACTGAAATATGTACTTATGTTGTAACAACATGCATACAATGTCACATTCTGCTGTTGATCTAAAGCTCCATTTCATTTTGTTGATCCACTTTGAATGGCAGGGATCATTCTAGAGGGCAATGTGGGCGAAATTGTCGCCCTAGGGACCCTGACTTCGCACTCTGGGGGTCCCACTTCTCCCAAAAAAAATTGGTCTAGTAAGATACACTGGCCCATTATAAAGCAATCCTTTCAATTATTTTCGATACGATTCAGACAAAAGAAGTCTAACTCAACAGTAATCATGAAATAAGTAGAAATTGAGTAAATAAAATACCCATTCCAGGGTTCATTCTAGGTCAGAATTTTTGGGAGAAAGTGAGAAAGCGCGTGATCGCTTCCTTAAATGGTGTTCTTTAATATACTTCTGCAAAATAGGGTTAAAATGCACAGTACAACCATTACATACAACATTTGAATAGAAGGAGTGCTTTACAATGGGCCAGTGTAGACACAATTATTTTTGAAAATCGTAAAAACCAAAAACATTTTTTTTTTAAGGGAGAAGTGGGGCCCCCAGAGGGCAAAGTCAGGGTCCCTAGGGCGACAATTTCGTCCACATCGCCCTCTAGAATGATCCCTGAAAATGTTCAAACTCCTGATGGGGGCAGGATATAACCCTCCCACACCATCCCCATTTTATATGCCACTTCAATGGCTCAAACCTTTTTCAGCCCAATGGTGATCCTGTCATTCTACTTACTTGTGTGTAGAATTCCACACTTTAACAGTTTATGTCAGTGGGAACAACTACAACGAAGATTTTAAATTTTGCATAAATATTTTGCACAATATTCTAAGTTTTTCTAGGACTCGTAATCCAGGGTCGCAGGTTCGATCCTCCGTCTGACCATAATAAAATTCTTTCAGATGGGACGTTAAACTGGGGTCTAGTGTCGGTACTTTACACCGTGCACGTAAAAGAACCAGAGGAGACTCTGGAATGGGTCTCTCTCTGTATCATTGTCTATCCTCCAAAAATCTAAAATGACTAATCAGGGTTGGGTTTTTTACCGTAAAAAACCTATTTTTTACGTAACATTGTAAAAAACTGTTATTAACTGTAAAAAACTGTAAATAACGTAAAAAATCTAGATGTAATATGAATCAGACTAAATCTAAGTCAGACTAATCTCTTCAGGAGGCGTCGCTCATATGGGCAACTGGTAGCGACGATAAATAAACGTAAAACTACCTACCTAGTTTTTCCAACTGCAAAGAAAGGCATCTTAAATACTTCTTTAGGTGTCCCTTGTGAATTTAAATAAATAAATGGGTTGTGTGTTTCAGCTTCACATCACGGTGGTTTTGTCCATGAGGCAAGACACTCATTGCCTCTTCTCTCTCATTCATGGCAGGAATGAGATTTGAAGAGTGATTCATACTGTAAGAACTTGTTTCGCAACCGAGCTAAATAACCAGATTTACTAAGTAAAACGTATTTTCCAACAGAATGTGAATTTGACACTACACGGTCGGCGATGTATGGTGCAACCATCGCAGCAGTCTGAGGCCCCTGCTCCACCAAGCAGTGTAAAAGATGTCTCCCCACCGGACTCCATGCCACCACCAAAGGAGCCAAAACCACCGTAAGTGTTCTCCCTTTTTTCTACTTTGTTTATTTGCATTGAATGGTTTTTTAAATGACTAGAGTCCATGCTGTGACTCTTATGTTATCAGTAGTCGATTATTAGAAATATGGCAGCTCAGGAAGAAGGGAGTCAGCTCAGAGACTATTTCCCCCAAATCTCCCTTTAGATCCAGCCCTGCAGGAAGAAAGGAGGCAACTCAGAGACTATTTCTCCCTTTAGCTCTAGCCCTGCAGGAAGAAGGGAGGCAGCTCAGAGACTATTTCCCCCAACTCTCCCTTTAACTCCAGCCCTGCAGGAAGAAGGGAGGCAGCTCAGAGACTATTTTTCCCAAATCTCCCTTTAACTCCAGCCCTGCAGGAAGAAGGGAGGCAGCTCAGAGACTATTTCTCCCTTTAGCTCCAGCCCTGCAGGAAGAAGGGCGGTAGCTCAGAGACTATTTCTCCCATATCTCCCTTTAGCTACAGCCCTGCAGGAAGAAGGGAGGTAGCTCAGAGACTTTTTCCCCCAAATCTCCCTTTAGATCTAGCCCTGCAGGAAGAAGGGCGGTAGCTCAGAGAATATTTCTCCCAAATCTCCCTTTAGATCCAGCCCTGCAGGAAGAAGGGAGTCAGATCAGAGACTATTTCACCTAAATCTCCCTTTAGCTCCAGTCCTGCAAGAAGGGAGGCAGCTCAGAGACTATTTCTCCCTTTAGCTCCAGCCCTGCATGAAGAAGGGAGACAGCCCAGAGACTATTTCACCCAAATCTCCCTTTAGCTCCAGTCCTGTGGGAAGAAGGGAGACAGCCCAGAGACTATTTCATCTAAATCTCCCTTTACCTCTAGCACTGCGGGAAGAAGGGAGGCAGCTCAGAGACTATTTCTCCCTTTAGCTCCAGCCCTGCAGGAAGAAGGGAGACAGCACAGAGACTATTTCACCCAAATCGCCCTAACTCCAGCCCTGCAGGAAGAAGGGATACTGTACAGAGACTATTTCACCCAAATATCCCTTTAACTCCAACCCTGCAGGAAGAATGGAGACAGCTGAGAGACTATTTCACCTAAATCTCCCTTTAACTCCATCCCTGCAGGAAGAAGGGAGACAGCTCAGAGACTATTTCACCCAAATCTCCCTTTAACTCCAACCCTGCAGGAAGAATGGAGACAGCTGAGAGACTATTTCACCCAAATCTCCCTCCAAGCCGTGTCAATTATATTTGATCCATATATTTTGTCTTTGCAGTCGGAAACGTGGCAGTATACTGACTAAGCTGTTGGGAGTGGGCCTGCTTGGTGTGGGTGCTATTGGCTATGCCTGGTACGACTCTGAGTTCAGGAATAAGATCAGTGTTAAGGTGCCATACAGTCAAGATGTAATGGATGCCATTTTTGTGTACCTTCCAGACAGTCCCTCTGTACCTGCTCCATTCATGTACGTATAAAGCAACAGTCACAATGGCTACCGGTACCTTTATCTTATGCTTTCCAATGAAATACAGACATTTATCAGTGAAATAAAATGTGTTATTCCACTGGTTGAAAATAGTGGAATAACACATTTTATTTCTCACTGCTTTGCACGTAGCTGCTGTTGAAATGTTGCCAATGCGAATGCTTTCGGACTCATGCTGTCAGTGATGTCATTTATTGTCATCTAAACACGACAGTCTAGCACACAATTGCATGATTTTCTAAACACGACAGTCTAGCACACAATTGCATGATTTTCTAAACACGACAGTCTAGCACACAATTGCATGATTTTCTAAACACGACAGTCTAGCACACAATTGTATGATTTTCTAAACACGACAGTCTAGCACACAATTACATGATTTTCTAAACACGACGGTCTAGCACACAATTGCATGATTTTCTAAACATGACAGTCTAGCGCACAATTACATGATTTTCTAAACACGACGGTCTAGCACACAATTGCATGATTTTCTATCATAAAAAGTTTCAGCCTAAAATATAAACAGATACGTTGTTTGTTTCAGTGAATGAATAATGTTTCACTCGGGAACATAGAAAACTATTATATTAATAAGGATTTCAATGTTCATTCGGTGAAATAAAATTCGATCATACACTGAAACAAACAAATATCCTCTAGTATTATTGGCTCACCAACCAGCCACATAGAATGAACCCCTGATTCGAACCTTCGACCTCCAGCACCGTATGCGGACGCTTTTACCACTGGGCCACAGAGACGGCTTATAATTGTCTGGAAAACGATTGTTTTTGCCAAAATAAAATGTTTGACAGATTTTCAAATGTAATGTACGGTCCTGTATTTACATAGAAGAAGAAGAGTGCTTTATTGAGACTTAAACTTTAGTTTCCTGTCTGATACATATGAATGTAGTTGTTAGCCTCCTAAGTGTCATCATCATTGTCGCTATCATCATCATCATCTATGAAGGTTTCTATGTAGTTGTAGATTATGCTATAGATTTATACAAATTTATTTTAACTCGATCGTGAAACAAGTTCTTACAACATTCGCTTAATCGCTCTCGATGCCTCATTCCTTATGGAATCCATCACCACCAGGGAGTTAGAAGATGCAGTAGGGATTTAAGTCGAGCCTAGCGACACCACCACCATGTGTCTGGCCGGATTCCAACTTGCAACCTCTCGGTTACGCGGCAGATGCTGTATCCATTTCACCTGTGAGGTTCCACAATACAAGTGTAAGCCTCATCGGATGTCCGATTAGCGCAGTGTTTAGCACGTTCACTTCTCACCAATGCAACTCGAGTTCGATCCTCGGACTGGGAAGTATGTGAGAAGGTGGGTTTTCTCCGGGTACTCCGGTTTCCTCCCACACAAATGACCACACATACACTGTCATCCGCACCAACGAAAGTGATTAATATAAATTTTGTACAGCTTGTTTCGCAATCGTTATAAAATAGATGAAATTTATGCTTATGACAGATTTTCAAATGTTTCTGGTTTAATCATATTTTATTGAATTTATCATACATGTACAGTAGCAGCAATGCATAATACAACATTAACCCATTCAACCCCAAGTAACTGACATGGACTGGTGCGTGATATTTTCAGACCAATAAATTAATAAGAAAATTACCTTTGGACCAGTTCATTTATCAAAATGGGTAATTTTATCTAAAAATAGTAATAATTATTACTGGCAAAAAAGTGCAGATCTTGATGAGACGGCTCGTCACGAGCCGGCTCATCTGGATCTACACTTTTCATAAGCCTATTTAGAGGCCTGTGGGGTTGAAAGGGTTAAGTAATAACAAGTACAAAGCATGATAAAACAAAAGGGTTGGACCACAAGTTTTTCCAACATTATTTAAACGGCCCGTCCCTA
Organism: Archivesica marissinica; assembly: GCA_014843695.1. Lineage (NCBI taxonomy): Eukaryota > Metazoa > Mollusca > Bivalvia > Venerida > Vesicomyidae > Archivesica > Archivesica marissinica. The sequence goes on from CM026393.1 coordinate 48,784,238, forward strand.
AAATTTTCAAATGTAATGTACGGTCCTGAATTTAGATATGATTGTAGTTGTTAGCCTACTAAGTATCATCATCATTTCTGGATACCGTTCTAACAGTATTTGCAAAAAACATAGAGCTAGATCAGCTGCCATGGAACGTGCCGTCTGATCAGTCTTTATGCTGTTTGCTATTCAGATGATCTTGCTAAGATATTTGGCTATGTAGCAAACAACATAGACCCTGATCAGCACGCAGCGTTACGCTGCGGCTGATCTGGGTCTATGTTGTTTGCAAAAGCCTTTAAATGTATCCAGAATGAAATGGGTTAAGGTCTCTCTGTAGCTGTACATTTTGTGTACTATGTTTAAAGCAGCATTACATCGTAATAAAGGATGTTTTGGGTAAAATATAAATACTAATGTGTGTGTGTGTTTACAAAAATCGAAATAGTCGCTCAGAAACGATAAAATTCCAATATCGTCGTATACGCGAATTTGTTTATCAACACACAAACTCTCAACACGCACAGTGCGCATGCGTGAAACAACAGAGGATGTAGAAAACAACGTATATATTTTGAACATGAAAGACTATCTATCTATCTTCCTCTAATGTCGAACCCCTCGTGGGGATGTAGAAATGTCCCTAAAAGACTTAGCTAACAGAGGAATGAATCAACACATCAAGTAATTTAATTAAAAATGACAACGTGGGACAAATGGGGACGATGCATTCCGAATGTAAACAAGTTCGGACAGTGCGTTCCGGTTGTAAACAAGTGCGTGACCGATCGACTCGGAAAGTCCTACTTTTGGGTTCGAGTTTGTTTTATCGCAAAAAACACTGTTAAACCAAATGAACATAAATATACAAAGTATAGTGTTAGAATGTGTAGCAGCATTGCTTGCTACCCATATGTAAAAATTGAATTTTTCAAATAACTTTTATTTCATACGATGTAATGCTGCTTTAAACATTATTTATTTCAGTATTTGTACATGTAATCAAGAAATGAACATTTTACATATAATTTAACAACAGTAGACTGAAAGGGATTAGAACGAAAGAAAACTTATATAGTTCTTCTACCTATATAGTTCTTCTCCCTATCAATTGATTGATATACAATAGGCAGGATAATAATATATAATATAACAATGAAAATACGTGAAATCTATTCTAGGTATTTGCTGAAGAATTTCAGAACTTAACCCTTTCAACCCCAAGTAACTGACATGGACTGGTCCATGATATTTTTAGACCAATAAATTAATAACAAAATTACATTTGGATCAGTTCATTTATCAAAATGGGTAATTTTATCTAAAATAGTAATAATTATTACTGGCAAAAAAGTGCAGATCCTGATGAGACGGCTCGTTACGAGCCGGCTCATCTGGATCTACACTTTTCATAGCCTATTTAGAGGCCTGTGGGGTTGAAAGGGTTAATGTATTAGTGAGTCAATAATTTTGGATGTAAATAAGAAAATGGTTAATATTTAAAGGAATATTTGAAGAAAGTTCAAGAACATGAACTACCGGTATCAAATCGGAGCACTTGAAGAAAAAGAAATTAGTATAGAGAACAGTGGTTGAATAGGGTCGGTTGTTGTGTCAATAACGACAGCATTCAGATTGGAATCTGCCATGTGAACATTTTAACCATCTCAGAACCTTTCACTGCCAATAATGTATTCGTGTACAGTAACGAAAATTACGGTGTTGGTTGCAATATCCTTATAAGTAGTGAAAGGTGTTGTTAGGTAAACTGCCCGCCGGCGATATAGCCCAAAATGGTGCTGATGCAGGCGTAAAACCCGAAATATAACATAACATAACCTTCATGATATAAAAACTGAAATTAGTATTATGGATTTTGGAAACTGTATTTTGTGGATATTTTATCGATCATAATCTCTTGTAGGTCGGGTAACAAGAGTTCTACTCGGGTGGCATCACCAGACAAAGAGGTTTCGAAATACCCTGAAGAAAATCTACTGCCCGAAATGAAAATAGATTCTGGTACCCAGCCAGAGGCAACACCCACACAAGCAAATACTCATACTCAATCAGAACTTCAAACAACCCCACAACCACTAGGTAATTCCAATACTCTGTGAAATATTCGTTCTCTAGATCATTTTAAGTTTGTGACTGTAGATCCTAGTGAAATATTCGTTCTCTAGATCGTTATAAGTTTGTGACTCTAGATCGTTCATTTTGATAGTGAAGCATGATGTAAGTTATCACAATTTGCTGTAACCCTGTTTATAATAATAACTAGAGAATAGCACTTGGATGGATGCAAACCCAAAGAGTTGTGGATGGATTTCGATGGAACCGGTGGATATATAGAGGGTTGATTTAGGAGGACGCGATTCGATTTTGGGAAAATTCGGGCAATGCCTGTGTTCAGAGCAGTCAGTGAAGTGTCGAATTTACTACAGATTTCAACACGAGTGGACACTTCGCTGACCTTGTCTGATTTCTCCCAAACTCTGGCCACATCCTCATAGGTCAAACTTCCACAATTTTCATCCAAATCCATCCACACCTTTTTGAGTTATCGTGCTCATAGACTCACTAGCTCCTTATCGTTGTCTTCCATCTGTAGACACAAAGGAACAGCAGAAACTAGAAAAGGAACGAAAAGCTCAAGAGGCTGTGGATCGGAAACTAAGGGAAAAAGAGGAAGCCAGAAGGCGACAAGCCGAGAAGGAGGAGGAGGTGGCAGCCGAGAATGCGGCGTTAGAGGTGATATTGGAAAGTCTGTCGGACGTGTGCGATGGTAGTGTACGAAAGGCGAGTGAAGTACAGAATGCCATAGTAGAGGCTACAAAACAACACACAGAACTCCTCAAAACTGCCATGGATGACACTTCTAATGTAAGTTATGATATAACGAGCTAATTGATTTCTCATCTCTGCCATGCCATATAGAAACGTTTAGTCCAATTTTCTGTGTCTCATCTCTGTTGCGCCAAATTGACCCCATTTGTCCAATATCCGCTTTCACATCCCTGCCATTCTACACAAAACATTGTTTCTCATCCTCATCCACTCCTCAATAAATTGTTGTCCAATAATCAGATTTTCTTCCAGTGGTGTAGAAATCCTATGTCCGAATCGTCCAATTTGTCAAACAAACATGTGGAATTGTATGCTGATAGATTAGATCAAATGTTTGTATAAATCAAAGGAACTACTCTGAGAAAACATACTTTCATTGTATGCATGCTTATTACATGAATAAATTCTGTTTAAACTAACATTAGTTAGCAGAAGTTGGAAATGTAAACATTCCGCCATGATGGTTATGTATAAAACATTAACCAAGCCCACCTATGTCAACGGACAGTGTTCAATCCGCGACACAGTCAATTCGTCAAAGTTTTATTTTACCAATGTTTACAAATTACTTGGTTCAGTGCAGCAACTGATTGTTTTCAATTAAGGCCGAGCCACACCCTGCAACTTCAAGTAACAAAAATGTCATTAAATTCCAATAGACCAGACAAAAACTGTGTTGGAAATGTAAACATGCCAATGCAAGAAAGATATATTTCACGACATTGTTGACATTGTTTACGGATTTATTTGACATTAAATAAAACTTATATAAATATATTGTTGATTGACTGATTATCTTATATAAATATATTGTTGATTATCTTATATAAATATATTGTTGATTATCTTATATAAATATACTGTTGATTGACTGATTATCTTATATAAATATATTGTTGATTATCTTATATAAATATATTGTTGATTATCTTATATAAATATACTGTTGATTGACTGATTATCTTATATAAATATACTGTTGATTGACTGATTATCTTATATAAATATATTGTTGATTGACTGATTATCTTATATAAATATATTGTTGATTGACTGATTATCTTATATAAATATATTGTTGATTGACTGATTATCTTATATAAATATATTGTTGATTGACTGATTATCTTATATAAATATATTGTTGATTGACTGATTATCTTATATAAATATATTGTTGATTGACTGATTATCTTATAAATATATTGTTGATTGACTGATTATCTTATATAAATATATTGTTGATTGACTGATTATCTTATAAATATACTGTTGATTGACTGATTATCTTATAAATATACTGTTGATTGACTGATTATCTTATATAAATATATTGTTGATTGACTGATTATCTTATATAAATATATTGTTGATTGACTGATTATCTTATAAATATATTGTTGATTGACTGATTATCTTATATAAATATATTGTTGATTGACTGATTATCTTATAAATATATTGTTGATTGACTGATTATCTTATAAATATACTGTTGATCGACTATTTAATGGACTCTTTATTCATTTATCAGTTTTCCTCATATATGCAATTATCTGGGAATATATTAATTATGCCCCCTTGGAAACAGATGGGTTTGTACCTGTAGGTTAGTAGTCCATATTTTGTCCATGCAATGACTAACAGTTTGACCCTTTTCCTCATAGAAGCACCTCTTGATGCCATTACCAATACGACATACATTGACAATGTAGTAGCCAAACCAATGTTCATAAACCCTTTCCCGCATAGAAGCACCTCTTGACGCCATTACCAATACGACATACATTGACAATGCAGTAGCCAAACCAATATTCATAATAAAGGCCACAATCTATGTAGTCCCAGTAATATCTATGGAGGTGGAATAGATATTGTGATGATATGGCGACTACTTATCCACTGCATGATAGCTAAATGGCTGTCGTTTGTATGGAGATATAATAGTATATTAACCTAAATCTCATATAGTTCCAGTAATATCTATGGAGGTGGGATAGATATGGCAACTACTTGTCCACTGCATGATAGCTAAATGGCTGTCGTTTGTATGGAGATATAATAGTATATTAACCTAAATCTCATGTAGTTCCAGTAATATCTATGGAGGTGGGATAGATATGGCAACTACTTGTCCACTGCATGATAGCTAAATGGCTGTCGTTTGTATGGAGATATAATAGTATATTAACCTAAATCTCATGTAGTTCCAGTAATATCTATGGAGGTGGGATAGATATGGCGACTACTTATCCACTGCATGATAGCTAAATGGCTGTCGTTTGTATGGAGATATAATAGTATATTAACCTAAATCTCATGTAGTTCCAGTAATATCTATGGAGGTGGGATAGATATGGCGACTACTTATCCACTGCATGATAGCTAAATGGCTGTCGTTTGTATGGAGATATAATAGTATATTAACCTAAATCTCATGTAGTCCCAGTAATATCTATGGAGGTGGGATAGATATGGCGACTACTTATCCACTGCATGATAGCTAAATGGCTGTCGTTTGTATGGAGATATAATAGTATATTAACCTAAATCTCATGTAGTCCCAGTAATATCTATGGAGGTGGGATAGATATGGCGACTACTTATCCACTGCATGATAGCTAAATGGCTGTCGTTTGTATGGAGATATAATAGTATATTAACCTAAATCTCTATGTAGTCCCAGTAATATCTATGGAGGTGGGATAGATATGGCGACTACTTATCCACTGCATGATAGCTAAATGGCTGTCGTTTGTATGGAGATATAATAGTATATTAACCTAAATCTCTATGTAGTCCCAGTAATATCTATGGAGGTGGGATAGATATGGCGACTACTTATCCACTGCATGATAGCTAAATGGCTGTCGTTTGTATGGAGATATAATAGTATATTAACCTAAATCTCTGAAGGAATGGGTAACCAAACTATATATGGATGTTGATGGTAGCCATTTGATGACCTTAATAGAGTTTGGTGTCAGTGGGGTCAAGGTCATAGCCACCTTTAACACTATATCACAGTATGTGTGTGTCGTAGATGACCTGTTTGATTTTAGACTTACGGTCGTCGCGTTCCTGCTGATACAACTGTAAGAACTTATCCCGGACATTTTGGCTGACACATACAACTGACATGTTATCATTTTGAATGGCGGATCACGGAGATTTCCGAGATCTATTGATTAATATTTCTACTACGTCGTCCAGATGCGAGCGACAAGAGGACAAGATTTACTGCAAATTGTCGCATATTTGTATATAACATGTACCTAGAGAGTTACCATTCATTTCCATGAAAGTCCGCCTCCGTGGTCGAGTGGTTACGGTCGCTGACTTGTATACCACTGTAACCTATGGTCACGGGTTCGAGCCCCGCTCAGACTGTGTCTCATTTATATGAAAAAGTTGGCAGTTTCTTACGGAGATTGGTGCACCCAAGTACTGGTTAAGCGCTGGAGCCTGCCCAGGAAAGGTATTGTTAGGTAAACTGCCTGCCGGCGATATAGCCCAAAATGGTGCTTATGCAGGCGTAAAACCCGAAATATAAATAAAATAAATATTTCCATGAATCAAGAGTAAAAGGGATGTAACTTGTGTATGAATTTTATGACATCGAAATCAGAACATCGACACGTTTTTAAAAGGCATTTTGTTGTTATTGTCCGATGACAACGCAGCCCCCTAGCTAAAATCAGCAGTATGCAATCGGGCCCGTAAGTTTAGGCAAAATATATAAATACACTAATTTTAGCACGTTTTATCTAGATTTTGGACAAAGAAACTCAGTGGCAGTCGGTGGCAATGGCATACGAGAAGCGGGAGGAAGTAATCAAGTCTGGTGAACAAATTGTTCACAATGCCAAGTATGTTAGTCTAATGTTCACAATGCCAAGTATGTTAGTCTATTGTTCACAATGCCAAGTATGTTAGTCTAATGTTCACACTTCCAAGTATGTTAGTCTAATGTTCACACTTCCAAGTATGTTATTCTATTGTTCACACTTCCAAGTATGTTAGTCTAATGTTCACAATGCCAAGTATGTTAGTCTATTGTTCACACTTCCAAGTATGTTATTCTATTGTTCACACTTCCAAGTATGTTAGTCTATTGTTCACAATGCCAAGTATGTTAGTCTAATGTTCACAATGCCAAGTATGTTAGTCTAATGTTCACAATGCCAAGTATGTTAGTCTAATGTTCACACTTCCAAGTATGTTAGTCTAATGTTCACACTTCCAAGTATGTTAGTCTATTGTTCACAATGCCAAGTATGTTAGTCTAATGTTCACAATGCCAAGTATGTTAGTCTAATGTTCACACTTCCAAGTATGTTAGTCTATTGTTCACAATGCCAAGTATGTTAGTCTATTGTTCACAATGCCAAGCATGTTAGTCTATTGTTCACAATGCCAAGTATGTTATTCTATTGTTCACAATGCCAAGCATGTTAGTCTATTGTTCACAATGCTCAGTATGTTAGTCTAATGTTCACACTTCCAAATATATTAGTCTAATGTTCACACTTCCAAGTATGTTAGTCTAATGTTCACACTTCCAAGTATGTTAGTCTAATGTTCACACTTCCAAGTATGTTAGTCTAATGTTCACAATGCTCAGTATGTTAGTCTAATGTTCACACTTCCAAGTATGTTAGTCTATTGTTCACAATGCTCAGTATGTTAGTCTAATGTTCACACTTCCAAGTATGTTAGTCTATTGTTCACAATGCCAAGTATGTTAGTCTATTGTTCACAATGCTCAGTATGTTAGTCTAATGTTCACACTTCCAAGTATGTTAGTCTAATGTTCACACTTCCAAGTATGTTAGTCTAATGTTCACACTTCCAAGTATGTTAGTCTATTGTTCACAATGCCAAGTATGTTAGTCTATTGTTCACAATGCCAAGTATGTTAGTCTATTGTTCACAATGCCAAGTATGGTAGTCTATTGTTCACAATGCTCAGTATGTTAGTCTATTGTTCACACTTCCAAGTATGTTAGTCTAATGTTCACACTTCCAAGTATGTTAGTCTATTGTTCACAATGCCAAGTATGTTAGTCAATTGTTCACAATGCCAAGTATGTTAGTCAATTGTTCACAATGCCAAGTATGTTAGTCTATTGTTCACAATGCCAAGTATGTTAGTCTAATGTTCACACTTCCAAGTATGTTAGTCTAATGTTCACACTTCCAAGTATGTTAGTCTAATGTTCACACTTCCAAGTATGTTAGTCTAATGTTCACAATGCTCAGTATGTTAGTCTAATGTTCACACTTCCAAGTATGTTAGTCTATTGTTCACAATGCTCAGTATGTTAGTCTAATGTTCACACTTCCAAGTATGTTAGTCTATTGTTCACAATGCCAAGTATGTTAGTCTATTGTTCACAATGCTCAGTATGTTAGTCTAATGTTCACACTTCCAAGTATGTTAGTCTAATGTTCACACTTCCAAGTATGTTAGTCTAATGTTCACACTTCCAAGTATGTTAGTCTATTGTTCACAATGCCAAGTATGTTAGTCTATTGTTCACAATGCCAAGTATGTTAGTCTATTGTCAAATGCCAAGTATGGTAGTCTATGTTCACATGTCGTATGTTAGTCTATGTTCACACTTCCAAGTATGTAGTCTAATGTTCACATTAGTATGTTAGTCTATTGTTCCAAGTTGTTAGTCAAGTTCAATGCCAAGTATGTTAGTCAATGTTCTGCCAAGTATGTTTCTATTGTTCACATGCAGTATGTTAGTCTAATGTTCAACTTCAGTATGTTAGTCTAATGTTCACACTTCCAAGTATGTTAGTCTAATGTTCACACTTCCAAGTATGTTAGTCTATTGTTCACAATGCCAAGTATGTTAGTCTATTGTTCACAATGCCAAGTATGTTAGTCTAATGTTCACACTTCCAAGTATGTTAGTCTATTGTTCACACTGCCAAGTATGTTAGTCTATTGTTCACAATGCCAAGTATGTTAGTCTATTGTTCACAATGCCAAGTATGTTAGTCTATTGTTCACACACTTCCAAGTATGTTAGTCTAATGTTCACACTTCCAAGTATGTTAGTCTATTGTTCACACTTCCAAGTATGTTAGTCTATTGTTCACACTTCCAAGTATGTTAGTCTATTGTTGGCAACCAGAAGCATAAAGCAATGAGAAATAAAATACGTTATAACACTTGCCTAACACAGTTATATGCGAGTATCTATAAATAGCTGTTGATTGATTTTTGCCTAACACAGTTATATGCGAATATCTATAAATAGCTATTGATTGATTTTTGCCTAACACAGTTATATGCGAGTATCTATATGTAGCTATTGATTGATTTTTGCCTAACACAGTTATATGCGAGTATCTATAAATAGCTATTGATTGATTTTTGCCTAACACAGTTATATGCGAGTATCTATATGTAGCTATATATATTTACAGGGAGAACCTGGAGAAACTGCGTCACGTAATAGATGAGGGTAGAGGTAATGCAATGACAAAGAAAAATAAAACTCTCACCGTAGTTAAAGAGAAACTCAACCAGCTCTCCACTGAGTTAAACAAGAAACAGAACAAGGCAAGACTACTTAGCATCTTGCCCAGAGGCCCAACCACCCATTCACATTTTTGGATTGCAGTTTTATATAGTCTTTATATAGGTATTTTAAATGACCTTTTGGACCCCTGCGTCGCCTCATATACAGTCTAGCCTGTATTAATCTGACCTTCCGAAGCAAAGCCCCTGTCTCGCCACATATACAGTCTAGCCTGTATTAAACCGACCTTTCGAAGCAAAGCCCATGCCTCGCCTCATATACAGTCTAGCCTGTATTAAACCGACCTTCCGAAGCAAAGTCCCTGCCTCGCCACATATACAGTCTAGCCTGTATTAAACCGACCTTCCGAAGCAAAGCCCCTGCCTCATATACAGTCTAGCCTGTATTAAACCGAAGTAAAACCCCTGCCTCATATACAGTCTAGCCTGTATTAAACAGACCTTCCGAAGCAAAGCCCCTGCCTCGCCATATATACAGTCTAACCTGTATTAAACAGACCTTCCGAAGCAAAACCCTTGCCTCGCCACATATACAGTCTAGCCTGTATTAAACCGACCTTCCGAAGCAAAACCCTTGCCTCGCCACATATACAGTCTAGCCTGTATTAAACCGACCGTCCGAAGCAAAGCCCCTGCCTCGCCACATATACGTCTAGCCTGTATTAAACCGACCTTCCGAAGCAAAGCCCTGCCTCGCCACTATACAGTCTAGCCTGTATTAAACCGACCTTCCGAAGCAAAGCCCCTGCCTCGCCACATATACAGTCTAGCCTGTATTAAACCGACCGTCCGAAGCAAAGCCCCTGCCTCACCACATATACAGTCTAGCCTGTATTAAACCGACCTTCCGAAGCAAAACCCCTGCCTCGCCACATATACAGTCTAGCCTGTATTAAACCGACCTTCCGAAGCAAAGCCCCTGCCTCACATACAGTCTAGCCTGTATTAAACCGACCTTCCGAAGCAAAACCCCTGCCTCATATACAGTCTAGCCTGTATTAAACCGACCTTCCGAAGCAAAACCCCTGCCTCGCCACATATACAGTCTAACCTGTATTAAAGCCCCCTATTATACCTCATATACAGTCTAGCCTATATTAATGCCCCCTATTGTACCTCATATACAGTTTAGCCTGTAGTAATGCCCCCTATTGTACCTCATATACAGTTTAGCATGTATTAATGCCCCCTATTGTACCTCATATACAGTCTAGCCTGTATTATTGCTCCCTATTGTACCTCATAAACAGTTTAGCCTGTATTAATGCCCCCTATTGTACCTCATATACAGTTTAGCCTGTATTAATGTGTGTTTTACATTTATTTATCGTCGCTACCGGTTACCCATATGAGCGACGCCTCCTGAAGAGATTAGTCATTTTAGATTTTGGAGGATAGTGCAATGATACAGACAGAGACCCATTCCAGAGTCTCTTCTGGTTCTTTTACGTGCACAGTGTAAAGCACCGACACGAGACCTCGGTTTAACGTCCGTCCCATCTTAAAGACTGTTAATTTTATTAGGGTCAGACAGGGGATCGAACCTGCGATCCCTGGATTACCAGTCCAGCGTGTTACCACTGGACTACAGATCCGTCTGTACCTCATATACAGTTTAGCCTGTATTAATGCCCCCTATTGTAGCTCATATACAGTTTAGCCTGTATTAATGCCCCCTATTGTCCCTCATATACAGTCTAGCCTGTATTAAAGCCCCTATTGTACCTCATATACAGTCTAGCCTGTATTAAAGCCCCCTATTGTACCTCATATACAGTTTAGCATGTATTAATGCCCCCTATTGTCCCTCATATACAGTCTAGCCTGTATTAAAGCCCCTATTGTACCTCATATACAGTCTAGCCTGTATTAAAGCCCCCTATTGTACCTCATATACAGTCTAGCCGGTATTAAAGCCCCTATTGTACCTCATATACCTGGTCACTGATTTCTCACTCCGAGGAGTGCCTTGTCTGAATTTACTATTGATTTGTATGTCTTGAGCGAGGTGGATGGTATTGGCATTGATTTAGCCTGCCGGGTAGAGGGTACCTGTATCTACTAGTGATCTGTATTTCTAGGTATCTAAGGCAGAGTCTGAGTCTCGAGTGATGTCGAAATACAAGGACTTGGTGGATAAAGGCAAGGAACAGTTTAAAAAGGAACTGGAAAGTCTTATGCCGGATGTGAAAATTGGACACGGTAATTTTGCAAACAAATCCCACGAAACAACATATCAGAAGACTGTAAACTACATGTCATCTATGACTAAATTGAATAAGTTAAGCTTGAGTTCATCCTCGACCAAACCGAACATGATACCAACATTTGTTATGTATAGTCCTCGACCAAACCAAACATGATACCAACATTTGTTATGTATAGTCACCAACATTTGTTATGTATAGTCCTCGACCAAACCGAACATGATACCAACATTTGTTATGTATAGTCCTCGACCAAACCGAACATGATACCAACATTTGTTATGTATACCGAACATGATACCAACATTTGTTATGTATAGTCCTCGACCAAACCGAACATGATACCAACATTTGTTATGTATAGTCCTCGACCAAACCGAACATGATACCAACATTTGTTATGTATATAGTCCTCGACCAAACCAAACATGATACCAACATTTGTTATGTATAGTCCTCGACCAAACCGAACATGATACCAACATTTGTTATGTATAGTCCTCGACCAAACCGAACATGATACCAACATTTGTTATGTATAGTTGTGCACACTTTGTACTAACATCTTGTTGAATTTTCTACTACACAATATACCAATATACACGACTTGATGAGTACAGCATTCAGAACATTTTTCAAATAAAATTGTCCCATATTAAAGCGACATCACATCACAAGCAATTAAATGCCTTTTTTCACATATAAATGCATTTCTACTACAAATTATTCCGAATACATTCGAACACTAACATTGAATCAATAAACTGTGTTTTGTGGTCTACAAACTTCAAAATTGAAAGTAAAATTTCATATAACGGTCATCCATGCTCCTGTATTGGTGTTTGTTTGTCATCAGAGTTAATACTAAATGCGAGATTATGTCGTTTAGAGATAATTTAACTAGTCTACAAATAAATACGCATAGGCACAAATGGGAGATTTAACGGTAAATATGTACCATAAACCGTGTAAATAATGTAAATAGTGTCAACATCCATGCAGAATACAACGCGTGTATCTTGAATAACTCGATCTATGGTACAGATTTACCGTTATATCCCACATTTGTGCCTATGCATATTTATTTGTAGACTAATCTTAGTTGAATTATCTCTAGACAACAGTATCACGTGTTAAGTATTGACTCCAATAACAAACAAATGTCAATTCAGGAGCATGGATGACAGTTATATGAAATCCTACTTTCTCTTTTGAAAGTTTGTATACCACAAAAACACTGTTTATTAATTCAATGTTAGTGTTCGAATGTATTCAGAAGAATTTGTAGTAGAAATGCATGCATACATTAACAAATGCATTTTCTTGGCTTTTTGCGTTGTAATGTCACTTTAAAGTAAATGCATTGACAAATTTGAGAAGTTTGGACACATGTTGAGAATTGTATAGCTCACAGGTTCACATTCGGTTTACTATTTCCTAGAAATTAAATGACGTTTTGATAACTTTATGTATGATAGCGGATCAGTGGTCCAGTAAATAACACGCTGAATTTGTAGGTTCGATCACCCGCTATAATCCAGGGGTCACAGGTTCGATACCCTGCTATATCGTACTAAAATAAATAATATAGACCTTCAGATGAGGCTTTAGACCGAAGTCTTGTGTCGGTGCTTTATACCGTGCACGCAAAAGAACCAGAGGAGCATCTGGAATGTGGCTCCTTCTGGATCATTGCACTATCCTCCAAAATCTAAAATGACTATCTCTTTAAGATACTTTGCTCATGGGGACAACGACGATAAATAAACGCTAAGCACACACACACACACACTTCATGCATGTGAAGTAGTTCTAGATTCCAAGGGGGCTAACTCTTATTGCATTGAATATATGTTTAGAGAACAATGAAGGAAAAGAGTCAGTTCTCGGAATTTGTATTTTGGTGAAAATATTGCTAAGAAATTTGGAGTATATTGCTGAAGATATTTGGACCGTCCAGTTATTGTAACCTGCGGTTACGGTTTGTTTCCAGATCTACACTAGAGTTGGTGCAGGCAGCTGTATGTCTGTTACAACAAGAATAATTGTCTTTATTTGTGCATTTCTTATGCTTGTAATACTACATGTACGTAGAACAGATTCTCAACATTTATGTAACACACACTTTTGTAAGAAACTATGTTACCTTTGTTGGTTATACATTGTGTTTGTACTGTTGGTGAAATGTAAAATATTGGAATCTCGGCATGTATTAATGGTATGTTTTCTGTGTACAATTTCAGGTCGTAGATTGTCGGAAGATGAGCTCAACACGTTGATTGCCCACGCCCACAGGCGTATAGAACAACTACAGAAGCAGCTCGCTGAACAACTGGCCATGGAACAACAGGTTATTCTTGTCTATTAACTTCAGTGAATTTACTCTGCTTGGGTTATTCTTGTCTATTAACTTCAGTGAATTTACTCTGCTTGGGTTATTCTTGTCTATTAACTTCAGTGAATTTACTCTGCTTGGGTTATTCTTGTCTATTAACTTCAGTGAATTTACTCTGCTTGGGTTATTCTTGTCTATTAACTTCAGTGAATTTACTCTGCTTGGGTTATTCTTGTCTATTAACTTCAGTGAATTTACTCTGCTTGGGTTATTCTTGTCTATTAACTTCAGTGAATTTACTCTGCTTGGGTTATTCTTGTCTATTAACTTCAGTGAATTTACTCTGCTTGGGTTATTCTTGTCTATTAACTTCAGTGAATTTACTCTGCTTGGGTTATTCTTGTCTATTAACTTCAGTGAATTTACTCTGCTCAGGTTATTCTTGTCTATTAACTTCAGTGAATTTACACTGCTCAGGTTATTCTTGTCTATTAACTTCAGTGAATTTACTCTGTTCAGGTTATTCTTGTCTATTAACTTCAGTGAATTTACACTGCTCAGGTTATTTTGTCTATTAACTTCAGTGAATTTACTCTGCTCAGGTTATTCTTGTCTATTAACTTCAGTGAATTTACACTGCTCAGGTTATTCTTGTCTATTAACTTCAGTGAATTTACACTGCTCAGGTTATTCTTGTCTATTAACTTCTGTGAATTTACTCTGCTCAGGTTATTCTTGTCTATTAACTTCAGTGAATTTACACTGCTCAGGTTATTTTGTCTATTAACTTCAGTGAATTTACTCTGCTCAGGTTATTCTTGTCTATTAACTTCAGTGAATTTACACTGCTCAGGTTATTCTTGTCTATTAACTTCAGTGAATTTACACTGCTCAGGTTATTCTTGTCTATTAACTTCTGTGAATTTACTCTGCTCAGGTTATTCTTGTCTAATAACTTCAGTGAATTTACTCTGCCTGGGTTATTCTTGTCTATTAACTTCAGTGAATTTACTCTGCTCAGGTTATTCTTGTCTATTAACTTCAGTGAATTTTGGTCATTTTTGCAAATCACTTGCCCTCGCTAACCACTGTATGTTCGAACTATCCTGTTGTATGTTCGAACTATCCTGTTGGTTTGTAGTTCCATCCAATGCCCCTGAAACACTGTATGAGGTATTCCTACACCAATATAAACATGCAAGATGTTGATGCAACTTTAAACCCCAGGAAACAAACATACATAGTGCATTCACTAACATACATGTATGTTTATTTTGCGTGTCTAGAGAATACAAATGGCACTGTCAGACCAGAGAGATGAAGACGAGTTGATAACGGAAGCAAGAGTGACACAAAAACAAGAAATGATGTTAGACGAATTTACTGTAGTGAAAGATAAGTGGGTAAGTTGCTGAATAGCGTAATGGTAGCCTCCCTCTCCCTGGGTAAGTATAGAGGTAGCCTCCCTCTCTCCCAATGTCTTTGCACCTACATCTGTCTCTGTAGGTTCTATATCTGTCTCCTGTGTCATATCTCTTTCTCTCCATGTCCTACCTATGTATCTGCAGGCTCTATCTCTGTCTCTCCAAGACCTTCCTCTGTCCTACTTCAGTCTCTCCAAGACCTTCCTCTGTCTCTCCAGGTCCTACCTCTGTCTCTCCAGGTCCTACCTCTGTCTCTCCAGGTCCTTCCTCTATCTCCTCTGTCCTACTTAGTATCTCCAGGTCCTACCTATGTCTCTCCAGGTCCTTCCTCTGTCTCTCCAGGTCTTTCCTCTGTCATATCTCTAGCCTCTCCAGGTCCCAGCTCTGTTTTTCCTTGTTCTATCTGTATCTCTCATCTATCGTGCCTTAATCTCGCCAACGTCGTACCTGTCTCTTCAACGTCCACCTCCAATCTGATAATTTAACTTGCCTGCTTCTTCTCCTGTACCGTTAGGTCACTTTTGAAGAAACTTGGTGTGGAACATCAGGGCATCTAATAGATCAAAAGTTAGCGTAATAGCTGATTACTTATATCTTGACAGTCCAAACGGGTGGTTAACATGCTCAGCAATACTTCTTACGCTTGGTTGTTCTTCTTTGACTTGTTAATGTTCTATCGTTTGCTGAGTTTAGGTTGTAAATTTGGAACCTCGTCAGAACCACTGGTGCTGTCCTCTGGCAAGATAATTGAATCCACATTGCCTCTTCTATCTCCATCATTGTGAGGTCTAGAGAGCGATTAAACTAATGTTGTACAAACTTTGTTTCATAATCGAGTATAAACTTCTAATGTTTTATCTGCCTTGTTGTAGGAGGCTGATGCTCAGGTACAATTTGAGATAGAGCTACGTCGCAACCTAGCACGCCAGACAGCTGCCCACAGCGATCACATCCAGGACGTACTCCGGCTGCAAGAAGAGAAACTGACGAAGGCGTACGAAAACGAGCTTCATATACGTATCTTAGAAGACAGGAAGCGATTTGAAGTAGAGTTGTCAGGATGGACAGCTAGACTTAGAGGGATAGAATCCGCTGTGGCAGGTTTGTTTGTAGTTTCCGTCTGGTTTGTTTGTAGTTTCAGCCTGGTTTGTTTGTAGTTTCAGCCTGGTTTGTTTGTAGTTTTTGCCCGGTATATTTCTAGTTTCAGCCTGGTTTGTTTCTAGTTTTAGCCTGGTTTGTTTCTAGCTTTAGCCTGGTTTGTTTCTAGTCTTAGCCCGGTTTGTTTCTAGTCTTAGCCCGGTTTGTTTCTAGTTTTTGCCCGGTATATTTCTAGTTTTAGCCTGGTTTGTTTCTAGCTTTAGCTTTGTTTGTTTCTAGCTTTAGCCTGGTTTGTTTCTAGCTTTAGCCTGGTTTGTTTCTAGTTTTTGCCCGGTATATTTCTAGTTTTAACCTGGTTTGTTTCTAGCTTTATAAACTCGGAATGGAAGAAGGTATTATGTAAACGGTGAGAGATTGTATAGTTCACTTACAGTACCTTCAGGTCGACAGACTGTATAGCTCACTTACAGTACCTTCAGGTCGACAGACTGTATAGCTCACTTACAGTACCTTCAGGTCGACAGATTGTATAGTTCACTTACAGTACCTTCAGGTCGAGAGACTGTATAGCTCACTTACAGTACCTTCAGGTTGACAGACTGTATAGCTCACTTACAGTACCTTCAGGTCGAGAGACTGTATAGCTCACTTACAGTACCTTCAGGTCGACAGACTGTATAGCTCACTTATAGTACCTTCAGGTCGAGAGACTGTATAGCTCACTTACAGTACCTTCAGGTCGACAGACTGTATAGCTCACTTACAGTACCTTCAGGTCGACAGACTGTATAGCTCACTTACAGTACCTTCAGGTCGACAGATTGTATAGTTCACTTACAGTACCTTCAGGTCGAGAGACTGTATAGCTCACTTACAGTACCTTCAGGTTGACAGACTGTATAGCTCACTTACAGTACCTTCAGGTCGAGAGACTGTATAGCTCACTTACAGTACCTTCAGGTCGACAGACTGTATAGCTCACTTATAGTACCTTCAGGTCGAGAGACTGTATAGCTCACTTACAGTACCTTCAGGTCGACAGACTGTATAGCTCACTTACAGTACCTTCAGGTCGACAGACTGTATAGCTCACTTACAGTACCTTCAGGTCGACAGATTGTATAGTTCACTTACAGTACCTTCAGGTCGAAGAGACTGTATAGCTCACTTACAGTACCTTCAGGTTGACAGACTTTTATAAACTCGAAGCATATACAATATAAATAAAATATTAATGTAAGCAGAATCTGAAAAAACTGTGCAACCATTATAAATTTGAAATCAAAATTCATCGAATGTCATTGTGTTGTGGAAGATAGTAAGACAGTACAATAAATGGTGATTTAGTAAGCAGGGTTCTTGCTGTCGGTCACCAATGGCGGCAAAAAACCCAAATATTGGCGCTAAATTTTGTGAATTGGCAAACATATTTGGTGCAACTTTTTAAACGAAATTTGATATAAACAGCCAGTTATGTAAAATGATAGTGTCTGAAACGGGACTTTGATCCGACTTCGAGATAACTGGTGAATTCGACATAACATACTTTGACATGGTGGATGTAGGCTGTATAGCTAGTACTGGTATACAATTGTCTGAAACGGGACTTTGATCCGACTTCGAAATAACCGGAGAATTCGACATAGCCGACTTTGACATGGCAGATGTAGACTGTGTAGCTAGTACTGGTATACAATTGTCTGAAACGGGACTTTGATCCGACTTCGACATAACCGACTTTGACATGGCAGATGTAGACTGTGTAGCTAGTACTGGTATACAATTGTCTGAAACAGGACTTTGATCCGACTTCGACTACAATATAACACTACAGGATCGGTCGTACATGTATGTACTATAGTATAATTTACCAAAGCTCGACTTTCACAAAGGAATCGGTAATAATCTCGGGTTTGTTTGATAAAACAGCATTGACTAGCCACTACGCATACAAATGTACTCGGGTACTAGTACACGTATAATGTTTACACTACTCATAGTCATAAAAGTGTGAACATAAAATTGTTTGTTTGCATTATAATGGTTATTACTTACAAAGCAATGTGATTTAGATAAATCTATAATGCATTTACCTTTTTGAGTGAGCCCGGTAAATCTATAATGCATTTACCTTTTGAGTGAGCCCGGTAAATCTATAATGCATTTACCTTTTTGAGTGAGCCCGGTAAATCTATAATGCATTTACCTTTTTGAGTGAGCCCGGTAAATCTATAATGCATTTACCTTTTGAGAGAGCCGGTAAATCTTTAATGCATTTACCTTTTTGAGTGAGCCCGGTAAATCTTTAATGCCTTTTTGAGTGAGCCCGGTAAATCTTTAATGCATTTACCTTTTTGAGTGAGCCCGGTAAATCTATAATGCATTTACCTTTTTGAGTGAGCCCGGTAAATCTATAATGCATTTACCTTTTTGAGTGAGCCCGGTAAATCTATAATGCATTTACCTTTTGAGTGAGCCCGGTAATGTATAATGCATTTACCTTTTTGAGTGAGCCCGGTAAATCGTTAATGCATTTACCTTTTTGAGTGAGCCCGGTAAATCTTTAATGCATTTACCTTTTTGAGTGAGCCCTGTAAATCTTTAATGCATTTACCTTTTTGAGTGAGCCCGGTAAATCTTTAATGCATTTACCTTTTGAGTGAGCCCGGTAAATCTTAATGCATTTACCTTTTTGAGTGAGCCCGGTAAATCTATAATGCATTTACCTTTTTGAGTGAGCCCAGTAAATCTTTAATGCATTTATCTTTTTGAGTGAGCCCGGTAAATCTATAATGCATTTACCTTTTTGAGAGAGCTCGGTAAATCTATAATGCATTTACCTTTTTGAGAGAGCCCGGTAAATCTATAATGCATTTACCTTTTTGAGTGAGCCCGGAAATCTATAATGCATTTACCTTTTTGAGTGAGCCCGGAAATCTATAATGCATTTACCTTTCAGCACGGGCGGAGAGTGAGATGGTGGCCAGAGAAGCCCAGGAATTGTGGCTGGCTTGTGTAGCTCTGAATGGAGCGATCCAAACTGGCAACGAAACTGGCAAGACATGGGAGGAGCAACTAACACCACTAGAACAAGAGATAGACACAGTCTTCTGTGCAGCTAAGAATAACCCTTTCGTTTGTCTAGTGCTCGAATCGATTCCGGAGCAAGCTTTGACAAGGGGCGTTTACACCGAGGGAAATTTGAAAGAACGATTTACCAAAGTAAGCCGTACGGCAAGACGGGTTGCATTAATTGACGAAACTGGAGGATCGTTGGCCAAGTTTTTGTTCTCATATTTACAATCTATGATTGTGTTTCCATCTGTTCATGCAAAAGAGAATGGCGACAGTGTCGATATATTAAATTTGGACACTTTCCAAATATGCAGCCATGCAAAATACTGGCTGGATAAAAACGATATTGAGCAGGCTCTGAAATTTATGAATCATCTGAATGGCGAGTCGAGACTAGTTGCAAACGACTGGATAGAAGAGGCAAGGTTGCTATTGGAAACGAGGCAAGCGACTTATACTCTGATGGCATTCGCTTCGTCAACGGGTCTGGGAACATTGTTTTGATAAAAAAAAAAGTTTTATGTTTGTTTGTTGCAATACATTTATCCAAAAAAAGGAAGGTACACCAATTTATATATCTATGTGTTCAGTAGGCTAATTACTGTGAAATCATTAATATTTGTGAGTTTGGTTTTTAGTGGTTCCACTCTTATCGGGAAATCAGCCTGTGAAAAATAATGAATGATTTTACAGTATGTAATTGTCGACATATAGTATGCATGTGTGTAAGCACAAATCTACTGAACAATTAACCCACTTCATTCTGGATACCGTTCAAACAGTATTTGCAAAGAACATAGAGCCAGACCGCCATGGAATGTGCCGTCTGATCAGCTCTATGCTGTTTGCTATTCAGCAAACAACATAGATCCTGATCAGCACGCAGCTGCTGATCTGGATCTATGTTGTTTGCAAAAGCCTTTAAATGTATCCAGAATGAAATGGGTTAAAGTTTATTATTTATTTAAAATGCTTGAAAATTATACACTGGCAGAACATATTATTTATAGCTGGCATCTGATTAGTTAGAGATGCTCCCAGAACGCTGCATTATATGTTGTCGGGAAAAATAAATGGGACCTAGCAAAGTCGGAAGGTTTCAAAATGAAAGTAATATACTCCAGGAATGCTTGCATCATATGTTATTGGGAAAATAAACACGGGCCCCGCAAAGTCGGCAACTAATCAAATTAAACAAACTAGTTTCATGTTTGAGAAAATGTTACTTGCGACAAAGATCTAATAACTCTTTGCAAGCTAACAGTGAAATATGTCCTTGAATTTCATTAGATTTGCACGTCTTGTAATTTCATTAGAATTGTATCCTTTGGCAACTCTGGAAATATGGAAATATTTAAAATTGTGTCTAAATTAAATGATTTTTTCAGTTACAAGTAAGAATAACGCATTAATGAGTCTGTTACATTTATTTGAACTATTTATAGCCTTTGTTTTACCCAGCATGCAAAGAATTCAGAGACCACTTGTATTAATAGACCATTTTTTCAGTTCATGTTAATGCTGTTATGGAACAAATTAGCCTGTATTAAGAAACTATTCGTGCTTAGAGACCTCTTTGACCTTCCCTTTGGTGGTCTCTTAACCCATTTCATTCTGGATATATTTAAAGGCTTTTGCAAACAACATAGATCCAGATCAGCCGCAGTGTGACGCTGCGTACTGATCAGGATCTATGTTATTTGCTACATAGCCAAGTGTCTTAGCAAGATCATCTAAATAGCAAACAGCATAGAGCCTGATATGACGGAATGTTCTGTGGCGGTTGATCTGGCTCTATATTCTTTGCAAATACTGTTTGAACGGTATCCAGAATGAAATGGGTTAATACTAGTTTGACTGTATGAATAGAAGGTATATGAACATTTATTGTAAATTGCACTGTCCACGATTAGTAAGGGGTATACGGAAATGCGAGTGCTATTTGTGTTGAATAGAATACCTATGCTGACTGATAGCTTAATAAAGCTTAATAAATTAATCAAAATAAACAAGTGTTCCAGATTGATGTTTTCATAAAACAACAAACCATATACAGTCAAACCTGTCTTAAGCAGCCAGCCAAGGGAATCACAGAAAGTGGCTGCTTAATAGAGGTCAAATGTATACTAAAACGGCATGTTAGTAATATGAAATTGGCTGCTTAATGCAGGTTGGCTGTTTTATAGACTGTACATGTCTTTTGTTGTAAATTAATTGATAGTAAGTTGAATCAATGATAGAAATATGCAGAACAGAATCTGGCCACAGTATCACATATACGGTCTATGGTATTTCCAGGTAACAGGGTTGGTATGCAAATGAAAAGTCCTTGAATTTCGGCCCTTTCCTTGTGTGTGCTTGAATTAAATAAGACCCTTGAAAAGTACATGATTTACCAACACCTCCCTTGAAAAGTACATGATTTACCAGCACTCCCTTGAAAAGTCCTTGGATTTACCAGCACTCCCTTGAAAAGTCCTTGGATTTACCAGCACTCCCTTGAAAAATCCTTGGATTTACCAGCACTCCCTTGAAAAGTCCTTGGATTTACCAACACCTCCCTTGAAAAGTACATGATTTACCAGCACTCCCTTGAAAAGTCCTTGGATTTACAAACACCTCCCTTGAAAAGTACATGATTTACGAGCACTCCCTTGAAAAGTACATGATTTACCAACACCTCCCTTGAAAAGTACTTGGATTTACCAACACCTCCCTTGAAAAGTCCTAGGATTTACCAGCACTCCCTTGAAAAGTACTTGGATTTACTAGCACTCCCTTGAAAAGTACTTGGATTTACCAGCACTCCCTTGAAATGTCCTTGGATTTACCAGCACTCCCTTGAGAAGTACATGATTTACCAGCACTTCCTTGAAAAGTCCTTGGATTTACCAGCACTCCCTTGAGAAGTACATGATTTACCAGCACTTCCTTGAAAAGTCCTTGGATTTACCAGCACTCCCTTGAGAAGTACATGATTTACCAACACCTCCCTTGAAAAGTCCTTGGATTTACCAGCACTCCCTTGAAAAGTCCTTGGATTTACCAGCACTCCCTTGAAAAGTCCTTGGATTTATCAGCACTTCCTTGAAAAGTACTTGGATTTACCAGCACTTCCTTGAAAAGTACTTGGATTTACCAGCACTCCCTTGAGAAGTACATGATTTACCAGCACTCCCTTGAAAAGTCCTTGGATTTACCAGCACTTCCTTGAAAAGTACTTGGATTTACCAGCACTTCCTTGAAAAGTACTTGGATTTACCAGCACTCCCTTGAGAAGTACATGATTTACCAGCACTCCCTTGAAAAGTCCTTGGATTTACCAGCACTCCCTTGAAAAGTCCTTGGATTTACCAGCACTCCCTTGAAAAGTCCTTGGATTTACCAGCACTTCCTTGAAAAGTACTTGGATTTACCAGCACTTCCTTGAAAAGTACTTGGATTTACCAGCACTCCCTTGAGAAGTACATGATTTACCAGCACTCCCTTGAAAAGTCCTTGGATTTACCAGCACTCCCTTGAGAAGTACATGATTTACCAACACCTCCCTTGAAAAGTACATGATTTACCAGCACTCCCTTGAAAAGTCCTTGGATTTACCAGCACTCCCTTGAAAAGTCCTTGGATTTACCAGCACTCCCTTGAAAAGTCCTTGGATTTACCAGCACTCCCTTGAAAAGTCCTTGGATTTACCAGCACTTCCTTGAAAAGTACTTGGATTTACCAGCACTTCCTTGAAAAGTACTTGGATTTACCAGCACTCCCTTGAGAAGTACATGATTTACCAGCACTCCCTTGAAAAGTCCTTGGATTTACCAGCACTCCCTTGAGAAGTACATGATTTACCAACACCTCCCTTGAAAAGTACATGATTTACCAGCACTCCCTTGAAAAGTCCTTGGATTTACCAGCACTCCCTTGAAAAGTCCTTGGATTTACCAGCACTCCCTTGAAAAGTCCTTGGATTTACCAGCACTCCCTTGAAAAGTCCTTGGATTTACCAGCACTCCCTTGAAAAGTCCTAGGATTTACCAGCACTCCCTTGAAAAGTCCTTGGATTTACCAGCACTCCCTTGAAAAGTACATGATTTACCAACACCTCCCTTGAAAAGTACATGATTTACCAGCACTCCCTTGAAAAGTACTTGGATTCAGCCCATATATGAGAATTGTAACTAGATAATTCCCAAGAATATGTCTGATAGGCAAGGCTGACAAAGATAGCGCGCACGAATTTGACCATATATATGTCATCTATTTTTTGCTCACTGTTGGGAATTTCCAGGAACCCCATGACGTATTCAAGTTATATAAAAAGATTAGCGCTACACGTTATCACTTTTGTGTCTTCTCTTTGTTTACCGCCAGAAGAAAATAAACATGCCTTCGGGCAAATGCATTTTTAATCCTGCATTTAGCAGGATCTCTGTAGTACATATACAGTCTATGGTATTTCCAGATAACATTTAGCAGGGTCTCTGTAGTATATATACAGTCTATGGTATTTCCAGATAACATTTAGCAGGATCTCTGTAGTATATATACAGTCTATGGTATTTCCAAATAACATTTAGCAGTATCTCTGTAGTACATATACAGTCTATGGTATTTCCAGATACATTTAGCAGTATCTCTGTAGTATATATACAGTCTATGGTATTTCCAGATACATTTAGCAGGATCTCTGTAGTACATATACAGTCTATGGTATTTCCAGATACATTTAGCAGGGTCTCTGTAGTATATATACAGTCTATGGTATTTCCAGATACATTTAGCAGGATCTCTGTAGTATATATACAGTCTATGGTATTTCCAGATACATTTAGCAGGATCTCTGTAGTATATATACAGTCTTGGTATTTCCAGATAACATTTAGCAGGATCTCTGTAGTACATATACAGTCTATGGTATTTCCAGATACATTTAGCAGGATCTCTGTAGTATATATACAGTCTATGGTATTTCCAGATACATTTAGCAGGATCTCTGTAGTATATATACAGTCTATGGTATTTCCAGATACATTTAGCAGGATCTCTGTAGTATATATACAGTCTATGGTATTTCCAGATACATTTAGCAGGATCTCTGTAGTATATATACAGTCTATGGTATTTCCAGATACATTTAGCAGTATCTCTGTAGTATATATACAGTCTATGGTATTTCCAGATACATTTAGCAGGATCTCTGTAGTATATATACAGTCTATGGTATTTCCAGATACATTTAGCAGGATCTCTGTAGTACATATACAGTCTATGGTATTTCCAGATACATTTAGCAGGATCTCTGTAGTATATATACAGTCTATGGTATTTCCAGATACATTTAGCAGGATCTCTGTAGTACATATACAGTCTATGGTATTTCCAGATAACATTTAGCAGGATCTCTGTAGTATATATACAGTCTATGGTATTTCCAGATAACATTTAGCAGGATCTCTGTAGTACATATACAGTCTATGGTATTTCCAGATAACATTTAGCAGGGTCTCTGTAGTACATATACAGTCTATGGTATTTCCAGATACATTTAGCAGGATCTCTGTAGTACATATACAGTCTATGGTATTTCCAGATAACATTTAGCAGGATCTCTGTAGTATATATACAGTCTATGGTATTTCCAGATACATTTAGCAGGATCTCTGTAGTATATATACAGTCTATGGTATTTCCAGATACATTTAGCAGGATCTCTGTAGTATATATACAGTCTATGGTATTTCCAGATACATTTAGCAGGATCTCTGTAGTATATATACAGTCTATGGTATTTCCAGATACATTTAGCAGGATCTCTGTAGTACATACAGTCTATGGTATTTCAAATAACATTTAGCAGGATCTCTGTAGTACATATACAGTCTATGGTATTTCCAAATAACATTTAGCAGTATCTCTGTAGTACATATACAGTCTATGGTATTTCCAAATAACATTTAGCAGGATCTCTGTAGTATATATACAGTCTATGGTATTTCCAAATAACATTTAGCAGGGTCTCTGTAGTACATATACAGTCTATGGTATTTCCAGATACATTTAGCAGGATCTCTGTAGTACATATACAGTCTATGGTATTTCCAGATAACATTTAGCAGGATATCTGTAGTACATATACAGTCTATGGTATTTCCAGATAACATTTAGCAGGATCTCTGTAGTATATATACAGTCTATGGTATTTCCAGATAACATTTAGCAGTATCTCTGTAGTACATATACAGTCTATGGTATTTCCAAATACATTTAGCAGTATCTCTGTAGTACATATACAGTCTATGGTATTTCCAGATAACATTTAGCAGGGTCTCTGTAGTATATATACAGTCTATGGTATTTCCAGATAACATTTAGCAGGGTCTCTGTAGTACATATACAGTCTATGGTATTTCCAGATACATTTAGCAGGATCTCTGTAGTACATATACAGTCTATGGTATTTCCAGATACATTTAGCAGTATCTCTGTAGTATATATACAGTCTATGGTATTTCCAGATACATTTAGCAGGATCTCTGTAGTATATATACAGTCTATGGTATTTCCAGATACATTTAGCAGGATCTCTGTAGTATATATACAGTCTATGGTATTTCCAGATACATTTAGCAGTATCTCTGTAGTATATATACAGTCTATGGTATTTCCAGATACATTTAGCAGGATCTCTGTAGTATATATACAGTCTATGGTATTTCCAGATACATTTAGCAGGATCTCTGTAGTACATATACAGTCTATGGTATTTCCAGATACATTTAGCAGTATCTCTGTAGTATATATACAGTCTATGGTATTTCCAGATACATTTAGCAGGATCTCTGTAGTATATATACAGTCTATGGTATTTCCAGATACATTTAGCAGGATCTCTGTAGTATATATACAGTCTATGGTATTTCCAGATACATTTAGCAGTATCTCTGTAGTATATATACAGTCTATGGTATTTCCAGATACATTTAGCAGTATCTCTGTAGTATATATACAGTCTATGGTATTTCCAGATAACATTTAGCAGGATCTCTGTAGTACATATACAGTCTATGGTATTTCCAGATAACATTTAGCAGGATCTCTGTAGTATATATACAGTCTATGGTATTTCCAGATACATTTAGCAGGATCTCTGTAGTATATATACAGTCTATGGTATTTCCAGATACATTTAGCAGGATCTCTGTAGTATATATACAGTCTATGGTATTTCCAGATACATTTAGCAGGATCTCTGTAGTACATATACAGTCTATGGTATTTCCAGATAACATTTAGCAGGATCTCTGTAGTATATATACAGTCTATGGTATTTCCAGATAACATTTAGCAGTATCTCTGTAGTACATATACAGTCTATGGTATTTCCAAATAACATTTAGCAGGGTCTCTGTAGTACATATACAGTCTATGGTATTTCCAGATACATTTAGCAGGATCTCTGTAGTACATATACAGTCTATGGTATTTCCAGATAACATTTAGCAGGATCTCTGTAGTATATATACAGTCTATGGTATTTCCAGATACATTTAGCAGGATCTCTGTAGTACATATACAGTCTATGGTATTTCCAGATACATTTAGCAGTATCTCTGTAGTATATATACAGTCTATGGTATTTCCAGATACATTTAGCAGTATCTCTGTAGTATATATACAGTCTATGGTATTTCCAGATACATTTAGCAGGATCTCTGTAGTACATATACAGTCTATGGTATTTCCAGATAACATTTAGCAGTATCTCTGTAGTACATATACAGTCTATGGTATTTCCAAATAACATTTAGCAGTATCTCTGTAGTACATATACAGTCTATGGTATTTCCAAATAACATTTAGCAGGGTCTCTGTAGTATATATACAGTCTATGGTATTTCCAAATAACATTTAGCAGGGTCTCTGTAGTACATATACAGTCTATGGTATTTCCAGATACATTTAGCAGGATCTCTGTAGTACATATACAGTCTATGGTATTTCCAGATAACATTTAGCAGGATATCTGTAGTACATATACAGTCTATGGTATTTCCAGATAACATTTAGCAGGATCTCTGTAGTATATATACAGTCTATGGTATTTCCAAATAACATTTAGCAGTATCTCTGTAGTACATATAGAGTCTATGTTATTTCCAAATAACATTTAGCAGTATCTCTGTAGTACATATACAGTCTATGGTATTTCCAAATAACATTTAGCAGGGTCTCTGTAGTATATATACAGTCTATGGTATTTCCAGATACATTTAGCAGGATCTCTGTAGTATATATACAGTCTATGGTATTTCCAGATACATTTAGCAGGATCTCTGTAGTACATATACAGTCTATGGTATTTCCAGATACATTTAGCAGTATCTCTGTAGTATATATACAGTCTATGGTATTTCCAGATACATTTAGCAGGATCTCTGTAGTATATATACAGTCTATGGTATTTCCAGATACATTTAGCAGGATCTCTGTAGTATATATACAGTCTATGGTATTTCCAGATACATTTAGCAGGATCTCT
This sequence comes from Archivesica marissinica, assembly GCA_014843695.1. Classification (NCBI taxonomy): domain Eukaryota; kingdom Metazoa; phylum Mollusca; class Bivalvia; order Venerida; family Vesicomyidae; genus Archivesica; species Archivesica marissinica. The sequence goes on from CM026393.1 coordinate 48,812,307, forward strand.
GTAGTATATATACAGTCTATGGTATTTCCAGATACATTTAGCAGGATCTCTGTAGTATATATACAGTCTATGGTATTTCCAGATAACATTTAGCAGTATCTCTGTAGTATATATACAGTCTATGGTATTTCCAAATAACATTTAGCAGGGTCTCTGTAGTATATATACAGTCTATGGTATTTCCAGATACATTTAGCAGGATCTCTGTAGTACATATACAGTCTATGGTATTTCCAGATACATTTAGCAGTATCTCTGTAGTATATATACAGTCTATGGTATTTCCAGATACATTTAGCAGGATCTCTGTAGTACATATACAGTCTATGGTATTTCCAGATACATTTAGCAGGATCTCTGTAGTACATATACAGTCTATGGTATTTCCAGATACATTTAGCAGGATCTCTGTAGTACATATACAGTCTATGGTATTTCCAGATAACATTTAGCAGTATCTCTGTAGTACATATACAGTCTATGGTATTTCCAGATAACATTTAGCAGGATCTCTGTAGTACATATACAGTCTATGGTATTTCCAGATACATTTAGCAGGATCTCTGTAGTACATATACAGTCTATGGTATTTCCAGATACATTTAGCAGGATCTCTGTAGTACATATACAGTCTATGGTATTTCCAGATACATTTAGCAGTATCTCTGTAGTATATATACAGTCTATGGTATTTCCAGATACATTTAGCAGGATCTCTGTAGTACATATACAGTCTATGGTATTTCCAGATACATTTAGCAGGATCTCTGTAGTACATATACAGTCTATGGTATTTCCAGATAACATTTAGCAGGGTCTCTGTAGTACATATACAGTCTATGGTATTTCCAGATACATTTAGCAGGATCTCTGTAGTATATATACAGTCTATGGTATTTCCAGATAACATTTAGCAGGATCTCTGTAGTACATATACAGTCTATGGTATTTCCAGATAACATTTAGCAGGATCTCTGTAGTATATATACAGTCTATGGTATTTCCAGATACATTTAGCAGGATCTCTGTAGTATATATACAGTCTATGGTATTTCCAAATAACATTTAGCAGGGTCTCTGTAGTACATATACAGTCTATGGTATTTCCAGATACATTTAGCAGGATCTCTGTAGTACATATACAGTCTATGGTATTTCCAGATACATTTAGCAGGATCTCTGTAGTACATATACAGTCTATGGTATTTCCAGATAACATTTAGCAGATCTCTGTAGTACATATACAGTCTATGGTATTTCCAGATAACATTTAGCAGGATCTCTGTAGTATATATACAGTCTATGGTATTTCCAAATAACATTTAGCAGGGTCTCTGTAGTACATATACAGTCTATGGTATTTCCAGATAACATTTAGCAGGATCTCTGTAGTACATATACAGTCTATGGTATTTCCAGATAACATTTAGCAGTATCTCTGTAGTACATATACAGTCTATGGTATTTCCAGATAACATTTAGCAGGGTCTCTGTAGTACATATACAGTCTATGGTATTTCCAGATAACATTTAGCAGGATCTCTGTAGTACATATACAGTCTATGGTATTTCCAGATAACATTTAGCAGGATCTCTGTAGTACATATACAGTCTATGGTATTTCCAGATAACATTTAGCAGTGTCTCTGTAGTATATATACAGTCTATGGTATTTCCAGATAACATTTAGCAGGGTCTCTGTAGTACATATACAGTCTATGGTATTTCCAGATAACATTTAGCAGTATCTCTGTAGTACATATACAGTCTATGGTATTTCCAGATAACATTTAGCAGTATCTCTGTAGTATATATACAGTCTATGGTATTTCCAGATACATTTAGCAGGATCTCTGTAGTATATATACAGTCTATGGTATTTCCAGATACATTTAGCAGGATCTCTGTAGTATATATACAGTCTATGGTATTTCCAGATACATTTAGCAGTATCTCTGTAGTATATATACAGTCTATGGTATTTCCAGATACATTTAGCAGGATCTCTGTAGTATATATACAGTCTATGGTATTTCCAGATACATTTAGCAGGATCTCTGTAGTACATATACAGTCTATGGTATTTCCAGATACATTTAGCAGGATCTCTGTAGTACATATACAGTCTATGGTATTTCCAGATACATTTAGCAGGATCTCTGTAGTACATATACAGTCTATGGTATTTCCAGATAACATTTAGCAGGATCTCTGTAGTACATATACAGTCTATGGTATTTCCAGATAACATTTAGCAGGATCTCTGTAGTACATATACAGTCTATGGTATTTCCAGATAACATTTAGCAGGATCTCTGTAGTACATATACAGTCTATGGTATTTCCAGATACATTTAGCAGGATATCTGTAGTATATATACAGTCTATGGTATTTCCAGATACATTTAGCAGGATCTCTGTAGTATATATACAGTCTATGGTATTTCCAGATACATTTAGCAGGATCTCTGTAGTACATATACAGTCTATGGTATTTCCAGATACATTTAGCAGGATCTCTGTAGTATATATACAGTCTATGGTATTTCCAGATAACATTTAGCAGTATCTCTGTAGTACATATACAGTCTATGGTATTTCCAAATAACATTTAGCAGGGTCTCTGTAGTACATATACAGTCTATGGTATTTCCAGATACATTTAGCAGGATCTCTGTAGTACATATACAGTCTATGGTATTTCCAGATAACATTTAGCAGGATCTCTGTAGTATATATACAGTCTATGGTATTTCCAGATACATTTAGCAGGATCTCTGTAGTACATATACAGTCTATGGTATTTCAATACATTTAGCAGGATCTCTGTAGTACATATACAGTCTATGGTATTTCCAGATACATTTAGCAGTATCTCTGTAGTACATATACAGTCTATATACAGTCTATGGTATTTCCAGATACATTTAGCAGGATCTCTGTAGTACATATACAGTCTATGGTATTTCCAGATACATTTAGCAGGATCTCTGTAGTACATATACAGTCTATGGTATTTCCAGATAACATTTAGCAGTATCTCTGTAGTACATATACAGTCTATGGTATTTCCAGATAACATTTAGCAGTATCTCTGTAGTACATATACAGTCTATGGTATTTCCAAATAACATTTAGCAGGATCTCTGTAGTACATATACAGTCTATGGTATTTCCAAATAACATTTAGCAGGGTCTCTGTAGTACATATACAGTCTATGGTATTTCCAGATACATTTAGCAGGATCTCTGTAGTACATATACAGTCTATGGTATTTCCAGATAACATTTAGCAGGATCTCTGTAGTACATATACAGTCTATGGTATTTCCAGATAACATTTAGCAGGATCTCTGTAGTACATATACAGTCTATGGTATTTCCAGATACATTTAGCAGGATCTCTGTAGTACATATACAGTCTATGGTATTTCCAGATACATTTAGCAGGATCTCTGTAGTACATATACAGTCTATGGTATTTCCAGATACATTTAGCAGGATCTCTGTAGTATATATACAGTCTATGGTATTTCCAGATACATTTAGCAGGATCTCTGTAGTACATATACAGTCTATGGTATTTCCAGATACATTTAGCAGGATCTCTGTAGTATATATACAGTCTATGGTATTTCCAGATACATTTAGCAGGATCTCTGTAGTATATATACAGTCTATGGTATTTCCAGATACATTTAGCAGGATCTCTGTAGTATATATACAGTCTATGGTATTTCCAGATACATTTAGCAGGATCTCTGTAGTATATATACAGTCTATGGTATTTCCAGATAACATTTAGCAGGATCTCTGTAGTATATATACAGTCTATGGTATTTCCAAATAACATTTAGCAGTATCTCTGTAGTATATATACAGTCTATGGTATTTCCAAATAACATTTAGCAGTATCTCTGTAGTATATATACAGTCTATGGTATTTCCAAATAACATTTAGCAGGGTCTCTGTAGTATATATACAGTCTATGGTATTTCCAGATACATTTAGCAGGATCTCTGTAGTACATATACAGTCTATGGTATTTCCAGATACATTTAGCAGAGTCTCTGTAGTATATATACAGTCTATGGTATTTCCAAATAACATTTAGCAGGGTCTCTGTAGTATATATACAGTCTATGGTATTTCCAGATACATTTAGCAGTATCTCTGTAGTATATATACAGTCTATGGTATTTCCAGATACATTTAGCAGTATCTCTGTAGTATATATACAGTCTATGGTATTTCCAGATACATTTAGCAGGATCTCTGTAGTATATATACAGTCTATGGTATTTCCAGATACATTTAGCAGGGTCTCTGTAGTATATATACAGTCTATGGTATTTCCAGATACATTTAGCAGGATCTCTGTAGTACATATACAGTCTATGGTATTTCCAGATACATTTAGCAGGATCTCTGTAGTATATATACAGTCTATGGTATTTCCAGATAACATTTAGCAGTATCTCTGTAGTACATATACAGTCTATGGTATTTCCAAATAACATTTAGCAGGGTCTCTGTAGTACATATACAGTCTATGGTATTTCCAAATAACATTTAGCAGTGTCTCTGTAGTACATATACAGTCTATGGTATTTCCAGATAACATTTAGCAGTGTCTCTGTAGTACATATACAGTCTATGGTATTTCCAGATAACATTTAGCAGTGTCTCTGTAGTACATATACAGTCTATGGTATTTCCAGATAACATTTAGCAGGGTCTCTGTAGTATATATACAGTCTATGGTATTTCCAAATAACATTTAGCAGGGTCTCTGTAGTACATATACAGTCTATGGTATTTCCAGATAACATTTAGCAGTGTCTCTGTAGTACATATACAGTCTATGGTATTTCCAGATAACATTTAGCAGGGTCTCTGTAGTACATATACAGTCTATGGTATTTCCAAATAACATTTAGCAGGGTCTCTGTAGTACATATACAGTCTATGGTATTTCCAGATAACATTTAGCAGGATCTCTGTAGTACATATACAGTCTATGGTATTTCCAGATAACATTTAGCAGTGTCTCTGTAGTATATATACAGTCTATGGTATTTCCAGATAACATTTAGCAGGGTCTCTGTAGTACATATACAGTCTATGGTATTTCCAGATAACATTTAGCAGTATCTCTGTAGTACATATACAGTCTATGGTATTTCCAGATAACATTTAGCAGGATCTCTGTAGTACATATACAGTCTATGGTATTTCCAGATAACATTTAGCAGGATCTCTGTAGTACATATACAGTCTATGGTATTTCCAGATAACATTTAGCAGTATCTCTGTAGTACATATACAGTCTATGGTATTTCCAGATAACATTTAGCAGTGTCTCTGTAGTACATATACAGTCTATGGTATTTCCAGATAACATTTAGCAGTGTCTCTGTAGTACATATACAGTCTATGGTATTTCCAGATAACATTTAGCAGTATCTCTGTAGTACATATACAGTCTATGGTATTTCCAGATAACATTTAGCAGTATCTCTGTAGTACATATACAGTCTATGGTATTTCCAGATAACATTTAGCAGTTTCTCTGTAGTACATATACAGTCTATGGTATTTCCAGATAACATTTAGCAGTGTCTCTGTAGTACATATACAGTCTATGGTATTTCCAGATACATTTAGCAGGTTTGTGTTTGTTTGGTTTTGTACATTTAGCAGGGTCTCTGTAGTACATATACAGTCTATGGTATTTCCAGATACATTTAGCAGGGTCTCTGTAGTACATATACAGTCTATGGTATTTCCAGATAACATTTAGCAGGATCTCTGTAGTACATATACAGTCTATGGTATTTCCAGATAACATTTAGCAGGGTCTCTGTAGTACATATACAGTCTATGGTATTTCCAGATAACATTTAGCAGGGTCTCTGTAGTAGCGAGTGGTTACGGTCGTTTACTTCAAATCACCTGCCCCTCACTGCTGTAGGTTTGAATCCTACTGGGGCTGTCGAATTCTTTCATGTGAGGAAGCTATCCAGCTGGCTTGCAGTATGTCGGTGGTTCTACCTGGACGTCCGTCCGTCCGTCCGTGCCTGCACCAATAATAACATATGACCAAAGATGTTTGTGCAATCCCACTGGGGGTGTCAAATTATTTCATGTGAAATAGCTATCCTGCGGGCATGCGTATGGTAGGTGGTTCTATTCCTGTGCCCACTCATGCCTGAAAAACTGCTCGGAGGGGCACTCAGGGTCTTCCTCCACCAGTAACAGCTAGAGAGGTGCCATATGACCCAAGCTGTTGATGCCACTATAAACCCCATAACACATCAATTGTAGCACTTCTTCAGTATCAATATAGCTACATACATTGTATGTTTAACATTATATAGCTGCATACATTGTATGTTTAACATTATATAGCTACATACATTGTATGTTTAACATTATATAGCTACATACATTGTATGTTTAACATTATATAGCTACATACAGTATATGTTTAACATTATATAGCTACATACATTGTATGTTTAACATTATATAGCTACATACATTGTATGTTTAACATTATATAGCTACATACATTGTATGTTTAACATTATATAGCTACATACATTATATGTTTAACATTATATAGCTACATACATTGTATGTTTAACATTATATAGCTACATACATTGTATGTTTAACATTATATAGCTACATACATTGTATGTTTAACATTATATAGCTACATACATTGTATGTTTAACATTATATAGCTACATACAGTATATGTTTAACATTATATAGCTACATACATTGTATGTTTAACATTATATAGCTACATACATTGTATGTTTAACATTATATAGCTACATACAGTATATGTTTAACATTATATAGCTACTCAAGATTACACATAATTCTAACACAACATGGTATTCTGTTCCTAAAATCTAGCGTGTTTAAATCTGCAATAAAAAGTGGCTACAGCGAGTCTATTTTATGGCTGTTGAATTTTGCTCCCCTGTTATAAAATCGTATTTATGAATGAAAATCGTGTGACGTAATCAATCATGCGCATACCCATAACTTCGAGTGCGCATGTCAGCTGCATATCATTAGTTGGGAACCGTCATGCGAAAATGTAAACAATCATGGCACATATGTTAATCGAAGGAAATGCAATAACGATGTAAATATTATTTCATAATAATTCTATAGCTATACAAAATTAACATAATGATATAGCTAGATAAATTAGACATCAAATTATATAGCAAAGAAGGCTAGTAAAAGAGTGGAATCGAGGGATCCTGTGTTTGATCCTCGGTCAGGGCATGTATGTAGTGTCCTTGAGCAAGACACATTTATGATTACACACATTACTGGTTAACCATTTAGTTCGGCTAAGTCTGCTCAGAAAATATG
>CM026393.1:48820711-48881853 GCA_014843695.1 Archivesica marissinica
TATGATACTTATGCAATACAACAATATCTATTGATTTGAGGGAATTTGTCCGTCCATAATAATCACTGGTGATTTTAACTTATTTGAAATATTTTACTCAATCTTTTTGTTTGTTTAGTCTACTGAATAGTGAATACAATTGAGGGGTGGCACCAAACACTACAATTGAGGGGTGGCACCAAACACTACAATTGAGGGGTGGCACCAAACACTACAATTGAGGGGTGGCACCAAACACTACAATTGAGGGGTGGCACCAAACACTACAATTGAGGGGTGGCACCAAATACTACAATTGAGGGGTGGCACCAAATACTACAATTAAGGGGTGGCACCAAACACTACAATTGAGGGGTGGCACCAAATACTACAATTGAGGGGTGGCACCAAACACTACAATTGAGGGGTGGCACCAAACACTACAATTGAGGGGTGGCACCAAACACTACAATTAAGGGGTGGCACCAAACACTACAATTGAGGGGTGGCACCAAACACTACACTTGAGGGGTGGCACCAAACACTACAATTGAGGGGTGGCACCTAATACTACAATTGAGGGGTGGCACCAAATACTACAATTAAGGGGTGGTGCCAAACTATACAATTGAGGGGTGGCACCAAATACTACAATTGAGGGGTGGCACCAAATACTACAATTGAGGGGTGGCACCAAACACTACAATTGAGGGGTGGCACCAAACACTACAATTAAGGGGTGGCACCAAACACAAAATTGAAAGGTGGTGCCAAACAATACAATTACGGGGTGATGCCAAACGATACAATTAAGGGGTGGTGCCAAACAATACAATTACGGGGTGGTGCCAAACGATACAATTAAGTGGTGGTGCCAAACAATACAATTAAGGGGTGGTGCCAAACAATACAATTAAGGGGTGATGCCAAACAATACAATTACGGGGTGGTGCCAAACAATACAATTAAGTGGTGATGCCAAACAATACAATTAAGGGGTGATGCCAAACGATACAATTAAGGGATGATGCCAAACAATACAATTAAGGTGCCAAACAATACAATTAAGGGGTGATGCCAAACAATACAATTAAGTGGTGGTGCCAAACAATACAATTAAGGGATGATGCCAAACAATACAATTAAGGTGCCAAACAATACAATTAAGGGGTGATGCCAAACAATACAATTAAGGGGTGATGCCAAACAATACAATTAAGTGGTGGTGCCAAACAATACAATTAAGTGGTGATGCCAAACAATACAATTAAGGGGTGATGCCAAACAATACAATTAAGTGGTGGTGCCAAACAATACAATTAAGGGGTGATGCCAAACAATACAATTAAGGGGTGATGCCAAACAATACAATTAAGGGGTGATGCCAAACAATACAATTAAGTGGTGGTGCCAAACAATACAATTAAGGGGTGATGCCAAACAATACAATTAAGTGGTGATGCCAAACAATACAATTAAGTGGTGGTGCCAAACAATACAATTAAGGGGTGATGCCAAACAATACAATTAAGGGATGATGCCAAACAATACAATTAAGGTGCCAAACAATACAATTAAGGGGTGATGCCAAACAATACAATTAAGGGGTGATGCCAAACAATACAATTAAGTGGTGGTGCCAAACAATACAATTAAGTGGTGATGCCAAACAATACAATTAAGGGGTGGTGCCAAACAATACAATTAAGTGGTGATGCCAAACAATACAATTAAGGGGTGATGCCAAACAATACAATTAAGGGGTGGTGCCAAACAATACAATTAAGGGGTGATGCCAAACAATACAATTAAGGGGTGATGCCAAACAATACAATTAAGGGGTGATGCCAAACAATACAATTAAGGGGTGGTGCCAAACAATACAATTAAGGGGTGGTGCCAAACAATACAATTAAGGGGTGATGCCAAACAATACAATTAAGGGGTGATGCCAAACAATACAATTAAGGGGTGGTGCCAAACAATACAATTGAGGGGTGGTGCCAAACAATACAATTAAGGCGCCAAACAATACAATTAAGGCGCCAAACAATACAATTAAGGTGCCAAACAATACAATTAAGGCACCAAACAATACAATTAAGGCTCCAAACAATAACATTATTTGTTTTGTTTACTCCAATGAAATTGAGGGGTGGCTCCAAAATGGGATAGAGAAGCTAGATATATATTAATTTCCAATGCTTGATCTGCAGTACATAACTTTCCTGTCTTCCCTCACAGAATGGATTTTTCTCCGCACTTCCGTACATTGTGTTTTGGGTAATGATCAACCTGGCTGGGTGGATGGCTGATTTCATTATAGAGAAAGGTTGTTGCTCGTTAGTCGCTACCAGAAAGTACTTCACCATTGCTGGTAAGTACATCTATCATATATTAATAATTAGGGATGGCAACGAATATTCGAATATTCGCTTAAACGTCCGAATATCCTAATACTGTTCCAGTATTCGAATATTCGGAAACAAATATTATATTGTCCTCAAAAATGCCACCTGCTCAGTCACACGTTTGGAAATGCTTGAATCTCTCTGAGAATAAGAAAACTGCTAGGTGTAATCTATGCAAATTGTATTTAAGATATTCGCGTACAATATCAATCTGAATAATCATTTGAAGAAGATGACATTTACGCGTAAAACAGAAATTTGGTTAGTATGGCAATTTTTATAAGAGTTTGAGTGATTTTGAGTTTTTGATAGAATTCTATCGAATATTTGAATAGCTTCCCGACCAAATATTTGAATAGTATAAACGCTATTCATTGCCATCCCTATACATTGGGAATAGAAACATGGCCAGTTTGTGTGAAAAATACTAAATCTGAAAAATGGAAGCCCTAGAAAAGTTTGACAGTGCGGTATTTGAGGTGGTAACGCGCTGGACTGGTAATCCATGGATTGCAGGTTCGATCCCCCCGTCTGACCCTAATAAAATTAACTTTCAGATGGGACTTTAAACCGAGGTCTCGTGTCGGTGCTGTTACACCGTGCACATAAAAGAACTAGAGGAGACTCTGGAATTGGTCTCTGTCTGTATCATTGTACTATCCTCCAAAAAAATGACTAATCTCTTCAGGAGGCGTCGCTCATATGGGCAACCGGTAGCGACGATAAATAAACGTAAAACACACAAAAAGTTCAACATGAAGCAACCGTATCAGATATATGTTGCTCCTAGGAAAGTTGAGCACACAATAAAATAGGGGTCTCATGTCTGTACATTGTTCATGTAAACGACCAGAAATCCTCTGGATTTGGGTTCTATCTATATATCTTCCTTTAATGTCGAACCCCTCGCGGGGACGTAGACATGTGTTCTGTGAGCATAATTTGCTTTAAACCCAATGAAAAAAATGAACAATGCACTTGTAGAGGCATTGCCTCAAAGGACAATCTAGGGGGGAAAGATAAATACAATGCATAATTAAGATAACACAAGATTGTAATCCATTACAAACCTTGGTCATGTGAAACCTACTAGTTTCTACAAATTTATTTTAGCTCGATTGCGAAACAAGTTCTTACAACTTATATTAATCACTCTCGAGACCTCATTCCTGATGGAATCCATCGCCACTAGGGAGAGAGAAGAGGCAACGTGGAATTTAAATGCCTTGTCTAAGGGCACAATCGTAACAGCTTCAGTGGGGCTCACACTCCGAACCTTTCGCACCTGAAGCGAACGCGCATCCACTGCGCTATCATATGAAAAACCTACTAAATGTGAAAACTGTAGTTATTTCAAATTCTGTTTACTTCAGGAATGATTTTACCAGCGATAATGCTTGTTGCACTGGGCTACGTGGACTGTACTCAACCGGAAGCAGCCATGGCATTGCTTGTGCTGGGCATATCGTTGACCGGACTGCAGTACAGCGGTTGGATCGTCAATCACATGGACGTGGCTCCAGCGTTTGCGGGAATATTGTTCGGGATAACCAACTCTATAGCAGCTGTCACCGGATTCTTGTCACCGTTAATTGTTGGAGTGCTAACAGGGGTGGGTACAATGTAGTTCACTAATGTTCTCTCTCAATTAACCCTTTCAACACCACAGACCTCTAAATAGGCTTACAAAAAGTGTAGATCCAGATGAGCCGTCTCATCAGGATCTGCACTTTTTGCCAGTGATATGACTATTTTTAGACATAATTACCCATTTTAATAATGAACTTGTCCAAATGTGATTTTCTGATTCATTTATTGGTCTAAGAATATCATGGACCAGTCCATGTGAGTTACTTGGTGTTGAAAGGGTTAAGCATAATCATATTCAAATCAAATATAAGAAATCAATCAAAACTGAATCAATAACAAAGTGAAAGCAACAGCACATGCCTCCATCTTTTATTTACGCGTGGATACTAATGACCGGTGATAATGTAAATTTCCCCTCGTAAGTTATGGGTTCATTCTAGGTCAGAATTTTTGGGAGAAGTGAGAAAGCGCGTGATCGCTTCCTTAAATGGTGTTCTTTAATATACTTCTGCAAAATAGGGTTAAAATGCACAGTACAATCATTAAATACAACATTTGAATAGAAGGAGTGCTTTATAATGGGTCAATGTATCTTATTAGACAAAATTTTGTTTGAAAATCGTAAAAACCAAAGGGAGAAGTGGGGCCCCCAGAGGGCGATATCAGGGTCCCTAGGGCGACAATTTTGCCCACATCGCTAAACTGATCCCTGTAATTATCTACAAATATTAACAATTTAAAGACGTAGGGTAATATTACAATTCAGTGAAAGGGATAAAACGTTGACTATTGTAATATTTTATTGTGTGTTCAACTTACCTAGGAGCAGCATGTATCTGATAAGGTATGTCTCTTGTTTCATGTTGAACTTTTTGTGTGATTTGCATTTATTTATCGTCGCTACCGGTTGCCCATATAAGTGACGCCTCCTGAAGAGATTAGTCATTTTAGATTTTTGGAGGATAGTGCAATGATACAGATAGAGACCCATTCCAGAGTCTCCTCTGGTTCTGTTACATGCACGGTGTAAAGCACCGACACAAGACCTTGGTTTAACATCACATCTGAAAGACTGTTAATTTTATTAGGGTCAGGTGGGGTGATCGAACCTGCGATCCCTGGATTACCAGTCCAATGTGTTACCACTGAACTACAGATCTGTTGGAACTTTTTGTATTTTCATTTTGTATTGTATCATTCTTTGTTATTTTGTTTCTTTTTTCAAAACTGTTTCATATTCTTGAAATTTGATGGCTTCTTTAACACTTATTCTTTCTTGTGTCCGCCTCCGTGGTCGAGTGGTTAAGGTTGCTGACTTGTATACCACTGTAACCTATCATCACTGATGGACACGGGTCCGCCTCCGTGGTCGAGTGGTTACGGTCGCTGACTTGTATACCACTGTAACCTATCATCACTGATGGACACGGGTCTGCCTCCGTGGTAGAGTGGTTAATGTCGCTGACTTGTATACCACTGTAACCTAACATCACTGATGGTCACGGGTTGGCAGTTTCTTACGGAGGTTGGTGCACCCAAGTACTGGTTAACCGCTGGAGCCTGCCCAGGAAAGGTGTTGTTAAGAAAACAGCCCGCCGGCGATATAGCTCAAAATGGTGCTGATGCAGGCGTAAAACCCGAAATATAACATATATATTCTTTCTTGTATGTTGTCAAAGCAAGTAATGGTTTGGAGGTGATAAAACATTTCTCAGATCTCCAGTGATTTGATTGGTTGATATGTTGATTCTGTGATTACTCTCATCTGAACCAATCAGAAGCATGAGACTGAGTAAGATTGTTGAAAAGTTTTATAACCTTGAGGCCTGTTTTATGGTTATATTTCTATTCTTTAAACCATTTCCTTCAGAAAATGTTACGCTTATACGTATAATGTATATTGTCTATTGTCATAGCATTACATTTATTATCGTCACTGTATATGTGTACTGGGAGTGTAGCCTGGGATATATTTAGGCGTTGATATATTTTGCCTGGTCTGGTCAGTCATATAAATATATTTTAATACTGAGATCATTAATTAGGCTGTATTGAGTTTCTGATATCAACACCTGGGAAAACTTGGGGGGTATTTGGTGTAAGTATTGATTATCATTAATCCTATTAATAGGACTATTAGCATGTGTATGTGCATTCGTGTATTATTGAAATGATCGTGTATAATCGTGCCTGTTCGGTTATTTCCGAAAAGATTCCATTTCTATTTTTAGCGATCATATCTTGCAGATAAGAGTTGTCGTTCTTCAATCAATACCCTAGAAAACACAGGTGTAATGTAGGTGGCGCTACGCTTGGAAATCGAGTTTCCCCAGGCTGTCATTTTGCCAGAAGTAAATTGGTGAAAAATCGACAGACTGGAACTCAGGCTACTGGGAGTGTTTAGTGTTTGAATATATAAACATAATCGTCATTGAATGACATTGATTGGTTAAAAAGAATTTTACCAATGAGAGACATCGGTCAGTTATTTCCCCTGAATACTCCGTAAAAGTAGATAGGTCCTGTTAAGTGCTTTGCTCTGTTTTTATCGTTGTTTCCTTTGCACAACATGCTAGCAATTTTCATTTACTTTCTAATCTTTTAATTATTAAATTACTGCATCCCGACAGATATCCTACAGTATATGCATTAGGTACTTATTTGTAAAAATTTATTATCAATTAATTAACCGGATTTTGATAAAATCACATTTATCATACAGCAACATCTGGTTACGGAACAACAGTAAAAACAAAGGAATAAAACTAAAAGGACCTATTTACATTTCGGGATAAATCCTGACTTTATCTGCCAAGGGAGATAACAGAAAATTAGAGATGTCTCTCATTAATTAACACAATTTTGATGAAATCATATTTATAACACAGCATCTTGCAGGGTTCATTCTAGAGGGTGATGTTGTCATAATCGTCGCCCTAGGGACCCTGACTTCGCCCCCCTAGGGGACCCATTTCTCCCTAAAGAAATACACGGGCCCATTATAAAGCACTCCATCTATTCAAATGTTGTATTTACTGGTCATACTGTGCATTTTAACCATATTTTGCAGAAATTTAAGGATGCAATCGTGTGCTTTCCACTTCTCCCAAAAATCTGACCTAGAATGAACCCTGATCTTGTTATGGAAGAACAACAGTAAAAACAAAGGATTCCAACTAGAAGGATACATTTTGGGATAAATGAGATGTTATCTGCCAAGGGAGGTAATAGAAAAACCAGCACTTTTGCTTGCTATGTTTATGTCTGTGACAATTCTTATCATGATGTATTTCTATAATTACAGGACGAGTCGAGAGAGCAGTGGCAGGTCGTGTTTTATATTTCTGCCGGATCCTACGTGGTCGGTTCAATATTCTACGGGCTATTTGCATCGGGCGATATACAGCCGTGGTCGCGAGACAAAACAAGTAATGCGGTGGAGGAAGAACTTCTGCACGGTACAGAGCTGCAAGTGAGGATGGAGAACAACACTAAATGTAAAGATTCATCATAGAATCACGAATCCACAATCAACGTTCATTAGTTTATACACATTTATTTTAGCTTGATTGCGAAACAAGTTCCTGTAGCGTATATTAATCACTCTCGAAACCTCATTCCTGATTGAATACATTGCCATGAGGGAGAGAGAAGAGGCAATGTGGAATTTAAATGCCTTGTCTAAGGGCACAATCGTAACGGCTACAGCTTGGCGCGAACTCGGGGTGCCTTTCGCACCTGAAGCGAACCTGCTACCACTGCGTTATCACGACTTCCAATTATTAATTATTTATTTATTAATGAAAATATTCCTTCATGGCGATGGATTCCATCAGGAATGAGGTCTCGAGAGTGATTAATATAAGTTGTAAGAACTTGTTTCGCAATTGAGCTAAAATTAATTTGTATAAACTAACAATAATTCTTGTGAATCGTTTTAACTAGTATTTAGGTTGGCGTTAGGCCTGTACTCACCTGGTTTTTATGCCCCATTCATGTTGCCATCGTTGAAGAAAAACTCAAAGCAGGTTCATCCATGTTCTTGGGATGCCAGTAGTCTATAATTATGTAAACTTTAGAAACCATTCTGGTTAAAATATTCCAATAAAAAATTATTTAATAATAAAAAAATGTCTATAAAGCATAGACTTAATATTCAATTTAATTTGTAGTGCATTCTGCTACAAAGTAAAAGCCAGGACAATGGGATTAATGACATTTATGGTAACTTACAAGCCTGAAATTGAAAGTTTGTTGTGGATGTAAATAAAACTGAAAATCAAATTTTAAAAGTTAAAACAAATTGAGAGTTAATGTAGTTTAAAACAAACATTCTGTAATAGAATACAGGGAACCATTCCGTCATAGAATACAGGGAACCATTCCATCATAGAATACAGGGAACCATTTTGTCATAACATCCCGGGCACGATTCAATCATAACACACCAGGATCATTCTGTCATAACACACCGGGGATCATTCTGTCATAACAGGCCGGACACCATTCTGTCATAACAGGCCGGACACCATTCTGTCATAACACACCGGGGATCATTCTGTCATAACAGGCCGGACACCATTCTGTCATAACACACCGGGGATCATTCTGTCATAACACACCGGGGATCATTCTGTCATAACACACCGGGGATCATTCTGTCATAACAGGCCGGACACCATTCTGTCATAACACACCGGGGATCATTCTGTCATAACACACCGGGGATCATTCTGTCATAACAGGCCGGACACCATTCTGTCATAACACACCGGGGATCATTCTGTCATAACACACCGGGGATCATTCTGTCATAACACACCGGGGATCATTCTGTCATAACACACGGGGATCATTCTTCATAACACACGGGGATCATTCTGTCATAACACACCGGGGATCATTCTGTCATAACACACCGGGGATCATTCTGTCATAACAGGCCGGACACCATTCTGTCATAACACACCGGGGATCATTCAATCATAACACACGGGGATCATTCAATCATAACACACGGGGATCATTCTGTCATAACACACGGGGATCATTCTGTCATAACACACCGGGGATCATTCAGTCATAACACACGGGGATCATTCTGTCATAACACACGGACACCATTCTGTCATAACACACCGGGATCATTCAGTCATAACACACCGGGATCATTCTGTCATAACACACCGGGCACCATTCTGTCATAACACACCGGGCACCATTCAGTCATAACACACGGGGATCATTCTGGTATATCAGAAATAGACTAGGCATAATTCTCGTAAATAAAATGCTTCAAAACAGTATACACGGAAATTTACATGTATATTTTATCATGAAAAATAGGTATACAATCTATACCAAAGATTGACGTTTTCAATTAAAAGAGGAACCAGTATTATTGAATGTTTGAATATGTGAAGATTAATTGTTTCGTTTATTTAATATGAATACAAATAGCTTATTTAGCATTAAACATTTCATAACAATGTTTATAGTCAAACAATTAGCATACACAATTATATAATACAGTGTGAACATATATATTGGGCAGCATCATTGTCCATGCCTTCTAATAGATGAGTATATTGTTTTCACTTGTGTTAGCCAAGGTAGGTTTATACCTGGGTCCAATCTAACTCCATGCCTTCTAATAGAGGGGTATATTGTTTTCACTTGTGTTAGCCAAGGTAAGTTTATTCCTGGGCCCAATTTAACTCCATGCCTTCTAATAGGGGGTATATTGTTTTCACTTGTGTTAGCCGAAGTAGGTTTATACCTGGGTCCAATATAACTCCATGCCTTCTAATAGAGGGGTATATTGTTTTCACTTGTGTTAGCCAAGGTAGGTTTATTCCTGGGCCCAATTTAACTCCATGCCTTCTAATAGAGGGGTATATTGTTTTCACTTGTGTTAGCCGAAGTAGGTTTATACCTGGGTCCAATATAACTCCATGCCTTCTAAGAGGCATGGGACTTGTGTACTAATCACTTATGTTAACAAAGGTAGGTTTATACGTGGGTCTAATCTAGGCCTGCGTCTTCTAAGTGGTGTATATGTGAATAACTTGTGTATGCCAGGGAGGCATAATACGTGTGTTAGGGAGGAATAATACGTGTGTTAGGGAGGAATAATACGTGTGTTAGGGAGGAATAATACGTGTGTTAGGGAGGAATAATACGTGTGTTAGGGAGGAATAATACGTGTGTTAGGGAGGCATAATACGTGTGTTAGGGAGGCATAATACGTGTGTTAGGGAGGAATAATACGTGTGTTAGGGAGGAATAATACGTGTGTTAGGGAGGAATAATACGTGTGTTAGGAAGGCATAATATGTGTGGTTAGGGAGGCATAATACGTGTGTTAGGGAGGCATAATACGTGTGTTAGGAGGCATAATATGTGTGTTAGGGAGGCATAATACGTGTGTTAGGAGGCATAATACGTGTGTTAGGGAGGCATAATATGTGTGTTAGGGAGGCATAATATGTGTGTTAGGGAGGCATAATATGTGTGTTAGGGAGGCATAATACGTGTGTTAGGAGGCATAATATGTGTGTTAGGGAGGCATAATACGTGTGTTAGGGAGGCATAATACGTGTGTTAGGGAAGGATTATATGTGTGTCAGGGAAGGATTATATGTGTGTCAGGGAGGCATAAGACGTGTGTCAGGGAAGGATTATACATTGCCTAGATTGTAATACAAATGGTTTCGTGAATCAAGTCTTACCTACAGATAACTGACTGCACTAGTTATGTGCTACCTATTAAGCTGGTGTTTATATGAGTCACGCTGTTGGAAACCAACACAATAGAAACGCGTTACTTGTGAACCGGTAATGATGCAGTGGTTCTGAGAATCTCCCTTTTGGTATCAAGCTCAAGATTATAGTCTAGAACACAACCAAGTTTAAGTGACCAAAATGTGTAAGGCAGTAATTTGCATAAATTACATACCGGTATGCCGATATTCAAATTTAGCTGTTTTATTATTTCCTCGCAATTGGATTGGTTTTGATGCAGCCTGACTATCTTATATTTATGTTCATATATTTCTTTCAAAATTGACAATAATCCTCAGGGCTTTAAAATATTTTTTTCTTTCTCTAAATTGTGTATTTAAATCACACCCAACAAGGATAAAGATGTGTATTATTGTGTTTGTGCCGTGTATAGCTGTCGTATGTAGATGTAGTACCACTGTACGGTTTATAATTTCTTCTAAAAATAGCACTCCGTGGGAAAACCGCTTTAAGTGACGTTTAGTTGCTTATATTTTGTGTCTGCTTCACATCTCTTGGACCGCTGGAATGATCTCGAAATAATTGCGAAACAAGTTCTCATCATTCTCAAATCCATGCTTCCTGAGACCACCTGGTTTGGGAACCAACAAATGATCTTGATGGGCTTCGAACTCGCCTCTGATTACAAGTGATGCACTAAGCTTAGTTTTTATCTTTGTGCCAAAGTAGAATATTTTAGATTCACACCCAATGCACTGGATTGCCAGTCATCGGGTTGCCAATTGTCGGGTTGCCAATCGTCGGGTTGCTCGTCATCAGGGTTGCCAATCGTCGGGTGGCCCGTCGTCTGGTTGGCAATCGTCGGGTTGGCAATCGTCGGGTTGCCAATCGTCGGGTTGCCAATCGTCGGGTTGTCCGTCGTCGGGTTGCCAATCGTCAGGTTGTCCGTCGTCGGGTTGCCAATCATCGGGTTGCCCGTCGTCGGGTTGCCAATCGTCAGGTTGTCCGTCGTCGGGTTGCCAATCATCGGGTTGCCCGTCGTCGGATTGCCAATTGTCTGGTTGCCCGTCGTCGGGTTGCCAATCGTCAGGTTGTCCGTCATCGGGTTGCCAATCGTCGGGTTGCCCGTCGTCGGGTTGCCAATTGTCGAGTTGCCCGTCGTCGGGTTGCTAATTGTCATGTACAATTAAGATAGCTTCCAGTACAAATGGTGGGATACATTTGTGTTTGTTGCAAACAAGCTTCTAGTTTTATGAAGGAAATGCATGTTGATACAGTTTAATATAGATCCTCTTTTATGAATAATTTTAATAATGTGATATCGGTATATGTTTATGCATTTTAGTATAGAATGTGCTAGTTTTATTTAGGAATAATTTTATGAATGGAGTATAATATTTATGTTGATATATTTTAATGTAGCTAGTCTGGCTTAGGAATAATTTTATCAATGAAGTGTAATTTTTATTTTGATATATTTTAATGTAGAATGTGCTAGTCTTGTTTAGGAATAATTTTATGAATGGAGTAAATGTTGATATATTTTAATGTAGAATGTGCTAATCTTGTTTAGGAATAATTTTATGAATGGAGTAAATGTTGATATATTTTAATGTAGAATGTGCTAATCTTGTTTAGGAATAATTTTATGAATGGAGTAAATGTTGATATATTTTAATGTAGAATGTGCTAGTCTGGTTTAGGAATAATTTTATGAATGGAATAAATGTTTATATATTTTAATGTAGAATGTGCTAGTCTGGTTTAGGAATAATTTTATGAATGGAGTAAATGTTGATATATTTTAATGTAGAATGTGCTAATCTTGTTTAGGAATAATTTTATGAATGGGGTGTATGTTGATATATTTTAATGTAGAATGTGCTAATCTTGTTTAGGAATAATTTTATGTTGATATATTTTACTTAGGGATTGCAACGAATAGCGATTTTGCTATTCGAATATTCGGTCGAGAAGGTATTCGAATATTCGATAGAATTCTATCAAAAACTCAAAATATCTCAAACTCTCATAAAATGTGCCAAATTAACCTAATTTCTTCCTGTATGGCCATGCAAATAAGACGACGACTCATTCAGTTATTGTTATCGGCCACTGTACATTCAAGGGCGTTTTCACAAATGAAGCTATTGTCACTTTATGAAACTGCTTTCCGTTGAAGGGTGTTTCTTTTTCAAATGATTATTCTGATTTATATTGTACTCGAATATGTTAAATCTAATTTGCATAGATTACACCTAGCAGTTTTCTTATTCTCAGAACGATTGAAGACTTTCCAAGCGTGTGACTGAGCGGGCGGCATTTTTGAGACAATATCGTAAAAATCGTACTTTAAATAGTATGTTTTGGGTAATATTGAGCAGTTAGATTAAATATTTAAGATACATGTGGGGTGGATGTTGTTGTAAAGTGTCTGTAATATTTCAAAGGAATGTTCTCGTCTAAACATTGTGTGTGTGTTTTACGTTTATTTATCGTTGCTACCATATGAGCTACGCCTCCTGAAGAGATTAGTCATTTTAGATTTTTGGAGGATAGTGCAATGATACAGACAGAGACCCACTCATTCTAGAGTCTCCTCTGGTTCTTTTACGTGCACAGTGTAAAGCACCGATAAGAGACCTTGATTTAAAGTCCATCTGAAAGACTGTTAATTTTATTAGGGTCAGACGGGGGGTCGAACCTGCGATCCCTGGATTACCAGTCTGACGTGTTAACCACTGGACTACAGGATCGTTTAAACAGTTTTGACATAAGTAATTACCCACCTTAGCACCTACTGTAATTATCCGATTACATGGCACAAAGTGTCAATTAACACCTGCCATAACATGGTTTATTCACATATCCTGCGGCGATTTCTTTTGTATTGGAAGGGTTTATGATGGTTTCAAAAGAAAACAACGTATCTGATTTTATGACATTATGAAATATAATCTTTTTTCCGAATACTGGAATAGTATTCGGATATTCGGACATTCGAGCGAATATTTGAATATTCATTGCCATCCCTAATTTGAATATATATTGTGCTAGTCACCTTTAATCATACAGTATATTCCCGGCCATAAGCCAACCCTTTTCTCATCCAGAAATGTGATGAAAGTAAGATGTCGACTTATGGCCGAGATCAAAAATTTAATTGTTTTTTAAAAATTTATTTAATCATGGAAACATTTAATTTTTAATCAACATGTATATATCTACCATCAGTCTAACACTCTTCATATATTTATGACTTTTATTATGTTTCATTGCATGCAATTGTATATGTATTATTAGTAGTTTTTATTTCATCAAGTACAAACAAACATTATAACATATGAAGTAGGTCAAAAATGACCCATGATCAAATATGGTACAGTGTATTTCGTGTGAATTGTGCTAATTATCTTAAGTATATATATACCTGTACTTGAGCAGTAGATTTTACAGAATACTGTGAAAATGTATTCAGGAAAGAAAAATTGTGGTAATTTAATACCATGGCATGTTTATTGAAATATTTATTTGACAATTATTTATTTATTGACATGTTGGTTCAAGGTCACATTGATTTCTTGTTGACTGACTAAGTCTTGTTTGTCAAAGGTAAAGTGACTATGTTGTGTCTTGTCCATATTGCATAATTAAATCCCCTGAATGGTTTTTTCATGATGTACACCGCTTAAAGATGACATACAACTGGTTGAAGGTCAAGGTAATATGATGACATACAACTGGTTGAAGGTCAAGGCAATATGATGACATACAACTGGTTGAAGGTCAAGGCAATATGATGACATACAACTGGTTGAAGGTCAAGGTAATATGATGACATACAACTGGTTGAAGGTCAAGGCAATACTTTCAGATCAATTTGTATCTGGTCTATATCTTCTAAACTGCTGTGCATACAATTAAGGTCAAGTGTTCAACATATTGACGCGACATTCAGAACCCATTATTCTAAATATATTGGGTCAAGGTTGAACTTACAGCTCGAAGGTCAAGTGACTATGTGTTTTGTTGTAATCATATCAGTTCACGGTCACGGTTGTTCTTATAGATCAACAGTCAAGTACCTATGTTTTGTGTTGCTTCATATCTCACTAATGGATTTTTAAATGATAGCAAAGCGATGTGTAGATTGCACCTTATTTTGGAAAAATTGGGGAAAACGTGTCATATTTATGTTTCAATCAGTAGGTCAGCTGTTACGTACATACAATTTTACACATATATATATTTTTTGATTAGTTATTTAGCTTGATTGCGAAACAAGTCTTTATAACGTTATATTAATCGCTCCCGAGATCTCATTCCTTATGGAACCCATCGCCATGAGTGTGAGTGAAGAGGTAGTGTGGACCTTCCGCAAGCCAGCTGGATAACTGCCTCACTAGAAAGAATTCCTGATCATTTGTTGCGGGGGAATATAGCTGTTCTTCCCACCGTATTCTTGTTTTATGAATGAAATGGGCGTGTGTTAATACAGGATGTGCTTGGAATGGGCGTGTGTTAACACAGGATGTGCTTGAAATGGGCATGTGTTAACACAGGGCGTGTGTTAAAACAGGATGTGCTTGAAATGGGCGTGTGTTAAAACAGGATGTGCTTGAAATGGGCGTGTGTTAAAACAGGATGTGCTTGAAATGGGCGTGTGTTAACACAGGATGTGCTTGAAATGGGCGTGTGTTAAAACAGGATGTGCTTGAAATGGGCGTGTGTTAAAACAGGATGTGCTTGAAATGGGCGTGTGTTAAAACAGGATGTGCTTGAAATGGGCGTGTGTTAACACAGGATGTGCTTGAAATGGGCGTGTGTTAAAACAGGATGTGCTTGAAATGGGCGTGTGTTAAAACAGGATGTGCTTGAAATGGGCGTGTGTTAAAACAGGATGTGCTTGGAATGGGCGTGTGTTAACACGGGATGTGCTTGAAATGGGCGTGTGTTAATACAGGATGTGCTTGAAATGGGCGTGTGTTAATACAGGATGTGCTTGGAATGGGCATGTGTTAGCCTAGAATGTGCTTGAAATGGGCGTGTGTTAACACAGGATGTGCTTGGAATGGGCATGTGTTAACACAGGATGTGCTTGGAATGGGCGTGTGTTAACACAGGATGTGCTTGGAATGGGCGTGTGTTAGCCTAGAATGTGCTTGGAATGGGCGTGTGTTAACACAGGATGTGCTTGGAATGGGTGTGTGTTAACACAGGATGTGCTTAAAATGGGCGTGTGAAAAACAGGATGTGCTTGAAATGGGCGTGTGTTAACACAGGATGTGCTTGAAATGGGTGTGTGTTAACACAGGATGTGCTTGGAATGGGCGTGTGTTAATACAGGATGTGCTTGGAATAGGCGTGTGTTAATACAGGATGTGCTTGAAATGGGCCTGTGTTAACACAGGATGTGCTTGGAATGGGCGTGTGTTAACACAGGATGTGCTTGGAATGGGCGTGTGTTAACACAGGATGTCTTGAAATGGGCGTGTGTTAGCCTAGAATGTGCTTGGAATGGGCGTGTGTTAACACAGGATGTGCTTGAAATGGGCGTGTGTTAGCCTAGAATGTTCTTGGAATGGTGTGTGTTAACACAGGATGTGCTTGAAATGGGCGTGTGTTAGCCTAGAATGTGCTTGAAATGGGCGTGTGTTAACACAGGATGTGCTTGGAATGGGCATGTGTTAACACAGGATGTGCTTGAAATGGGCGTGTGTTAGCCTAGAATGTGCTTGGAATGGGCGTGTGTTAACACAGGATGTGCTTGGAATGGGCGTGTGTTAATACAGGATGTGCTTGAAATGGGCGTGTGTTAGCCTAGAATGTGCTTGGAATGGGCGTGTGTTAACACAGGATGTGCTTGAAATGGGCGTGTGTTAGCCTAGAATGTGCTTGTCTCCATTTATGCCATCTTTTTATGTGTTATGAATTAAATATACATGTTGTTACTTTATAAGGATTGTAGACAAATGATTGGTTTATTTTATTTGTCAATCAATTTATTTATGGTTGTTTTTTTTAATGCAGTTTCTGTATTTAATAAAGCTTACATAATTAAGAAATATATTACAATGCTCCAGAAATATGGTCTTATTTCTAAGAAATCTGTGATTATAGATACCAACATATTGATCTTAGAATACACGTGAACTCGGGAATAGGATCGTGCACTCGGGAATAGGATCTCAGTTTTTCGCCACAATAATACAATACCTGTATATCTATTATTGGGATATATATTTAATTTATGCAAATTTATTTTAGCTTGATTGTGAAACATGTTCTTATATTAATCATTGTCTATTTATTGTATGCTCTTTTCCGATGAAATATAGAAATATATGCGTGACACGTGTTAATCCCTTGGTTGAATGCAGTGGAGTAACAAAACTTTTACAGTCACTGATTTACGCTAATCGGTTTTGAAATACAGTCAAACTTGTCTTAAGCAGCCAGCCAAGGGAATCACTGAAATTGGCTGCTTAGTGCAGGTGGCTGCTTAAAATGAGGTCAAATGTATAGTAAACTAACATTGGGAATATTGAAACTGGCTGCTTAATGCAGGTTGGCTGCTTAATAGAGGTCAAATGTATAGTATACTAACATATTGGGAATATTGAAACTGGCTGCTTAGCGCAGGTGGCTGCATACTAGAGGTCAAATGTATAGTAAACTAACATATTGGGAATCTGGAAACTGGCTGCTTAATGCAGGTTGGCTGCTTAATAGAGGTGACCACTAACACAGGTTTGACTGTATTATCAACGTGATCGTTTTCAGACTCAAGCCGTCAATGACATCATTTATGACATCATCATACATACGTCAACATTTATTTCAATTCTACTGCCATTTAGCACATAATTGCAGCCTTTTCTGTCATAAAAAACATATCCGTCTAGAATAAAAAGAATATTTATTTGTTTAAGTAACGATCAATTAAAAAGCTATTACTATCTGAGCTAATGAGCTGCTCGTTTAGGTGAGGCGTCTGTTGTCCATCAGATTTCAGATAACATCACCTATGAAACCGCTTTTGTCAATTTTGATGAAACTTTGTGTGAACCTTCGCGGTAGATCAAAAATAGCAGTTATCATTCTGATTGGAAGTTTATTTTTAACTTTGCCAGAGTAACTGGGTCAATTGTGACACAACTTGGTATGTAGCATTGAACAAAAGGGAAATATTTACCACCGTAGCAGATTATTTTTTATTGTTTTCACACTGTCCGTTCGTGTGCCTGTCCGTCCGTCTGAGTCAATATTTCCTGTCCGGGCTCTGGAGGGATTTGAAACTAATGTGCCACAAATGTCGGCCATATAGAGTCGGTCTATTGTACACATGACCCAGATCCGTAGCATCAAGGTCACTCATCAAGGTCACTCATCAGGGGCATTCATCACCTACTGTGATATTTCATGAAGCATCACGGTCAAGGTCACTCATCAGGGGTATTCGAAGATTCAAACCTATTCATGGGTTCGTTCCGATATGGCTGGTTGGTGAGCTGCCAGCTAGTTAAATAATTGTTACCGCTTGACCTCCAAGGATAGGATTCGGGAAGTACCGGTACTGATGTTCATAAAAAATGTGTCTCATAAGTCAGTAATGACTGGCCCTTTCAATAGGGGTGACACTACAATAAACAAACACATTTACTTGGAAGACTCATTTTGTTATCACAGAGAAGTATTAGTATATTGTATATTTAATTTTATTTAATATTTTAAGAACGTGCAAGGTTCCATTCTAGGTCAGAATTTTTGGGAGAAGTGAGAAAGCGCTCGATCGCGTCCTTAAGTGGTGTTATTTAATAAATGTCAGAAAAATATGGTTAAAATGCACAGTATGACCATTAAATACAACATTTTAATACGAGTGCTTTATAATGGGCCAGTGTATCTTACTGGATAAAATTTTGTATGAAAATTATACAGGGAAGTGGGGCTCCCAGAGGGCGAAGTCAGGGTCCTTAGGGCGACTATTTTGCCCACTAGAATGATCACTGGCGTGTGTTCTTTATTTTTTGCTTCATCTGTGTGTGTACAGAATAACTCAAGTTTGCAAGATGTTGATGGATTTTGATGAAGCTTTGTGGGTACTGGTATATACAGGGTTGTTTCAGGAGGAAATGATGCGAATTTAGGATAAATCGGTCCATGCCTTTGGTCAGGGTGGTCAATGAAGTGTCCTCTCCCATTAGTTTAAACTTTATTTATTTATTTTACAACTATTGCGAAGCAAGTTCTAACAACTTATATTAAATGAGGTCATTTGTGTGGGAGGAAACCGGAGTACCCGGAGAAAACCCACCTGTCCGATCTGGCGACCACCATCTCGCATACTTCCCGGTCTGAGGATCGAACCCAGGTTGCATTGGTGAGAAGCAAGCGCGCTAACCACTGCGTTAATTCACTATATACCACTGTAATATCTGGTACGTGTTCTTGTCTTTCCGAGTGTTATTCAGTATTCTAGTTTATTTATAATATTTGTTTACTGTATATTTTTTTTCCGGCTGTTGTTTCTGTTTAGTTAGTTCTGTTATAGAAATGTAAATGGACAATGTAAAACTGAACAGTGAGATACATAGACGATAATAAACATAAGTTGTATTCATTTTAACTGCCCTGTCTGGAGTCTCATTGCACTACGTGACACAACCGCACAACCACTTCTGTTAGTGTGAACGTCCGTATTAAGAAATAGGTTTCTAATTTTCAAGTTAGTTTCTGTTTGCTGACAAAATTAAAAACTTCAGACAAAACAAATTCATTAGAATATATTACTTAATAATTAACTATTCATGATAGTCCAAAAATAGCTAAAATACAAAAGTGCATCCAACCGCGGAGGAATACGAAACTCGACCAGTGGCAGAGAAAATGCCATCTTTCACTGTTTCAAACCGGTGTAAGATGGAGTTTTCTTTCACTGAGAAAATACATTCATTAGAAAGCATAAAAGAAATTGGTTTTTCTGTTAGTTCCCTTGTCAGACAATGTCTGTAGAGTGGACAGCAGCATTTTATATGAAGAATAATCATAATCCAATCAGAACGCTCGTTTCAACGCGAATTGCGCCGCTTTAGAAATTTTCAAAACATTTTTGACGTACATTTTTGCCGAATAAACCTACACGTTAGTGGAAACACATTTTATTGATAATGTTATTCACTGTTAAAACTCCCGTCGAAGATTTTTTTTGTTGCTGACAGAACCCGTGTCCTAGTATGGAAATGTGACCTGCTATGGCCAATGTCTGTGGCAATTGTTTGCAAAGTATACATGCATGCAGCTTAAAGTTGTTTTATTTGAAGAACAATATATAGACTCGGGATAGGCGTTATATTTGGACAGATTTGTACAAAATTGTTTCAGATAGGGCCATTTTACTGATTGATGCGAAATCTGACATCCCACAGAGTAGAATCCCTGTACTTAAATATATATATACTAGTACCCCCAAACGTGCCGAATCCCTGTGACTGGGACTACATAGAGATTTAGGCTAATATACTATTACATCTCCATACAACGACAGTCATTTAGCTGTCATGCAGTGGATAAGTAGTCACCATATCTATCCCACTTCCATAGATATTACTGGGACTACATAGAGATTTAGGTTAATATACTATTATATCTCCATACAAACGGCAGCCATTTAGCTATCATGCAGTGGATAAATAGTCGCCATATCTATCCCACCTACATAGATATTACTGGGAGTACATCAGATTCTGGTCTTTATTATGAACATTGGTTAGATTACTACGTTGTCAATGTATGTCGTATTGGTAATGGCATCAAGAGGTGCTTCTATGAGGGAAAGGGTTTATAAACATTGGTTTGGCTACTACATTGTCAATGTATGTCGTATTGGTAATGGCATCAAGAGGTGCTTCTATGAGGGAAAGGGTTTATGAACATTGGTTTGGCTACTACATTGTCAATGTATGTCGTATTGGTAATGGCGTCAAGAGGTGCTTCTATGAGGGAAAGGGTTATGAACATTGGTTTGGCTACTACATTGTCAATGTATGTCGTATTGGTAATGGCGTCAAGAGGTGCTTCTATGAGGGAAAGGGTTATGAACATTGGTTTGGCTACTACATTGTCAATGTATGTCGTATTGGTAATGGCGTCAAGAGGTGCTTCTATGAGGGAAAGGGTTATGAACATTGGTTTGGCTACTACATTGTCAATGTATGTCGTATTGGTAATGGCGTCAAGAGGTGCTTCTATGAGGGAAAGGGTTATGAACATTGGTTTGGCTACTACATT
Organism: Archivesica marissinica; assembly: GCA_014843695.1. NCBI lineage: Eukaryota > Metazoa > Mollusca > Bivalvia > Venerida > Vesicomyidae > Archivesica > Archivesica marissinica. The sequence continues at coordinate 48,841,726 of CM026393.1, forward strand.
GTCAATGTATGTCGTATTGGTAATGGCGTCAAGAGGTGCTTCTATGAGGGAAAGGGTTATGAACATTGGTTTGGCTACTACATTGTCAATGTATGTCATATTGGTAATGGCGTCAAGAGGTGCTTCTATGAGGGAAAGGGTTATGAACATTGGTTTGGCTACTACATTGTCAATGTATGTCATATTGGTAATGGCGTCAAGAGGTGCTTCTATGAGGGAAAGGGTTAAATGAAAATATTTTTATTGTATGATTATTAGTTTCGCTCCAAATATTATAAAGCACAAGATGACTGTAGAAGTGTTATTGTGTAACTATTTCAATAACCAGACATTGACAAATATGTTACTGTAGAATTTATAATATTTGTCGGTATAAATATTGTAATGAATAAATGTTTTGAAGTGTATGTTCTGTTTGTTTTTGCTGGACATTATATGTGTACATTAATCTACCCCCTCCATATTTGTGTGTTTTACGCTTATTTATCATCGCTACCAGTTGCCCATATGAGCGACGCCTCCTGAATTAGATTAGTCATTTTAGATTTTTTGAGGATAGTGAGTGCAATGAACAGACAGAGACCCATTCCAGAGTCTCCTCTGGTTCTTTTACGTGCACAGTGTAAAGCACCGACACAATACCTCGGTTTAAAGTCCCATCTGATAGACTTCATTTTATTAGGGTCAGACGGGGGATCAAACCCATGATCCCTGGATTACCAGTCCAGCGTGTTACCACTGGACTACAGATCCGTCTGTCCCCTCCATACATCTGCTGGACATTATATATATAAATTTGCACAACCCCTCCACCCAACAAAACCAACATAGTGCTGATAAGAACACATAGCTCAACAATTATTAACGTTAGAAAGATAAATTTGGCACCAAACTGTTGCTAATATAAGTTTCAATTGACAGAACCGTCCGATCACGTTAATTTGCATAAATTACACGTGCCAAATTTCGAACTCATTTGTTTTAATGAAATAGAATTTCATTGTATATCTAAATGAAAGGATATGCTCTCAGCTTTCTAAACATATAACTGTTACAAAATCGAATATAGTGTGGAGAGGCTACAAGCATTTACATTTCACCTAATTAGCATAATATGTATTGTGCTCCAGTCCCTACTCATCATATTTAGTCCCTTATCACCATATTCTGCTCCAGTCCCTACTCATCATATTCTGCTCCAGTCCATACTCATCATATTCTGCTCCAGTCCCTACTCACCATATTCTGCTCCAGCCCCTACTCACCATATTCTGCTCCAGTCCCCACTCATCACATCCTGCTCTAGTCCCTACTCATCATATTCTGCTCCAGCCCCTACTCATCATATTCTGCTCCAGTCCCTACTCATCATATCTGCTCCAGTCCCTATTCACCATATTCTGCTCCAGTCCCTATTCACCATATTCTGCTCCAGTCCTCACCATATTCTGCTCCAGTCCCTACTCATCATATTCTACTCCAGTCCCTATTCATCATTCTGCTCCAGTCCCTACTCATCATATTCTACTCCAGTCCCTACTCATCATATCCTACTCACCATATTCTGCTCCAGTCCCTACTCATCATATTCTGCTCCAGTCCCTACTCATCACATCCTGCTCCAGTCCCTACTCACCATATCCTGCTCCAGTCCCTACTCATCACATCCTGCTCCAGTCCCTACTCATCATATTCTGCTCCAGTCCCTACTCCCATATTCTGCTCCAGTCCCTACTCATCATATTCTGCTCCAGTCCCTACTCATCATATCTGCTCCAGTCCCTACTCCATATTCTGCTCCAGTCCCTACTCATCACATCCTGCTCCAGTCCCTACTACCACATCCTGCTCCAGTCCCTACTCATCATATTCTGCTCCAGTCCCTACTCATCACATCCTGCTCCAGTCCCTACTCATCACATTCTGCTCCAGTCCCTACTCACCATATTCTGTTCCAGTCCCTACTCATCATATTCTGCTCCAGTCCCTACTCATCATATTCTGCTCCAGTCCCTACTCACCATATTCTGCTCCAGTCCCTACTCATTATTGCGAAAAACAAGCTGTAGCAACTTATATTAATCACTCTGGTTGGCTCGGATGACAGCTTATGTGTGGTCATTCATGTGGGAGGAAACTGGAGTACCCGGAAAAAACCCACCTGTCCACCAACGTACTATCTCACATACTTCCCAGTTTGAGATTTGAACCCGGGTTGCGTTGCATTGGTGAGAAGCGAGCGTGTTAACCACTGTGCTAATCTGACTATCTTATGTATCTAGTACTTACAACAATAAGTTCTTACAACTTATATTAATCACTCTCGAGACCTCATTCCTGATGGAATCCATCGCCACGAGGGAGAGAAAAGAGGCAACGTGGAATTTAAGTGCCTTGCCTAAGGGCACTATCGTAACGGCTCTAGCGGGGCTTGAACTCCGGACCTTTCGCATCTGAAGCGACCGCGCATCCGCTGCACTATCATGACTTCCACGGCTTTAATGGTTAAGTAGAGCGGCCCCGTGGATGGAAAGATGATGCAGATTACAGTGACCCAGATGTGATGCCCACTCCCATGTGGGTTAGGCCCCCTGGTTTATTAGCGTGTGTAGATGTACAGAGCTCATTCTTTAGTCTCGTCACGTGTAATGTTGGGAAACACTAGAAAAGTAGACGGATAAAATAATAACAAATACAGAATTGCATATAATTTTACTTCGCCAAATAAATTATAATACCTAGGGAACATAAATATATACACAATTCAGGATACTGTGGACCAATCTTCAAATTCTTGCTTAACCCTTTCCCCCCCATAGAGATCAGTCATGCCCCCGGACCCCCCCCCCTAGGATGGTGCGTAATCCATATTTAGGCCTAGCTACGCGTCTGGAGATGTAGTTTTATTTCATACATTTGGCTGTAATTTACCAATCATACCCAATGGATAAACTAAACTTGCCTTACTCCACGTTCATGGAATAAGTGTTGTATGTACACTATGTTGTTCCGATCTTAATTATAGCTTATTTGACTGCTAATGTGTTGATCTATGTCAATAGGCATTGGCGTCGAGAGGTGCTTCTAAGGGGGAAACGGTTAAAATCTGCATACATTATTACAGAAAAAAAGGTAATAATCATGATGTTCTAGTTTTCCATTCGTTAGAACCTACTAACGTTCATGCTAAGTATATACTGAAGCTTAAAACTGATAGTTATTAATACAGAATATACATAGTATACTACTACTGTGGCTGCCATTTTGATTGGCAAAGTTGATCAGATATTATATATAATATACAGTAGCGTAATTTTGTTTTCTTCATAAAATATTTATTTTTCATCCCATCACCATGGTTTTTATACATTGTTGGAAAGCTCTCAACGGACATATTTTTGGTATCATTTCACAAATTTCGTATCAATAATGACTAAATAATAATATATCTGTATATTAATATTTCAACTGTGAAAATAGACTTTCAAAAATAGGTGCAAGTTAAGTCCATACATCATTGTCAAATAATAAATAAATATTTAAAAAGTGCATTTCAAAATCAAAATTACTTAAGTTATTGCAATTTTTTGTGTATGCATTTATATACATGTATGGGTTTATATACGCATGTTTGTATATATACATTAACAACTATTATGGCAATAACCTACATTTGCAAATGTCAATTGCAATATGTGAAAGAACCCCATCGCTAGACGTAGTCTGCTTTGTTATGTTTCGTTTTATATTGCAATTAAAGAATTACCCGTATTATTCCATATTTAACGCCCCTGGGGGCGTTACATTTTACAAAGGGGGCGTTTAATATGGTACATAAAATATGATAAAATAAAAGTCTATTACCGGTAATTCACAAATCAAGTATCAACGTTTTTATCATGTCTATGCACCACATATGAAAATGTGAAAAACAGCTTAAATTTGCGATTCGCAAATGGTATATTTTTAACGCGGTATATATACGGTGCACAGCTTGTAAAGCCAGTACACCATTTAAACTCTACACATTCACTGACCTCGCGACACTGACACACCTATAGGTGTTATGACGTAATAACAGCATGTTTCACATAGCAGCGTTTGAGATAGTCCACCTGGACATTAATTAATTAAAGTGTTATAGACTAGTTAAAACAGTTAGATTTGTTTGATAAAACAGTTTGATTTGTTTGATTAACAGTTTAATTAAATGCTTGGATTTATCATTCGGTGCTGGAATTGGATAGTGTAATTGTGTTGGAATTGGATATATACCATCGTTCTGGTAAGTTCTAAATGTTCACTTTTTCAAAATCGACGGGGTGCGTTCATTAGGGAATATACGGTACTAGTAAAATCCTGAAATTACCGTTTATAAAACTTGCCAATCAAAATGATGCCTAAGATCTTATCTGTGTTTTTGACTATTTTCACAGGCTGTGGGAACTATGTATTACTAAAAAGTAACCAAAATTACTGAGTATAGAATGCCGTAAATATTGATTCCAAAAAGGCACATTTCAATAAACACACAATTTTCAGGATTTATTTTTGATAAACATTATATTCGAAAGCCACTGAAGAGTGCCCCTTTTCGTGCGTCGCCGGCCATAACGTAATAATGTTATGGTTTGTTCGACTAATCAATAATTTAACACAGTTTCAATTGATTGATATACATATAACTTCACCCTCAACATGTTGAGTAGCGTGAAGTACCCAGGGTGCTTTCTCAAAGGGCCACGGTACTGTAAAAAAAGTGTTTGTTTATTATAGTGTTGAATGGGGCAGCCATTACTGACTTATGAGACACCTTTTTTTATGAACATCAGTACTTACCGAATCCTATGCTTGAAGGCCAGGCTGGTAGGTAGGCAATCGGTACCCATTATTTAACTAGCTCACCAAACCGGTCATGTCAGAACGAACCCCTGACGAGGTTCGAATCTTCGACCACTCGCTCCATAGGCGAACACCTTAACAGCTAGGCCACAGAAACTGTATTATCACATGGAGAGAATCGCAGACTTAACTAACAACACTATAGTCGTTGAACAGAACAATTGAAAGACGGCGTTCAGAAACCCGACAAACAAACAACATTATATTATAGTCTTTCAACAGAACAATTGAAAGACGGCGTTCAGAAACCTGACAAACAAACAATTAACACTATAGTTGTTGAACAGAACAATTGAAAGACGGCGTTCAGAAACCTGACAAACAAACAACAAAACTAGCAATAACGGTTAGCACACGTTAAAGTGACTACCTCGCAGAAACATACCTATAGTCTACGTATAAATAGCTGACAACCAAACAACAAAACTAGCAATAACGGTTAGCACACGTTAAAGCGACTACCTCACAGAAACATACCTATAGTCTACATATAAATAGCTGACAACCAAAGAACAAAACTAGCAATAACGGTTAGCACACGTTAAAGCGACTACCTCACAGAAACATACCTATAGTCTACGTATAAATAGCTGACAACCAAACAACAAAACTAGCAATAACGGTTAGCACACGTTAAAGCGACTACCTCACAGAAACATACCTATAGTCTACGTATAAATAGCTGACAAACAAACAATAAAACTAGCAATAATGGTTAGCACACGTTAAAGCGACTACCTCACAGAAACATACCTATAGTCTACGTATAAATAGCTGACAACCAAACAACAAAACTAGCAATAACGGTTAGCACACGTTAAAGCGACTACCTCGCAGAAAGCAAAAACATACATACCCCGGTAGTCTACGTATAAATAGCTGCTACAAATTCTTCCGATAAACCAACATTAATGTTTCAATCAATAAACAGTGTGCTTACGGTCTACAAACAAGTAGAATTTCATGTAGCGGTTAGCCATGTTCCTGAATTGACGTTTGTTTATTATTGGAATATTTATTATACACTGTAGATACTGTCTTTTAGAGATAATTTAAATCTGATCAGTCTAAAATAATTTTAAATTAAATATGCACAGGCACAAATTTTAATGTGAGATATAGTGGTCAATCTCTACCATATATATTGTTATTCATGATAATGGATATACACGTTGTATTATGCATGGCTGTTGACCCGATTTACTTTTTTTCTATGTCAACAAATGTCGTATAAGATGCTTATTAATTAATTGAAATACAGTAGGCTACTCAGATTATGTGACAACATTTGAAAACTTTATAGTCTACCGGACCAGAGGTAAAGTATAGTTTTGGGCACAGGGATTCGGCACGTTTGGGGGTACTAGTATATATATTTAAGTACTGTGGTTTTGAGGGGTTTTCGGTTTAGAAGGGTACATAGTGGGGTAGATTTCTCCTAAATTAACAATTCAACTCTGCAATACTTATAAAGGAGGCCGAGACTTGTTTATAGTCTGGCAGTTAGTAAAGAACTGATTATTTTAAGTGTAGGCCTACAATAAAATAGATGAAAAGTTTGTTTGTTTAAAAGAATGGTAAGTTTTATTTTTGATCAAGCCAAGTTGCTGTTCAGATTACAGGGGTCAATTACAGTTGCTGTTCAGATTACAGGGGTCAATTACAGTTGCTGTTCAGATTACAGGGGTCAATTACAGTTGCTGTTCAGATTACAGGGGTCAATTACAGTTGCTGTTCAGATTACAGGGGTCAATTACAGTTGCTGTTCAGATTACAGGGGTCAATTACAGTTGCTGTTCAGATTACAGGGGTCAATTACAGTTGCTGTTCAGATTACAGGGGTCAATTACAGTTGCTGTTCAGATTACAGGGGTCAATTACAGTTGCTGTTCAGATTACAGGGGTCAATTACAGTTGCTGTTCAGATTACAGGGGTCAATTACAGTTGCTGTTCAGATTACAGGGGTCAATTACAGTTGCTGTTCAGATTACAGGGGTCAATTACAGTTGCTGTTCAGATTACAGGGGTCAATTACAGTTGCTGTACAGATTACAGGGGTCAATTACAGTTGCTGTACAGATTTCAGGGGTCAATTACAGTTGCTGTACAGATTACAGGGGTCAATTACAGTTGCTGTACAGATTACAGGGGTCAATTACAGTTGCTGTACAGATTTCAGGGGTCAATTACAGTTGCTGTACAGATTTCAGGGGTCAATTACAGTTGCTGTACAGATTTCAGGGGTCAATTACAGTTGCTGTACAGATTTCAGGGGTCAATTACAGTTGCTGTACAGATTTCAGGGGTCAATTACAGTTGCTGTACAGATTTCAGGGGTCAATTACAGTTGCTGTACAGGGGTCAGGGGTCAATTACAGTTGCTGTTCAGATTACAGGGGTCAATTACAGTTGCTGTTCAGATTACAGGGGTCAATTACAGTTGCTGTTCAGATTACAGGGGTCAATTACAGTTGCTGTTCAGATTACAGGGGTCAATTACAGTTGCTGTTCAGATTACAGGGGTCAATTACAGTTGCTGTTCAGATTACAGGGGTCAATTACAGTTGCTGTTCAGATTACAGGGGTCAATTACAGTTGCTGTACAGATTACAGGGGTCAATTACAGTTGCTGTACAGATTTCAGGGGTCAATTACAGTTGCTGTACAGATTACAGGGGTCAATTACAGTTGCTGTACAGATTACAGGGGTCAATTACAGTTGCTGTACAGATTACAGGGGTCAATTACAGTTGCTGTACAGATTTCAGGGGTCAATTACAGTTGCTGTACAGATTTCAGGGGTCAATTACAGTTGCTGTACAGATTACAGGGGTCAATTACAGTTGCTGTACAGATTACAGGGGTCAATTACAGTTGCTGTACAGATTACAGGGGTCAATTACAGTTGCTGTACAGATTACATGTTGCTGTACAGATTTCAGGGGTCAATTACAGTTGCTGTACAGATTACAGGGGTCAATTACAGTTGCTGTACAGATTACAGGGGTCAATTACAGTTGCTGTACAGATTACAGGGGTCAATTACAGTTGCTGTACAGATTACAGGGGTCAATTACAGTTGCTGTACAGATTACAGGGGTCAATTACAGTTGCTGTACAGATTACAGGGGTCAATTACAGTTGCTGTACAGATTACAGGGGTCAATTACAGTTGCTGTACAGATTTCAGGGGTCAATTACAGTTGCTGTACAGATTTCAGGGGTCAATTACAGTTGCTGTACAGATTACAGGGGTCAATTACAGTTGCTGTTCAGATTACAGGGGTCAATTACAGTTGCTGTACAGATTTCAGGGGTCAATTACAGTTGCTGTACAGATTTCAGGGGTCAATTACAGTTGCTGTACAGATTACAGGGGTCAATTACAGTTGCTGTACAGATTACAGGGGCAATTACAGTTGCTGTCAGATTACGGGGTCAATTACAGTTGCTGTACAGATTACAGGGGTCAATTACAGTTGCTGTACAGATTACAGGGGTCAATTACAGTTGCTGTACAGATTACAGGGGTCAATTACAGTTGCTGTACAGATTTCAGGGGTCAATTACAGTTGCTGTACAGATTTCAGGGGTCAATTACAGTTGCTGTACAGATTACAGGGGTCAATTACAGTTGCTGTACAGATTACAGGGGTCAATTACAGTTGCTGTACAGATTTCAGGGGTCAATTACAGTTGCTGTTCAGATTTCAGGGGTCAATTACAGTTGCTGTTCAGATTTCAGGGGTCAATTACAGTTGGAAATGTACATACTGTTAAAACAAATCGGTGTTCGGAAACGAGGGGTTCCGGTTTACCACAGGAACTTGAAATTGTATCCATAAGCCACCAAAGTTCTCGTAACTCTATCCTATTAAAAAAAAAGAATAAGAGTCCTAGGATAGAGTTACGAGACCTTTGGTGGCTTATGGATAAAATTTCAAGTTCCTGTGGGTTTACACAGTGTTTTTTACAATGAACAAAGAAGGGAACATTTCAGGACCAAGAAATATGTTCGGTTTGGAGGGAATTTAGAGGGGTTGCGCTTTTGAGGGGTTTCACTGTACCATATAAGAGGAAATGTTCTGTAGATATTTGCTATATTCACCGATAGGGAGCGCTCACAATCTGGTGTAAAAAGAGGCCACACACAGGGAGCATTCACAATCAAGTGTAAAAAGAGGCCACACACAGGGAGCGTTGTGTGGGGGGGGTTCACAATTTGGTGCAAACAGAGGTCTCATGCACAGTGTTCATAATCTGGTGCACATAGATGCCCGTGTAGGCAACAGTGCGAACAGGACCCACACAGGGAACATTCACAACGGGCTCTGGGGACATGCAGGTAGTGTTCACAATCTGGTGTAAGCAGAGGCCCACACAGGGAACATTGCAAACAGGCCCCATGATGGGAGCATTGCAATATAGTGTAAGCAGAGACCACATGCAGGATCAATTCACAATATAGTATAAACAATAGCTACCAATTGGGTAGCATTGTCAAGAGAGGGTATAAACTAGGGGCTCCAAATATAGAGCATTCACAATCCAGAATACACAATAGGCCTCGTGAAGGGAGCGGTGCCAAGGAAGGGTAAATTAGGGGTTTCACATAGGGAACATTCACAACCTAAAGTAAATAAAGGGGCCACATGAAGTTTTTATAATATAGTGTAGTTTTGTTTTAGTGCATGAAATCATTAGTTTATACAAATTTATTTTAGCTTGATTGCGAAACAAGTTCTTTCAACTTAACAATCGTAACGGCTCCAGTGGGGCTCGAACTCCGGACCTTTCGCACCTGAAGCGAACGCGCATTCACTGTGCTATCACGACTTCCACGAAATCTTTAACTTCTATAGCAGCTACTTAACTTATTGCCATAAACTGCGAATGCTGAAATATTGCTTTGCAGTTTAATACAGCATACAGTTTCATACACATTACATTTACATTAAATTTTCTCTTCTCCTCTCAACAATACCTCTCAGATCATCTAAGGTGAACCGTTCTGGCTCAAAATTAGCCTTCTTCCATTTCTTAAATGTATACCCTTTACCATTTTTGTCAATAACTCTAATATTTTTTATAGCAATCAGTGGGAATTCAGCATGGCGGTACTCACATACTCCACCTAACGGCCTCTGGCAGTTGACTTTCCCACAGAAAATACCACCACCAAACTGCAGTTCCTCATCCATAAATGTTGGATGCATACTGCGGATGGAAATGATTCGTTTCTGCGCAGCTTCATCAATAACAACATGATGCGCGTCCTGTATTTTGCGTATGTCAGATGAAAAGCAGATAAAATGATTGCAATTCAGACATCGTAGTTCTTTGTCATCATTCGTCATGTTGGCTCTGCGTTGTTCTTTCGTTACTTCTTCTGTATGCTTCTTGAATTCTTGCATTTTCCGTATTTCTTGCTCCCATGTATTTTGATGATCTTCGATGTAAATCTGCAGCTCGATAACGTTCTGATTCATTACTTTCTCCAACAATGCATTCTTTTCCTCTTTTGTAATAATCCACGAATCTTCCTCCGTCAACACATAATATCTACTGTCTGATGCCCGGGCCCGACCTGATAATTACAATATGGGGTCAGAGCAAAACTATTCTTAGTAAATTCTAGGAATGGTAACGAGTAGCAATTTTGATACTTAGTTTATACAAATTTATTTTAGATCGATTGCGAAATAAATTCTTACAACTTCCTCAATCCTACATGTATGTACATAATATTTATACTTGACTATGTTTATTCAAAGAAATAAATATTGTTCAAACTAAGGGGCATGTGGAATTTAAATACCTAATGGCACAATCGTAACGGCTCCAGTGGTGAGCAAACTCTGGGCTTTTACCACCTGAAGTGAACGTGCTATCATTGCGATATCACTACTTGAGTATTTGGACACATTTTCAATGTACTGCACGTTGAAGATATTTTCAGTGTCAGAGTGATTTCTTTTCTAAAACCACAGGGATTTGGCACGTTTGGGGGTACTAGTATATATATTTAAGTACAGGGATTCTACTCTGTGGGATGTCAGATTTCGCATCGATCAGTAAAATGGCCCTATCTGAAACAATTTTGAACAAATCTGTCCAAATATAACGCCTATCCCGAGTATTTATATTGTTCTTCAAATAAAACACAACTTTAAGCTGCATGCATGTATACTTTGCAAACAATCGCCACAGACATTGGCCATAGCAGGTCACATTTCCATACTAGGACACGGGTTCTGTCAGCAACAAAAAATAATCTTCGACGGGAGAGTTTTAACAGTGAATAGCATTATCAATAAAATGTGTTTCCACTAACGTGTAGGTTTATTCGGCAAAAATGTACGTCAAAAAGAGATTTCGTAGAATTTTTCAATTTGTTTTGAAAATTTATCAAGCGGCGCAGTTCGTGTTGAAACGAGCGTTCTGATTGGATTATGATTATTCTTCATAAAATAAACAAACATCTAGTTACATTCTAATAATCCAATCAGAACGCTCGTTTCAACGCGAACTGCGCCGCTTGATAAATTTTCAAAACGTGCCGAATCCCTGTGTCTAAAACGTAATTCTGGATACCATAATTTATAACACATATTTTTCAAAAAATAAATTATTATTCTTTTTTTTTAAGCACTCGCTTATTAGACGGGAAGCCACTTTGAGGCCATAAACTGGTGGTAAAATACGAGTCTTATAGGCGAGTATGTACGGTAATTGCTTGTGAGTACAACACGGTCTACATCTTGGAATAGACTTACCTCTTGATTGTAGCCGAACAATCTCGTTTGTGACGTGTTCATAGCGGATGACCAGGTTACATTTCGTTATGTCTAAACCTTCCTCTGCTACGGACGTGGCAATAACAATTTTGTTACGTCCATCTTTGAAATACTCCAATACATCTTTCTGGCCACATTTTGTCATACCTGCAACAGCAATGAATCAGTTTAGGTGCAATTTACGCAATTTAAAATATTCATACAGAGGAGAAAGTAGTCCATCCTTCTTTTGCCTAAAATGGCAAATTGTGCTTTTTATATGGTTCATTTTGTGTTTTAATTTCATTGTGTGTTCCATCAGTGACATTTTGGTAGCATTTTCATACGATGAATTCATCAGCAAAAAGATCTGAATCCAAATGTTTTCTATTGCTGCACTTTATTCTTGTATGTTATTTTCTGATTAAAATATGTTCAAACTAATAAGATCTCTAGAGCGCTTAGTCTAATGTTGTAAAATATATTTGTACAAACCAACAAAAATATCTTTAAAGCAGCATTACATCGTATGCAATAAAAGATATTTGAAAAATTCAATTTTTACGTATGGGTAGCAATGCTGCTACGCATTCTAACATTATACTTTGTATGCTTATGTTCATTTGGTAAACAGTGTTTTTTTGCCATAAAACAAACTCGAAACCGAAAGTAGGACTTTCCGAGTCGATCGGTCACGCACTTGTTTACAACCGGAACGCATCGTCCGCACTTGTTTACATTCGGAATACATCGTCTCTATTTGTCCCACGTTGTCTTTTTTAATTAAATTACTTGATATCTTGATTCATACCTCTGTTATCTAAGTCTTTTAGGGACATTTCTACATCCCCGCGAGGGGTTCGACATCAGAGGAAGATAGATAGATAGTCTTTCATGTTCAAAATATATACATTGTTTTCTATATCCTCTGTTGTTTCACGCATGCATGTTTACATTTCGTGTGTTGATAAACAAATTCGCGTATACGACGGTTTAAATTGATTGGAATTTTATCGTTTATGAGCGACTATTTCGATTTTTGTAAACACACACACATTAGTATTTATATTTTACCCAAATCATCCTTTATTACGATGTAATGCTGCTTTAAAGCGACACTATGTGGTATTGAATAAAAATATTATGAAATTTGAAATTTTACATACAAATAGTTATGCTACTACACATTCTTTATTATAATTAAAAATTATTTATTTTCAGCCAGTAAACAGTGTCTTTTTGCAATATAACAAAATGAAAGTTAAATTACGACTTTCTTGAGTTGGTCGCCACGCGTACATTAGGAACACATCGCTCTCAATCGGCAATCAGAACAAACATCTAAGACAGGCTTTTTCAATACCCGCTGTTGCATCACTCAAGCGAATTATGCATTGTTTAAATACGTTTGTTGATAAACAATTCATGTATTGGTGCTATATTTATTTGATTTTTCCCATTTCTGTGCAAATATTTGAATTATTTAAACATGCATTCATTGGAATTATACTCGGATACATTTTACCATAACACATCATTTATTCCGATATAGTGTTGATTTAACTCTTTCACCGCCAATGTCGCATAAAAGCGCCTTTGCAAAAAGCTGAGAACCCGATGAGACGGAACAGAACGTACTGTCTGATCAGGCTATATGCTGATTGCTCTTGAGACAGTGGAGCTGAAGCACCTGTCCGATTAGCAAACAACATAGATCCTGATCAGACGTGGTGCGCAGCATAGCCGCGGCTGATCTGGATCTATGTTGTTTGCACATTGCTTTGAATTTATTCGGCACTGAAAGAGTTAAGCCGGGCCTTATGTAGTTTTGTAAGACTAACACTAACCTCCCTGGGCTTTCGAAGCTGCTTGACCAACAAACTCTATGCAATTCAATGCAGTTAACGGTTCAGTCTCTCTCATCCAGTGTACAAGAGCTTCAGCTAGCTCTCGAGTCTTCACAAAGATAATCCCTCGAGCATCCTCATTACCACCAAGCATGTCCAATACCACCTCCTTCATCTTTACAAGTTTGGGATTCTCTGGTTCATCACGGAAGTCATTTCTTTTCAGACCTTAAAATAACCAAGTAACATACTAACATACTGATACAATGGAAGTGTCTAAAGGGGTGTAGGGGATTTAGACCCCCATTTTCGCATGTCAATTTATGTTTTATTTCTCGTTAAAAAATGTTCACTACCACCGATTGCCCTGTAATATATCAAGCCTGTCCAACCAATCTCATATTTATTTTATTTAGCCTTTTCATCCATAGAACTGTAGGTTTATCTGCGACTGTATTTCCATACATATGGCATCCATACATCTCTCGTAATCTAGTCCTATAAATAAGACCTCTACATAAAAAAAAATTCTGTTATTTGAAAAATGCCTGGATAGTAAAATGTCACATTTTTCAAGTCTAAATATTTGGACTACTGGTAATCCATGTACAACCAGTGAACATCTCTACCCCACCATCATAGAGGTTACTGGGAATTGTTTAAAGGGATGCTACTCCTGCTGTGTTATTCTGACATTTATATCGGGTGTTTCTGTTTATTTGATGACTGCTGTGCCAATGTATGTGGTATTGTTAATGTATGTGGTATTGTTAATGTATGTGGTATTGTTAATGTATGTGGTATTGTTAATGTTAATGTATGTGGTATTGTTAATGTATGTGGTATTGTTAATGTATGTGGTATTGTTAATGTATGTGGTATTGTTAATGTATGTGGTATTGGTAATGTATGTGGTATTGTTAATGTATGTGGCATTGGTATTGTTAATGTATGTGGTATTGGTAATGTATGTGGCATTGGTATTGTTAATGTATGTGGTATTGTTAATGTATGTGGTATTGTTAATGTATGTGGTATTGTTAATGTATGTGGTATTGTTAATGTATGTGGTATTGTTAATGTATGTGGTATTGGTAATGTATGTGGTATTGTTAATGTTTGCGGTATGGTTAATGTGGTATTGGTAATGTATGTGGTATTGGAAATGTATGTTGTATTGGTAATGTATGTGGTATTGTTAATGTATGTGGTATTGTTAATGTTAATGTATGTGGTATTGGTAATGTATGTGGTATTGGTATTGTTAATGTATGTGGTATTGGTAATGTATGTGGTAATGTTAATGTATGTGATATTGGTAATGTATGTGGTATTGGTAATGTATGTGGTATTGTTAATGTTTGCGGTATTGTTAATGGTTAATGTGGTATTGGTAATGTATGTGGTATTGGTAATGTATGTTGTATTGGTAATGTATGTGGTATTGTTAATGTATGTGGTAATGTTAATGTATGTGGTATTGGTAATGTATGTGGTATTGGTATTGTTAATGTATGTGGTAATGTTAATGTATGTGGTAATGTTAATGTATGTGGTATTGTTAATGTATGTGGTATTGGTAATGTATGTGGTATTGTTAATGTTAATGTATGTGGTATTGGTAATGTATGTGGTATTGTTAATGTGTGCGGTATTGTTAATGTTAATGTGGTATTGGTAATGTATGTGGTATTGGTAATGTATGTGGTATTGTTAATGTATGTGGTATTGTTAATGTATGTGGTATTGGTAATGTATGTGGTATTGATGATGTATGTGGTATTGTTAATGTATGTGGTATTGGTAATGTATGTGGTATTGTTAATGTGTGTGGTATTGGTAATGTATGTGGTATTGTTAATGTATGTGGTATTGATGATGTATGTGGTATTGTTAATGTATGTGGTATTGGTAATGTATGTGGTATTGTTAATGTATGTGGTATTGTTAATGGGTGTGGTATTGTTAATGTATGTGGTATTGTTAATGTATGTGGTATTGATGATGGATGTGGTATTGTTAATGTATGTGATATTGCTAATGTATTTGGTATTGTTAATGTATGTGGTATTGGTAATGCATGTGGGAATGGATAATGGTGTCGAGAGGTGCTTGTATCTGGGAATGGATAATGGTGTGGAGATGATGCTTGCATGTGGGAATGGATAATGGTGTGGAGATGATGCTTGCATGTGGGAATGGATAATGGTGTGGAGATGATGCTTGCATGTGGGAATGGATAATGGTGTGGAGATGATGCTTGCATGTGGGTATGGATAATGGTGTTGAGGTGTTTGCATGTGGGAATGGATAATGGTGTGGAGAGGTGTTTGTACGTGGGAATGGATAATGGTGTGGAGAGGTGTTTGTACGTGGGAATGGATAATGGTGTGGAGAGGTGTTTGTACGTGGGAATGGATAATGGTGTCGAGAGATGCTTGCATGTGTGAATGGATAATGGTGTCGAGAGGTGTTTGCAGGTGGGAATGGATAATGGTGTTGAGAGGTGTTTGTACATGGGAATGGATAATGGTGTTGAGTGGTGCTTGTATGTGGGAATGGATAATGGTGTCGAGAGTTGTTTGTATGTGGGAATGTATAATGGTGTGGAGAGGTGCTTGCATGTGGGAATGGATAATGGTGTGGAGAGGTGCTTGCATGTGGGAATGGATAATGGTGTGGAGAGGTGTTTGTACTTGGGAATGGATAATGGTGTGAAGAGGTGTTTGTACGTGGAAATGGATAATGGTGTGGAGAGGTGCTTGCATGGGGGAATGGATAATGGTGTGGAGAGGTGTTTGTACGTGGGAATGGATAATGGTGTGGAGAGGTGTTTGTACGTGGGAATGGATAATGGTGTGGAGAGGTGCTTGCATGTGGGAATGGATAATGGTGTGGAGAGGTGTTTGCATGTGGGAATGGATAATGGTGTGGAGAGGTGTTTGTACGTGGGAATGGATAATGGTGTGGAGAGGTGTTGTATGTGGGAATGGATAATGGTGTGGAGAGGTGCTTGTATGTGGGAATGGATAATGGTGGGAGAGGTGCTTGTATGTGGGAATGGATAATGGTGTGGAGAGGTGCTTGTATGTGGGAATGGATAATGGTGTGGAGAGGTGCTTGTATGTGGGAATGGATAATGGTGTGGAGAGGTGCTTGTATGTGGGAATGGATAATGGTGTAGGGTGCTTTATGTGGGAATGGATAATGGTGTGGAGAGGTGCTTGCATGTGGGAATGGATAATGGTGTGGAGAGGTGCTTGTATGTGGGAATGGATAATGGTGTTGAGTGGTGCTTGTATGTGGGAATGGATAATGGTGTGGAGAGGTGCTTGTATGTGGGAATGGATAATGGTGTGGAGAGGTGCTTGTATTTTGGAATGGATAATGGTGTTGAGTGGTGCTTGTATTTTGAATGGATAATGGTGTTGAGTGGTGCTTGTATTTTGGAATGGATAATGGTGTTGAGTGGTGCTTGTATTTTGAAATGGATAATGGTGTTGAGTGGTGCTTGTATTTTGAAATGGATAATGGTGTCGAGTGGTGCTTGTATTTTGAAATGGATAATGGTGTCGAGTGGTGCTTGTATTTTGGAATGGATAATGGTGTCAAGAGGTGCTTGAATTTCTTCCAAGATGTAAATGGTTAAAGTCCATATATATATAAATTTCATTTTCATGGTGCATTTTTTTTCTATAGAACAATTATAAATTTTATTTTCTCTAGGTCAAAGTGCATGGCATGTTCATCAGTTTGATGATAGTGAGACATACGCGTTATCATGGGCCGTCATAAACTTAAAATCAAGCTTAGTTTATACAAATTTATTTTAGTTCGATTTCGAAACAAGTTGTTACAACTTTAGCTTAATCGCTCTTGAGACCTGATTCCTGATGGAATCAATCGCCATGTGGGAGAGAGAAGAGACCTGATTCCTGATGGAATCCATCGCCATATGGGAGAGAGAAGAGGCAATGTGGAATAAAAGTCTTGCTTAAGGACATCACCACCGTGGTTCCAGTGTGGTTCAAACTCACAACCTAAATAAAGTATTGGTTTGGTTAGAGCAAGATATACAATATGTACCTTTGCATGAACATTAATCCTTTACTACATACAACTACTGTTGCTTCTACGTGAGAGTGAGTTAAGTATACAAGCCTGTTTGTTTGTTTTGGGTTTTACGCCTGCATCAGCACCATTTTGGGCTATATCGCAGCAGGCAGTTTACCTAACAACACTTTTCGTGGGCAGGCTCCAGTAGTTAACCAGTACTTGGTGCACAAAGTACCGTAAGAAACTGCCATTTTTTCATATAAAGAGACACGGCTTGTGAGGGGTTCGAACCGGTGACCATCAGTGACGTTAGGTTACAGTGGTATACAAGTCAGCGATCGTAACCATCGAGAGGCGGACTTCATGCAAGTTTGAATAAGTCATTGTGTCATGTATTCTTAGCAACATCCTTGTTCAGCGGGCATGCAGAAGGGCATTGTTTTAAGTTCCACAGCAAGTTAGAGAGAGACATCGGTTACTGCCAACTTTTTCATATACAGAGACCTGTTCTGAGTGTTCAACTCCGCGACCGTAACCACTCGACAACGGATGCGGACTACCATAAACTGTGTAGCAATCATCTCACCTGCATACAGCTCCAGTAACATTATATCTGTATCATTATCAGATGAGATTGCCATTTCGTGTTCCATAAATGTCTCCAGTATTGCTTCTGCATCTTTGATTCTAGCATCAGCATGGATTTGCAGAGCTTTATTGTACACCTGTAATGTAATGTATATATTGATTCTAGCATCAGCATGGATTTGCAGTGCTTTATTGTACACCTGTAATGTAATGTATATATTGATTCTAGCATCAGCATGGATTTGCAGAGCTTTATTGTTGTAATGTATATATTGATTCTAGCATCAGCATGAATTTGCAGTGCTTTATTGTACACCTGTAATGTAATGTATATATTGATTCTAGCATCAGCATGGATTTGCAGAGCTTTATTGTTGTAATGTATATATTGATTCTAGCATCAGCATGGATTTGCAGAGCTTTATTGTACACCTGTAATGTATATATTGATTCTAGCATCACCATGAATTTGCAGTGCTTTATTGTACACCTGTAATGTATATATTGATTCTAGCATCAGCATGGATTTGCAGAGCTTTATTGTACACCTGTAATGTATATATTGATTCTAGCATCAGCATGAATTTGCAGTGCTTTATTGTACACCTGTCATGTAATGTATATATTGATTCTAGCATCAGCATGGATTTACAGTGCTTTATTGTACACCTGTAATGTATATATTGATTCTAGCATCAGCATGGATTTGCAGAGCTTTATTGTACACCTGTAATGTATATATTGATTCTAGCATCAGCATGAATTTGCAGTGCTTTATTGTACACCTGTCATGTAATGTATATATTGATTCTAGCATCAGCATGGATTTACAGTGCTTTATTGTACACCTGTAATGTATATATTGATTCTAGCATCAGCATGGATTTGCAGAGCTTTATTGTACACCTGTAATGTATATATTGATTCTAGCATCAGCATGAATTTGCAGTGCTTTATTGTACACCTGTATGTAATGTATATATTGATTCTAGCATCAGCATGGATTTACAGTGCTTTATTGTACACCTGTAATGTATATATTGATTCTAGCATCAGCATGGATTTACCATACTTTATTGTACACCTGTAATGTATATATTGATTCTAGCATCAGCATGGATTTACCATACTTTATTGTACACCTGTAATGTATATATTGATTCTAGCATCAGCATGGATTTACCATACTTTATTGTACACCTGTAATGTATATATTGATTCTAGCATCAGCATGGATTTACCATACTTTATTGTACACCTGTAATGTATATATTGATTCTAGCATCAGCATGGATTTACCATACTTTATTGTACACCTGTAATGTATATATTGATTCTAGCATCAGCATGGATTTACCATACTTTATTGTACACCTGTAATGTATATATTGATTCTAGCATCAGCATGGATTTACCATATTTTATTGTACACCTGTAATGTATATATTGATTCTAGCATCAGCATGGATTTACCATATTTTATTGTACACCTGTAATGTATATATTGATTCTAGCATCAGCATGAATTTGCAGTGCTTTATTGTACACCTGTAATGTATATATTGATTCATGAAATCTCCAATTATCGTCAATCGCCCTGTTTTCGGTCCCCATCTGTTTTAGAATATGCACCTAACTTCCCCTGGTGAGATTTGGACCTACACCAATATGTACCTAACTTTATCTGGTGAGATTTGGTTCCACACAATTATGTACATAACTTTCACTGGTGAGATTTGGACCTACCCCATATGTACCTAGTTTCCCTTGGATGCCATTTGAGCTACACCATTATGTACCTAACTTTCCCTGGTGATATTTGGACCTACACCAGTATGTACCTAACTTCCCCTGGTGATATTTGGACCTACACCAGTATGTACCTAACTTTTTCTTGGGAGATTTGGACCAAACATATGTTATCTATTCATTCCAAATTGCACCAATCTGCATTAAGTATATTCAGATGTACAGTCAAACCTGTGCTAAGCAGCCAACCAAGGGAATCGCAGAAAGTGGGTGCTTAGCACAGGTGGCTGCTTAATAGAGGTCAACTGTATAATAAAACAGCATATTGGGAACCTGGAAACTGGCTGCTTAATACAGGGTGGCTGCTTAATAGAGGTGACCACTAATACAGGTTTGACTGTATTGCTTCAAAATGCTGATAATTTCAAGTTTTTTCTCCGCTAACTAGTGTTTCTGTCATCTGTTGATAAATATTATAATGTTGATGTCAGACTGTTATTACATATATTTACATTAATTATATCGGCTGTACGATTAGCGCAGTGGTTTACCGTTAGCACGCTCGCTTCTCACCAATGCAACCCAGGTTCGATCCTCGGAACGGGAAGTATATGAGATGGTACGTTGGTCGCCAGATCGGACAGGTGGGTTTTCTCCGGGTACTCTGGTTTCCTTCCACACGAATGACCACATATACGCTTTCATCCGCGCCAACGAGAGTGATTAATATAAGTTGCTAAAACTTGCTTCGCAATCGTTGTAAAATAAATAATGTTTAAAGCTACATTAAAGCAGCATTACATCATATGAAATAAAAGATATTTGAAAAATTCAATTTTTACGTATGGGTAGCAATGCTGCTACACATTTTAACATTATACTTTGTATGCTTATGTTCATTTGGTAAACATTGTTTTTTTGCGATAAAACGAACTCGAAACCGAAAGTAGGACTTTCCGAGTCGATCGGTCATGCACTTGTTTACAACCGGAACGAATCGTCCGCACTTGTTGCATTCGGAATGCATCGTCCGCATTTGTCCCACGTTGTCTTTTTTAATTAAATTACTTGATATGTTGATTCATACCTCTGTTAGCTAAGTCTTTAGGGACATTTCTACATCCCCGCGAGGGGTTCGACTTTAGAGGAAGATAGATAGTCTTTCATGTTCAAAATATATACGTTGTTTTCTACATCCTCTGTTGTTTCACGCATGCGCACTGTGCGTGTTTACATTTCGTGTGTTGATAAACAAATTCGCGTATAAGACGGTTTAAATTTATTGCAATTTTTTCATTTCTGAGCGACTATTTCGATTTTTGTAAACACACACACATTAGTATTTATATTTTACCCAAAACATCACTTATTACGATGTAATGCTGCTTTAATTATTTTTCTCAATGACACAAAGAAAATATAGCACACTTTACATTTAAATTATTTTTAGTCTAGAATTGCAACTTACCGTGTTTACAGGTAAATTAATCATCCTTGGAACAGCGTAAACTGTAAGACACGCCTTTTCTCGCGACGAATGCTGCCTAACATTATGAATGCGCATGCCCATAACTTCGAGTGCGCATGAGCTGCATATCATTAGGAAACCCTCATACGTAATGTATCCAATCAGGGCATATAGTTACGTTCATCGAAGGAAATGCAATAGCGATGTAAAAAAAAAAAATTACATCGTGTATGCCTAAATAGAAGTAGATAAGACAGCTTTGCACTGGTTCTTCTATTTATACGAACCTCTAAATGAATTTTACAAGTATTCATCATTCGTCTCACGCCATCAGCACTCAGTTTTCCTAAAGCCTTGTTGAAATCACTCAGCCACTGAAGGAACTTAGCAGAGCCGCAGGATGCCGGAATACGACATGTCTTAATGATGAATGCATCTTTTTTTGGAAGATCTGTCATGCCTATAGTAAAAAACATATATGTACATTTATCCTTTCTTCATGCATAATGATGGTCAAAAATGGTCTGCTAAATAAGCTTTTAGTTAGTGACAAATAAACCTTTCGTGATGTCGTAAGTATCCCCATTGACATTCTGTAACTTCTAGTGTAAGCATACCCATTGACATTCTGTAACTTCTAGTGTAAGTATCCCCATTGACATTCTGTAACTTCTAGTGTAAGTATCCCCATTGACATTCTGTAACTTCTAGTGTAAGCATACCCATTGACATTCTGTAACTTCTAGTGTAAACATACCCATTGACATTCTGTAACTTCTAGTGTAAACATACCCATTGACATTCTGTAACTTCTAGTGTAAACATACCCATTGACATTCTGTAACTTCTAGTGTAAGCATACCCATTGACATTCTGTAACTTCTAGTGTAAGCATTCCCATTGACATTCTGTAACTTCTAGTGTAAGCATCCCCATTGACATTCTGTAACTTCTAGTGTAAGTATCCCCATTGACATTCTGTAACTTCTAGTGTAAGTATCCCCATTGACATTCTGTAACTTCTAGTGTAAGTATCCCCATTGACATTCTGTAACTTCTAGTGTAAGTATCCCCATTGACATTCTGTAACTTCTAGTGTAAGCATCCCATTGACATTCTGTAACTTCTAGTGTAAGCATACCCATTGACATTCTGTAACTTCTAGTGTAAGTATCCCCATTGACATTCTGTAACTTCTAGTGTAAGTATCCCCATTGACATTCTGTAACTTCTAGTGTAAACATACCCATTGACATTCTGTAACTTCTAGTGTAAGTATCCCCATTGACATTCTGTAACTTCTAGTGTAAGTATCCCCATTGACATTCTGTAACTTCTAGTGTAAGTATCCCCATTGACATTCTGTAACTTCTAGTGTAAGCATCCCCATTGACATTCTGTAACTTCTAGTGTAAACATACCCATTGACATTCTGTAACTTCTAGTGTAAGTATCCCCATTGACATTCTGTAACTTCTAGTGTAAGTATCCCCATTGACATTCTGTAACTTCTAGTGTAAACATACCCATTGACATTCTGTAACTTCTAGTGTAAGTATCCCCATTGACATTCTGTAACTTCTAGTGTAAGTATCCCCATTGACATTCTGTAACTTCTAGTGTAAGTATCCCCATTGACATTCTGTAACTTCTAGTGTAAGTATCCCCATTGACATTCTGTAACTTCTAGTGTAAGTATCCCCATTGACATTCTGTAACTTCTAGTGTAAGTATCCCCATTGACATTCTGTAACTTCTAGTGTAAACATACCCATTGACATTCTGTAACTTCTAGTGTAAGTATCCCATTGACATTCTGTAACTTCTAGTGTATGTATCCTCATTGACATTCTATAACTTCTAGTGTAAACATACCCATTGACATTCTGTAACTTCTAGTGTAAGTATCCCCATTGACATTCTGTAACTTCTAGTGTAAGTATCCCCATTGATATTCTGTAACTTCTAGTGTAAGTATCCCCATTGACATTCTGTAACTTCTAGTGTAAGTATCCCCATTGACATTCTGTAACTTCTAGTGTAAGTATCCCCATTGACATTCTGTAACTTCTAGTGTAAGTATCCCCATTGGCATTCTGTAACTTCTAGTGTAAGTATCCCCATTGACATTCTGTAACTTCTAGTGTAAACATACCCATTGACATTCTGTAACTTCTAGTGTAAACATACCCATTGACATTCTGTAACTTCTAGTGTAAACACACCCATTGACATTATGTAGCTTAGCTAAGGGCACATGACTAAGGACACAATACTAAGGCAGGGAAGGGACTAAGGGCACATGACTAAGGGCACACTACTAAGGCAGGGGACTAAGGGCACACTACTAAGGCAGGGGACTAAGGGCACAATACTAAGGCAGGTGACTAAGGGCACAATACTAAGGCAGGGGACTAAGGGCACACTACTAAGGCAGGGGACTAAGGACACAATACTAAGGCAGGGACTAAGGGCACATGACTAAGGGCACAATACTAAGACAGGTGACTAAGGGCACAATACTAAGGCATGGGACTAAGGGTACACTACTAAGGCAGGGGACTAAGGGCACAATACTAAGGCAGGGGACTAAGGGCACAATACTAAGGCAGGGGACTAAGGGTACACTACTAAGGCAGGTGACTAAGGGCACAATACTAAGACAGGTGACTAAGGGCACAATACTAAGGCAGGGGACTAAGGGTACACTACTAAGGCAGGGGACTAAGGGCACAATACTAAGGCAGGGGACTAAGGGCACAATACTAAGGCAGGGGACTAAGGGCACAATACTAAGGCAGGGGACTAAGGGTACACTACTAAGACAGGGGACTAAGGGCACAATACTAAGGCAGGTGACTAAGGGCACAGTACTAAGGCAGGGGACTAAGGACACAATACTAAGGCAGGGACTAAGGGCACATGACTAAGGGCACAATACTAAGACAGGTGACTAAGGGCACAATACTAAGGCAGGGGACTAAGGGTACACTATTAAGGCAGGT
The DNA here is from genome assembly GCA_014843695.1 of Archivesica marissinica. Classification (NCBI taxonomy): domain Eukaryota; kingdom Metazoa; phylum Mollusca; class Bivalvia; order Venerida; family Vesicomyidae; genus Archivesica; species Archivesica marissinica. Next base: position 48,866,118 of record CM026393.1, read on the forward strand.
GACTAAGGGCACAATACTAAGATACTAAGGCAGGTGACTAAGGGCACAATACTAAGACAGGTGACTAAGGGCACAATACTAAGGCAGGGGACTAAGGGTACACTACTAAGGCAGGGGACTAAGGGCACAATACTAAGGCAGGGGACTACGGGCAAGGCAGGGACTAAGGACACATGACTAAGGGCACATGACTAAGGGCACACAAGTAAGGCAGTGGAATAAGGGCACATGACTAAGGGCACAAGAGGGGTTCTACTTATTACCGAAAACTACCGAAAACTGGTTTAAATTACCGAAAACTACCTTATATGGCCACAGTTTTGATATAAGCATTGTTTTATCGTGTTAATTAAATACATTATAGAGTTTGTGACTTATACCCAAGAAATAAATAAAAAATATTCAGTAATGAGAGAGTTATTAACTGTTTTATTAGCGCATTGTAAATATCACGGTTAGGTAATTATCAATAAATGGCACTGGTCACCCATATATTATTCTCTAAATTATACATGACTTATGTTAAAAAACCAAAGAATATATGAAAACTGTGGCCATATATGCCTTTTATATGGCAGTTTTCGGTAATTTAAAGAAAGCTATACCTAACCGTGATATTTACAATGCGCTAATAAAACAGTTAATAACTCTCTCATTACTGAATATTTTTTATTTATTTCTTGGGTATAAGTCACAAACTCTATAATGTATTTAATTAACACGATAAAACAATGCTTATATCAAAACTGTGGCCATATAAGGTAGTTTTCGGTAATTTAAACCAGTTTTCGGTAAAAAAAGTAGTTTTCGGTAATAAGTAGTACCGCACAAGAGTAAGGCAGGGGACTAAGGGCACAATACTAATGATACAATACCAAGGGCATGAGACTATTGATACAATACCAAGGGTACAAGACTTACAGCACAAGACTACGGGCATCTTAGGAAATCGAGTTTCCCGGTAGCTATTGTCACATCCTGTAATGAGTGTAGATTATAAGCTTACTTGGGTGATCTACCATGTAGTGGTCTATGCGATCCAATATCTCCAAGATAGCATGTCTGTACCTATCATTTGACCTCTTTTGTGCAATAACAATCTCTGTAAAATAAAAAAATGAATACATGTGTAATAAATAAATAAAATAAAATGCAATCACAATGAGGGCTATGTTTGTACTTCATAGAGCATGTTAGTATTATGTGGCTGTTAGCGTGTTCGCTTTCTCACCTTGCATCCTGTAGTGCAGTACATTTAGCCAAAAAAATGACCGAACCAGAGAAAAAAAGTGAACAGATAGTGCACCTATATTGCCATCATCTATACGGTTTCATCTTTCAGAAAAAATAAATCTTTTTTTTCTGAGCATGGTGGAAATATAATTATTTTCAAGGTCAAGGTCACCAGGAATGGTAAAAGCATGAAGTGGAGATATATAGCACTATCCAAATATATGTAGGCATAAACAGTCAATACTCCCTAAATACTCTTAAGAAAAATTAAGAAAGTGTACAGTCATTTAAGGATGACCTTGACACCCATTTTCAAGGTCAAGGTCAAACTTCTGACATTTTTGACGAAGTTTCACTTGCTTTACTGCTGTTATATTTATTATTATATTCAAAACGATTTATATAAGCTTTTTTCGGATACATTAATATTGTGTATGTAAACAGTAGTCTTAGAACTCGGTTTGAAGCAGACTTGGTAGTATTCAGAACCGGTATCATATAGAATATTGACCCGCCAAAATTATTCTATAGGAAAAAGTGACCCGCGGGTCCATATTCTATTATAAACCCTACAAAAACAATGTTATCAATATATTTTATTAATAATTGCATAAGCTATAAAATTAACAATTATCAATAAAATTATATTGAATTTATGTATGAAAAAAGACATACACTCAACTTAATTGGGATTTGAAACCATGCAGCTCAAAATAAATACCATAAAATAGCACAGTACTAACCATTCTTATCATATTCATGCATGTTCTCTTAAACTTTCCTGAAAATGTGTACACTTATATAATATGCTGTTAACAATTATAATTCTTACTGGTGTGGCTAACTAAAATTTTGCCACAGGTGTGAATATCCCCATAATAAAGCAATACAACCTTATTGTTGGAGCACTGCAATCAACTGTGACACTTCCTGTGTTACATGTTTTATGTTTTATATCATTCATAATACATACTATTTTATTATTGTATGAGCAAGGACATATAACATTATGTTTTATAATGTGTGCCTCCTAGTGCACGAAACTTTTTCATGCCATAGAATAATGACCCCCTGTATATTAACTATATGAGTGAAGGGTGTCACTTTTTCATGCCATAGAATAATGACACCCCTGTATATTAACTATATGAGTGAAGGTTGTCACTTTTTCATGCCATAGAATAATGACACCCCTGTATATTAACTATATGAGTGAGGGGGTCACTTTTTCATGCCATAGAATAATGACACCCCTGTATATTAACTATATGAGTGAAGGGTGTCACTTTTTCATGCCATAGAATAATGACCCCCTGTATATTAACTATATGAGTGAAGGGTGTCACTTTTCCATGCCATAGAATAATGACACCCCTGTATATTAACTATATGAGTGAAGGGTGTCACTTTTTCATGCCATAGAATAATGACACCCCTGTATATTAACTATATGAGTGAGGGGGTCACTTTTTCATGCCATAGAATAATGACACCCCTGTATATTAACTATATGAGTGAAGGGTGTCACTTTTTCATGCCATAGAATAATGACACCCCTGTATATTAACTATATGAGTGAAGGGGGGCACTTTTCCATGCCATAGAATAATGACCCCCCTGTATATTAACTATATGAGTGAAGGGGGGCACTTTTCCATGCCATAGAATAATGACCCCCCTGTATATTAACTATATATCATTGTTCTTATTTGTTTTATGTTTGTCTTTGTTTTATGTTTGTCTGTGTAAGTATTATGCATTATGTGAACCTCCTAGTTATACAGCACCCACCACCTCATGATCATCTTTAGAAATTGATAAGAGACAAAATTATCTGCATACTTCTTTTTCAGATTCAATATATTTATGTTATTCTGTACATCGTTAAATCAAAATATATGTTGTTAGGCCTTAAACAGTGGTAACTAACATTTAATTATAATAAATTCAATATTTTCCCACTATATATTGCTATTTGCAAGGGGGTCATTTTTCCGCAAGGGGGGGTCAATATTCTATGGCTGATCAGGGTAGACCCACAGCTTCTTTTTCAAAGAATGATATCAGCAGCTCGGACTGACAAATTTGTGAGATGGTAAGGAGGCAGTCAGATCGGACAAGTGGGTTTTCTTCAGGTACTCCGGTTTCCTACAACACGTATGACAACAAATTTATTTTAGTTTGATTGCGAAACAAGTTCTTTCAACTTATATTAATCACTCTCGAGACCTCATTCCTGATGGAATCCATCGCCATGAAGGAGAGAGAAGAGGCATGTGGAACTTAAATGCCTTGCCTAAGGGCACAATCGTAACGGCTCCAACAGCTAAAACACTTGGTTGAATAGCAAACAATACAGATCCCGATCTGTCACGGTGTTATGATCTATATTGTTTGCAAATGTAATTTTATTTACTCAGCAGGCAAATTGTTAATGCATGTTGGCTGCGTAATGGAGGTGACCACTAACACTGGTTTGACTGTAGAGGTGACCACTAACACTGGTTTGACTGTAGAGGTGACCACTAACACTGGTTTGACTGTAGAGGTGACCACTAACACTGGTTTGACTGTAGACCCGTTTTTACATTATTGACAACAAGATCAACAAGAGTCATGTGTTTCATGCTAAAATTTGGTTACCCTCTTTTGGTTTATTTTCATAGCGTTCGAGTTCTTCCTTGTTTCGTCTAACTGTACACAGGAACTTGGCATCCAGGTTTGCCAGTAGATTCTTCATATGGTTCATGGCAAGGTCATGTTTGGTGTTCCCTCCAACACCCAGAGATGCTGTCAACCCTATAATCTGTTAACAATATAATAACCTTAACCCTTTACTTCACATAAGTCCGCCTCCGTGGTCGAGTGGTTACGTCCGCTGACTTGTATAACACTGTAACCTATCATCACTGATGGCCACGGGTTCGAGCCCCGCTCAGCCCGTGTCTCATTTATATGAAAAAGTTGGCAGTTTCTTACAAAGGTTGGTGCACACAAGTACTGGTTAACCGCTGGAGCCTGCCCAGGAAAGGTGTTGTTAGGTAAACTACCCGCCGGCGATATAGCCCAAAATGGTGCTGATGCAGGCGTAAAACCCGAAATATACCGTAACATAACATAACTTCACATAAACGTCATGCTTCCCACATATAGCCGCCATTTCATGCCGGTATCTATTCCCATAGATATTGATGGAGTATATAGCGGGATGTCGATGGTTCGAACCTCGTCATGGGTTCATTCTGATATTGCTGGTCAGTGAGTCGCCCGTTAAATAATGGTTATCGATTGCCAGGCGCCTTGCCCTCAAGGATAGGATTCGGGTAATAATATGTAGGCGCTAAGAAAATCTTGTACTCTGTACCTAAGCCAACAACAAATTGATTCTCCGTGGCCTAACTTGCCCTGTCAAAACCGTTCAAATCACAATCCTGTTAAGGTCGTGGTCCTAACCAGATTCCATCAGCTGGAGAGTCATTATATGATGTAAGCTGTCAGTGTGGCAATTCTTAAATGGTCAACAATCAGAGATGGATCTATGTAATATATATTACATTGTAAAACATATGTTAACCACGGGATGTCCGCCTCCGTGGTCGAGTGGTTAAGGTCGCGACTTGTAAAACCCGAAAAATAATAACAATAACCACGAGGAGCCTCCGTGGTGTAATGGCTATGTTGTGAAACCACGGTGTCCATAGGCAAGATATTTAAATCCACAATGTCTCATCTCTCTCCCTCAGGAATTGATGTCTCGAGAGTGATTAATTAAGTTGTAGGAACTTGTTTCGCAATTGAGCTAACATAATTTGTATGAACTAATTCTTACCTGTGGCAGTGTAGCATCATCCATATTCTGTCTCAATTTAAGGTCCATGTACCAACCCATGATCTCATTGAATCGATGCATATTGTCTGTATGATGACATTCGTCAAACACAATCATAGAGAAGGTTGTCAGACTCTCAATTTCTTTCCGTTTCAGAGCATTCACCAACACCTGGGCTGTCACAACAAGAATGTCCCGCCTACATACATAAATAAAATAATACGTATTCTGTAGATTCTATCTAATCAATCCATAACCCATTTCATTCTGGATACATTTAAAGGCTTTTGCACACAACATAGATCCAGATCAGCCACAGTATATCAGGATCTATGTTGTTTGCTACATAGCCAAGTGTCTTAGCAAGATCATCTAAATAGCAAACAGCATAGAGCCTAATTAGACGGCACGTTCCATGGCGGCTGATCTGGCTCTATGTTCTTTGCAAATACTGTTTGAATGGTATCCAGAATCAAATGGGTTAAATAAGTGTAGAATATTGGATGACACAAATCCAAACAGTTTGTAAGTTTCATAATACACAGAAACCTCTATCTTGTCACTTGCAAACAATTTACCGTATTTACTCACATATAAGACGATCTAGACTATAAGACGACCCACCAAGTTTGGTATTAAATCATAGAGCCACGTATAAGATGGGTTGAGAAAATGGAAACCAAAAAAATACGCTGATGCACAACAATAAATTTGCTTTACTTAAATGCTATTGACAATTTCAGTATATTATTTGTTACACCCTTTCAGTTATTTCAAAGGTCATTAATTAATTAAAAATAATGCCCAAAAATCAACATTTTTATCACTCGCTTATAAGACGGGAAATTACATTGAGACAATAATTTGGTGATAAACATCGTGTCTTATAGGTGAGTAAGTACGGTATTAACATTTTTTATTTTATTTTAGAAACAAGCATTCTTATCATAATCCTAAATTGCTCATCACCCATCCCCAGTTTTATAATCTTTCTAAAAGAATACCGGTATGTATGCATTTACAGCGGATATTCTATTTCTATACAAGTACCGTACACACTACCCTTGGGGGCATACGAGGCTGAGTGGCTACGAGGCTGAGTGGCTACGGTCATTGACTTCAAATCACTTCCTCCTTATCATAGTAGGTTTGAATCCCTTCATGTGAGGAAGCTATTCAGCTAACTTGTGAATGGTCGGTGGTTCTACCTAAAGTTTAAACTTGCGAAGCAAACTCCGGAGTACCTGGAGAAAACCCACCTGTCCGATCTGGCGACCACCGTACCATCTCACATACTTCCCAGTCCGAGGATTGAACACGGGTTGCATTGTTGAGAAACGAGCGCACTAACCACTGCACTAAACGGACAACCAACCTAATTCTACCTAGGTGCCCGTTCATGGCAGAAATATTGTTCTATAAGTTATATAACCTTTCTAGGATCTCAAACACAAGCTCAATTGATCTGATTTGTTGATTCTGAGTGTTACTGTCAGGTGAACCAATCAGGCGCTTGAGACTGAGTTTTGAGATTGGAGAAAAGTTTTATAACCTCAGGCACATGCTACACGAATAACCTAAGCTGTCGGTGTGACGTTAAACCCCAAATAAATGCAAGAATTGTACATTGTATACCTATCTATAAAGTCTCTAAGTAACTGTTTCTTATTTCTCTGTACACTCCCACTAACCACCTTGGTTCTATACGCAGCTAACTGTTCGGCACAGACCTTCCCCTGCTGGAATGCCAACGCCTCATTTTCTACCAGAAATATCACTTTCCCGATCATTCTCGATTGTTTCTGTTTCCGTAAATGAGCCTGAAGAAGCGATAAAACGAAACAAGAAATGTTGGAAATGATACAGAAAGATAGGTTCTAGATCGAATTGAAGACTTCTTACGATATTGGGTTCAAATGAAGACATCGGAACTCGCCATTGGTCAACAAAAAGATGTCCGAAGACATCGGAGCTTGCTATTGGTCAACAAAGGATGTCAGAAGACATCGGAGCTCGCTATTGGTCAACAAAGGATGTCAGAAGACATCGGAGCTCGCCATTGGTCAACAAAGGATGTCAGAAGACATCGCAGCTTATTATTGGTCAACAAAGGATGTCAGAAGACATCGGAGCTTGTCATTGGTCAACAAAGGATGTCAGAAGACATCGGAGCTTGTCATTGGTCAACAAAGGATGTCAGAAGACATCGGAGCTTGTCATTGGTCAACAAATGTCAGAAGACATCGGAGCTTGTCATTGGTCAACAAAGGATGTCAGAAGAAATCGGAGTTTGTCATTGGTCAACAAAGGATGTCAGAAGACATTGGAGCTTGTCATTGGTCAACAAAGGATGTCAGAAGACATCGCAGCTTGTCATCGGTCAACAAAGGATGTCAGAAGACATCGGAGCTTGTCATTGGTCAACAAAGGATGTCAGAAGACATCAGAGCTTGTCATTGGTCAACAAAGGATGTCAGAAGACATTGGAGCTTGTCATTGGTCAACTACAGGCTAAAGAAAGTATCGAAGAGAAAATACAGGAGAGGACAACTTTAAGCTTTCTGTCCAAGTCCTTATTTCAATTGTTGTAAATAATCATGTACATGCTTGAAAATAAATACCGGTATGTTTAAAATAAAAGATGGGTGAGTGGTCCAGTGGTCAACACGGTGAACTGTGAATCCATGGATCGCAGGTTCGACACCAGTCTGACCGTAATAATATTAACAGTATTTCAAATATGACCTTTAAGTTTAAACTTTATTTATTTTACAACGATTGCGAAGCTACTTTTAACAACTTATATTAATCACTCTCGTTGGCGCGGATGAAAGTGTAAATGTGGTAATTCGTGTGGGAGGAAATCGCAGTACCCGGAGAAAACCAACCTGTCCAATCTGGCGACCATCGTACATTTAACCGCAGTCTCAAGCTACGTTGCTATACTCGAGTATGTGAACCAGTAATGCTTCTGAAATTGGAGTGTCTTTTGTATCTTGCACTATATTATGACAACTCTCTAAGAAATTGTAAAACAATTCCAATATGGTGTCATTATTATTTTATAATGGGTACCCCTCTTCAATATACAGTGGAAGTTGTGATAGCGCAGTGGTAGCGCGTCCGCTTCAGGTGCCCGTAAAGGCCCGTAGTTTGAGCCAAGCTGGAGCCATTACGATGGCGCCAACAGGCAAGGCATTTAAATTCCACAATGCCTCTTCTCTCTCCATTGTGGCGATGGATTTCATCAGGAATGAGGTCTCGAGAGTGATCAATATAAGTTGCAAGAACTTGTTTCGCAATCGAAGTTAAAATAAATTTGTATAAACTAATATGCAGGATTGGATTAATTCCCTCAAGCCACTCAACACTGCTAAACAAACACCAGACTGTTATGGCTCTGACTCATTGTAGTGCCGCAAAGAGCCGAAGGGGCCGCAATTTAAATACCGGTGTAACAGGAATTTTACACCACCCCTGAAAATCTCCCCCCCCCCCTCAATTTTGTATATAGTATCATTTAACCAAACTATTTTTGTGTGTGAAATATACCATAGGACTTAATCTGCAGTGTGCCTTGGGATGTTTAGTTAATTTTGTTTGTTGTTTTTAGCACTAATAAATTAGTAATAGATCAATTGCACCAAACTAGTATCATTTAACCAAATTATTTTTTTGTGTGAAATATATAACAAATTGACCATTTTTGCAATAAAGATTTACTGACATTGATGTCAATTTTATTGTTTTCATTGGTTGGATAACATGTATTTGTTTAAAAAAAAACGTATTTCAATGTGTAGTGGGGGGTAAATTTCCAGGGTGGGGGTATTTTTTCCTAGGAAATCTTCCCCCCGGGGGTATATATCCTAGGAAATACTCCCCCGGTGTGTCGTAACATTTCTGCCACAAAGCGAAATCCAGGAACAATAGCTGTAAAATTGACTTATAGACTGTATTATGACTGTAGACTTATTTGGATCAAAATTTTAATATATTGGTCCTGTTAGAATTGAAATTTACATTATTTATTGGCGAATAAAAGATGGTTTGGAGTTCTGATGCGTAGAAATTAGCGCAGGTTGTATGTAGTAAGAGAAAAACCCATAGACTGTGGAATGGAACATTGGATTAACCCATTTCATACTGGATACATTTAAAGGTTTTTGCAAACATAGATCCAGATCAGCCGCAGCATAACGCTGCATGCTGATCAGGATCTATGTTGTTTGCTACATAGCCAAGTGTCTTAGCAAGATCATCTGAATAGCAAACAGCATAGAGCCTGATCAGACGGCACGTTCCAGGATGGCTGATCTGGCTCTATGTTCTTTGCAAATACTGTTTGAACGGTATCCAGAATGAAATGGGTTAAGCATACCTGCATGATACTACAAGCAACACCACATACCTGCATGATACTACAAGCAACACCACATACCTGCATGGTACTACAAGTAACACCACATACCTGCATGATACTACAAGTGACAACACATACCTGCATGGTACTACAAGTGACAACACATACCTGCATGGTACTACAAGTAACAACACATACCTGCATGGTACTACAAGCAACACCACATACCTGCATGATACTACAAGCAACACCACATACCTGCATGGTACTACAAGCAACACCACATACCTGCATGGTACTACAAGCAACACCACATACCAGCATGATACTACAAGCAACACCACATACCTGCATGGTACTACAAGCAACACCACATACCTGCATGATACTACAACCAACACCACATACCTGCATGGTACTACAAGTGACAACACATACCTGCATGATACTACAACCAACAACACATACCTGCATGATACTACAACCAACAACACATACCTGCATAATACTACAACCAACAACACATACCTGCATGATACTACAACCAACAACACATACCTGCATGATACTACAAGTAACAACACATACCTGCATGATACAACAAGCAACACCACATACCTGCATAGTACTACAACCAACACCACATACCTGCATGATACTACAACCAACACCACATACCTGCATGGTACTACAACCAACACCACATACCTGCATGACACTACAACCAACACCACATACCTGCATGATACTACAAGCAACAACACATACCTGCATGGTACTACAACCAACACCACATACCTGCATGATACTACAAGCAACAACACATACCTGCATGATACTACAAGCAACACCACATACCTGCATGGTACTACAAGACTAGTGACAACACATACCTGTATGATAATACAAGCAACACCACATACCTGCATGGTACTACAAGTGACAACACATACCTGAATGATACTACAAGCGACTCTGGTCTTGCCAGTGTTCGTAGGGGCCAGCACAATAACATTTTCGCCTTCTGTCCCTTCCTTAGCGAGCTCCTTCTGATACTCCCTCAGTTCAATGTCCTTATCCTCTATGTCTTCTATGGTATCCACATCTACAATATACACCAAGTTTAGGACCTAAACATCGACAAATACATCTACAATATACACCAAGTATAGGGTCCAAATATCGACACATATATCTACAATGTACACCAAGCATAGGGCCTAAACATCGACATCTACAATATACACAAAGCATAGGGCCCAAAAATCGACAAATACATCTACAATATACACCAAGCATAGGGCCCACACATCGACAAATACATCTACAATATACACCAAGCATAGAGCCCAAACATATACAATATACACCAAGCATAGGGCCCAAACATCGACAAATACATCTACAATATACAACAAGCATTGTGCCCAAACATCGACAAATACATCTACAATATACACAAAGCATAGGGCCCAAACATCGACAAATACATCTACAATATACACCAAGCATAGGGCTCAAACATCGACAAATACATCTACAATATACACCAAGCATAGAGCCCAAACATCTATAATATACACAAAGCATAGGGCCCAAACATTGACAAATACATCTACAATATACACCAAGCATAGGGCCCAAACATCGACATCTACATCAACAATATACACCAAGCATAGGGCCCAAACATCGACAAATACATCTACAATATACACCAAGCATAGTGCCCAAACATCGACAAATACATCTACAATATACACCAAGCATAGAGCCCAAACATCTACAATATACACAAATCATAGGGCCCAAACATCTACAATATACACAAAGCATAGGGCCCAAACATCGACATCTACAATATACACCAAGCATAGGGCCCAAACATCGACAAATACATCTACAATATACACCAAGCATAGGGCCCAAACATCGACAAATACATCTACAATATACACAAAGCATAGGGCCCAAACATCGACAAATACATCAACTATATACACCAAGCATAGGGCCTAAACATCGACAAATACATTTACAATATACACCAAGTATAGGGCCCAACCATCGACAAATATATCTACAATATACACCAAGCATTGGGCCTAAACATCGACAAATACATCTACAATATACACCAAGTATAGGGCCCAAACATCGACATATACATCTACAATATACACCAAGCATAGGGCCCAAACATCGACAAATACATCTACAATATACACAAAGCATAGGGCCCAAACATCGACAAATACATCTACAATATACACAAAGCATAGGGCCCAAACATCGACAAATACATCAACTATATACACCAAGCATAGGGCCTAAACATCGACAAATACATTTACAATATACACCAAGTATAGGGCCCAACCATCGACAAATATATCTACAATATACACCAAGCATTGGGCCTAAACATCGACAAATACATCTACAATATACACCAAGCATAGGGCCCAAACATCGACAAATACATCTACAATATACACAAAGCATAGGGCCCAAACATCGACAAATACATCAACTATATACACCAAGCATAGGGCCTAAACATCGACAAATACATTTACAATATACACCAAGTATAGGGCCCAACCATCGACAAATATATCTACAATATACACCAAGCATTGGGCCTAAACATCGACAAATACATCTACAATATACACCAAGCATAGGGCCCAAACATCGACAAATACATCTACAATATACACAAAGCATAGGGCCCAAACATCGACAAATACATCTACAATATACACCAAGCATAGGGCCCAAACATCGACAAATACATATACAATATACACCAAGCATAGAGCCCAAACATCTATAATATACACAAAGCATAGGGCCCAAACATTGACATCTACATCAACAATATACACCAAGCATAGGGCCCAAACATCGGCAAATACATCTACAATATACACCAAGCATAGTGCCCAAACATCGACAAATACATCTACAATATACACCAAGCATAGAGCCCAAACATCTACAATATACACCAAGCATAGGGCCCAAACATCGACAAATACATCTACAATATACACCAAGCATAGGGCCCAAACATCGACATCTACAATATACACCAAGCATAGGGCCCAAACATCAACAAATACATCTACAATATACACAAAGCATAGGGCCCAAACATCGACAAATACATCAACTATATACACCAAGCATAGGGCCTAAACATCGACAAATACATTTACAATATACACCAAGTATAGGGCCCAACCATCGACAAATATATCTACAATATACACCAAGCATTGGGCCTAAACATCGACAAATACATCTACAATATACACCAAGTATAGGGCCCAAACATCGACATATACATCTACAATATACACCAAGCATAGGGCCCAAACATCGACAAATACATCAACAATATACACCAAGCATAGGTCCCAAACATCGACAAATACATTTACAATATACACCATGCATTGGGCCCAAACATCGACATATACATCCCCAGGTATGTACAAGTATAGGGTCCAAACATCGACAAATACATCTACAATATACACCAAGCATTGGGCCCAAACATCGATAATATACATCCCCAGGTATGTACAAGTATAGGGCCCAAACATCGACATATACATCTACAATACACACCAAGCATTGGGCCCAAACATCGACATATACATCCCCAGGTATGTACAAGTATAGGGCCCAAACATCGACATGTACAAGGATAGGGCCCAAACATCGACATATACATCCCCAGGTATGTACAAGTATAGGGCCCAAACATCGACATATACATCCCCAGGTATGTACAAGGATAGGGCCCAAACATCGACATATACATCCCCAGGTATGTACAAGGATAGGGCCCAAACATCGACATATACATCCCCAGGTATGTACAAGTATAGGGAGCATTCTCACAATTATAAAGTGAGTATATAATGCCATATTGGAAGCCTGGAAGCTGGCTACTTAACTCTGCATGCTGGGTAAAACAAAGGCTATAAATAGTTCAAATAATTGTAACAGTTGACAAATCGTTAATATGTTTTTCTTATTTGTAGCTTAAAACTCCTGAAGCATGACATGGAATTTCATTAGAATTGTGTCGTTACATGGAATTTCATTAGAATTGTGTTGTTACATGAAATTTCATTAGAATTGTGTCGTTACATGGAATTTCATTAGAATTGTGTTGTTACATGAAATGTCATTAGAATTGTGTCGTTACATGAAATCAAATTAGAATTGTGTCGTTACATGAAATGTCATTAGAATTGTGTCGTTACATGGAATTTCATTAGAATTGTGTCGTTACATGAAATTAAATTAGAATTGTGTCGTTACATGAAATTTCATTAGAATTGTGTCGTTACATGAAATTAAATTAGAATTGTGTCATTACATGAAATTAAATTAGAATTGTGTCGTTACATGGAATTTCATTAGAATTGTGTCGTTACATGGAATTTCATTAGAATTGTGTCATTACATGAAAATAAATTAGAATTGTGTCGTTACATGGAATTTCATTAGAATTGTGTCGTTACATGGAATTTCATTAGAATTGTGTCGTTACATGAAAATAAATTAGAATTGTGTCGTTACATGGAATTTCATTAGAATTGTGTCGTTACATGGAATTTCATTAGAATTGTGTCATTACATGGAATTTCATTAGAATTGTGTCGTTACATGGAATTTCATTAGAATTGTGTTGTTACATGAAATTTCATTAGAATTGTGTCGTTACATGGAATTTCATTAGAATTGTGTTGTTACATGAAATGTCATTAGAATTGTGTCGTTACATGAAATCAAATTAGAATTGTGTCGTTACATGAAATGTCATTAGAATTGTGTCGTTACATGGAATTTCATTAGAATTGTGTCGTTACATGAAATTAAATTAGAATTGTGTCGTTACATGAAATTAAATTAGAATTGTGTCTTCATGAAATTAAATTAGAATGTGTCGTTACATGGAATTTCATTAGAATTGTGTCGTTACATGTGTGTCGTTACATGAAATAAATTAGAATTGTGTCGTTACATGGAATTTCATTAGAATTGTGTCGTTACATGGAATTCGTTTCATGAAAATAAATTAGAATTGTGTCGTTACATGGAATTAAATGAGAATTGCGTTGTTACATAAAATTAAATTATCATGTCATATTTTACTGTTATTGTCACCGTTGGCTTGCACAGAGTTAATGTTAGTTAGTGACCATTAACACAAGTCTCACTGTATTACAGTTAATTATTCAGATTGAAGCAGTCGGTAAGTTAATTCTATGAAATATGCAAATGTCACTTCCAAACATTCACATGGTATTTGTCCGATTATCAGTGGTTAGCACGCTTGCTTTTCACCGATGCAACCGGGGTTTGATCCTCGGCGCCGGGAAGCACATGTATATGACATGGTACGGTGATCGCCAGATCGGACAACTGGGTTTTCTCTGGGTTCTTCGGTTTCCTTCTATTCCGTCTGATCTGGTTCTATGTTGTTTGCAAAAGTGATTTTATTTGCCGCTAGCGTGTAAAGGGTTAATCTTCCTTAGCTGTCAAACCCCTTGCTGGGATATAGTCAGATACTTTCTGTAATGTCTATTTCAGTTTTACTTCAGCCCTTTATTGGCTTTCCCCATTGATAGGTCATACTTCCTGCATATCATAATACATTATTTGGGGTCCAATACAAACCTGTTGGTATGTTAAACTCAATCTCTTCATAGTAATTTAGATTTCCTTCAAGGTTAAGGTCATTCAGTCCCTCAAGGTTAAGGCCATTCACTCTGTCAATTATCGTCATGGCTACAATATCCAGAAATAAATCATGTCGGTAAAATAACAATATGCAAAACCAACATCTATAAAATATACAACTAGGTGTGCATGCTTACTGTAAATAGAATATGTGGCATGTATCGACATTCCCGTATATATGATTTTGTGTGTGTGTTTTACGTTTATTTATCATCGCTACCATTTGCTCATATGAGCTACGCCTCCTGAAGAAATTAGTCATTTTAGATTTTTGGAGGATCGTGCAATTATACAGACAGAGACCCATTCCAGAATCTCCTCTGGTTCTTTTACGTGCACGGTGTAAAGCACCGACACGAGATCTCGGTTTAAAGTCCCATCTGAAAGTTAATTTTATTAGGGTCAGACAGGGGGATTGAACCTACGATTACCAGTCCAACGTGTTAACCACTGGACTACAGATCTGTCTGTATTATTTTTCATAATGGTGCATAGTTTTGTTCATGGGCGAGTCCAAACATGAGCGTGTGGGGGATGGGATCGAC
>CM026393.1:48882853-48894764 GCA_014843695.1 Archivesica marissinica
TTTGTGTCGTTACATGGAATTTCATTAGAATTGTGTCGTTACATGGAATTTCATTAGAATTGTGTCGTTACATGAAAATAAATTAGAATTGTGTCGTTACATGGAATTTCATTAGAATTGTGTCGTTACATGGAATTTCATTAGAATTGTGTCATTACATGGAATTTCATTAGAATTGTGTCGTTACATGGAATTTCATTAGAATTGTGTCGTTACATGAAAATAAATTAGAATTGTGTCGTTACATGGAATTAAATGAGAATTGCGTTGTTACATAAAATTAAATTATCATGTCATATTTTACTGTTATTGTCACCGTTGGCTTGCACAGAGTTAATGTTAGTTAGTGACCATTAACACAAGTCTCACTGTATTACAGTTAATTATTCAGATTGAAGCAGTCGGTAAGTTAATTCTATGAAATATGCAAATGTCACTTCCAAACATTCACATGGTATTTGTCCGATTATCGGTGGTTAGCACGCTTGCTTTTCACCGATGCAACCGGGGTTTGATCCTCGGCGCCGGGAAGCACATGTATATGACATGGTACGGTGATCGCCAGATCGGACAACTGGGTTTTCTCTGGGTTCTTCGGTTTCCTTCTATTCCGTCTGATCTGGTTCTATGTTGTTTGCAAAAGTGATTTTATTTGCCGCTAGCATGTAAAGGGTTAATCTTCCTTAGCTGTCAAACCCCTTGCTGGGATATAGTCAGATACTTTCTGTAATGTCTATTTCAGTTTTACTTCAGCCCTTTATTGGCTTTCCCCATTGATAGGTCATACTTCCTGCATATCATAATACATGATTTGGGGTCCAATACAAACCTGTTGGTATGTTAAACTCAATCTCTTCATAGTAATTTAGATTTCCTTCAAGGTTAAGGTCATTCAGTCCCTCACGGTTAAGGCCATTCACTCTGTCAATTATCGTCATGGCTACAATATCCAGAAATAAATCATGTCGGTAAAATAACAATATGCAAAACCAACATCTATAAAATATACAACTACCGGTAGGTGTGCATGCTTACTGTAAATAGAATATGTGGCATGTATCGACATTCCCGTATATATGATTTTGTGTGTGTGTTTTACGTTTATTTATCATCGCTACCATTTGCTCATATGAGCTACGCCTCCTGAAGAAATTAGTCATTTTAGATTTTTGGAGGATCGTGCAATTATACAGACAGAGACCCATTCCAGAATCTCCTCTGGTTCTTTTACGTGCACGCACGGTGTAAAGCACCGACACGAGATCTCGGTTTAAAGTCCCATCTGAAAGTTAATTTTATTAGGGTCAGACAGGGGGATCGAACCTACGATTACCAGTCCAACGTGTTAACCACTGGACTACAGATCTGTCTGTATTATTTTTCATAATGTTGCATAGTTTTGTTCATGGGCGAGTCCAAACATGAGCGTGTGGGGGGTTGGATCGACATTCTCTCCTAAGACTTTTTAAAAACCTTTGATACATTTCTTGTGTATATATTGTACTTAATTAAATACATAGAAAACTAGGTGACAATGACATTGGGTTCAATTTAACATAATATTTGAGCTTCATAACATGGATATACGATATTTAAATTTTATCGGCAAAAAGCTGACCTCGGCAGATTTAGGTGTATGCACCCATCGCACCCCCATTGTGTACTGGCTTGATCGAGTACTGTCATATGTAGTATTTTGGAAATGTGTTCAAATGTTCAAACGGCCGTAAATCTGCAAAACTCATTCAACCGAATGGGATTCCAATATGAACTAGACATAATACTTATGCTTCCTGCAAAGATGATTTGGAGATGAAGCGCGGACAAGGTAAACCGGACAGACGTATAGATGGATGAATGGCCTCACGATTGGGTACTTTAGTGGCTGCCCCATTGTTCTCTGACACGTTCGTTTTGGGTTTTACGCCTGCATCAGCACCATTTTGGGCAATATCGCCGGCAGGCAGTTTACCTAACAACACCTTTCCTGGGCAGGCTCCAGCGGTTAACCAGTACTTGGTGCACCAAGCTCCGTAAGACATGCTTAAAGAATTTCTAGTCACATAGCAGCTAACCCTAGACAACTAGATAATAGATCTAGTGTTCTCCTAGCTACATAAGTACCAATTAGTGTGTGCAGACAGATGGAGGAACAGACAGCAAAGACAATATGTCTGCCCCAATCATGGGGGGACATAATTACACCATATTTCAGTGTCCTGTGTATTATGCCAGCAATTTTTATAAAATATACAAGTGAGTTACACACATTAATTTCTTTGATATTAAGTTAAACATTATTTATTTTGCAACGATTGCGAAGCAAGTTTTAACAACTTATATTAATCACTCTCGTTGGCGCGGATGAAATCGTAAATGTAGTCATTTGTGTGGGACGACACCGGAGTACCCGGAGAAAACCCACCTGCCCGATCTGGCAACCATCGTAACATCTCACATGCTTCCCGGTCCGAGCACTAATCGGACAGCCTATTATGATACTGAGAAACAGAGCTATGAAGTTCGCAGAACATAAAATGATCCTAACGAAAATAAGATTTTGTAGTTTTCAACAATATTCAGGTACATGTACGTTATAAATGTTTACCTGGTACTGCAAATCTTGGTAATACTGAATTAGTAATGAATATAATTACGTTGTACAACTGCTCTGTCATCTTCCTGGCCTCCAATCGCTCCTTCAATGTCATCCAAACCGCCTACACAGTCTCTGGCAAGCTCTTCAATACTGTCCTGTGAGCTATCAATGACAGGAGTAACATTGTCTCCTTGTTGCTGAAATGCAGAACTGCATTTACCCTTTACAGCAGTGATGTCCCCTTCTTCTGCTATGACAGGACTGCTTGCTAGCAAATCATCAAAGTCAGGCAGATCGTGATCACCTGATCCATCGACCGCTTCAGATTCAAAGTCATTTTCAAGTATTGCATTAGTAGTATATTCCACTTGCTGTTTCCAAGCTTCTACAGGAGAATCGCTGACTGGTTGGGCTCTTGACTTTATACACTTTTTTGTATCTGAATATGAATTCCATCTTCAGAATGACATATAATCAGATGCCAGATACACCATAACCAGTAAATTGATAAATTTGGGCAGATACATAGTGCTATGCAAATGAATTTTAAACATACTCATGACTGAAATATAGGAATATATATAGTAATTGATTTAATAATGTTATGCTTTTCATTGGAATGTTGAATTTTTTATCAGTGAATTAAATACGCTATCTGATTCAGTATATGATCAAATTATATTTCATGGATATGTTATTCCACGTTTGATTTCTCATGGCTTCTTATGCTAACGCCAATCGTGGAAATGTTCATGACTATCAAAATAGGTAAAATACAAAAGTACATCTAACTGCAGATGAATACGAAGCCCAAGCAGTGACAGAGAAAAGGTTACATTTCACTGTTTCAAAACAGTGGAAGGTGGAGTTTTCTTTCACTGAGAAAACTCTATCATTCATTGGAAAGCATAAAAGAAAAGATTTTACATATAGATAAATAAAGAAAACAGGGTTGACTTCAAACAAGCTTCTCCCTTGAATATCTCCCTTAAATGCATTGTACATCTCCTTTGAATGCCTTGAACATCTCCCTTAAATGCATTGAACATCTCCCTTAAATGCATTGAACATCTCCCTTAAATGCATTGAACATCTCCCTTAAATGCATTGAACATCTCCCTTAAATGCATTGAACATCTATCTTAAATGCATTGAACATCTCCCTTAAATGCATTGAACATCTCCCTTAAATGCATTGAACATCTCCCTTAAATGCATTGAACATCTCCCTTAAATGCCTTGTACATCTCCCCTGAATGCCTTGAACATCTCCTTTGAATGCCTTGAACATCTCTCTTAAATACCTTGAACATCTCCTTTGAACATCTCTATATAATATAATATCTACTGTAAATGCCTTGAACATCTCCCTTGAATGCCTTGAATATCTCCCTTGAATGCCTTGTACATCTACCGTAAATGCATTGAACATCTCCCTTGAACATCTCCCTTGAACATCTCCCTTAAATGCCTTGACCATCTCCTTTGAATGCCTTGAACATCTCCCTTAAATGCATTGAACATCTCCCTTAAATGCCTTGAACATCTCCTTTGAATGCCTTGAACATCTCCCTTAAATGCATTGAACATCTCCTTTGAACATCTCCCTTAAATGCATTGAACATCTCCCTTAAATGCCTTGAACATCTCCTTTGAATGCCTTGAACATCTCTCTTAAATACCTTGAACATCTCCTTTGAACATCTCCCTTAAATGCCTTGAACATCTCCCTGAATTGCTTAGGGTATAGCTTATATATTAAGCTCTGGTTATGCAAATGTTCTTTTTTTATTCTGTTCTTAGTTTGCAGATGGCCACTAGTCTAGAAAAACTTTTTTATTATTTACAATCACCTTTTGCATAATAATTATAATACATTTTCATCTCGTTATTGTCACAAATTATAATGTAAGATCCCTATCTATTTTGGAATAAATCGTCCTGTTTGGAGGGAATTCTGCTTTAGAGGGGTTCTGGATTTGACGGTTGCAACTGTAATAGCTGCGAGTAGCAAGTAATTGGTTGTGAGTAGAGAGTAATTGGTTGTGTGTAGAGAGTAATTGGTTGTGTGTAGAGAGTAATTGGTTGTGTAGAGTAATTGGTTGTGAGTAGAGAGTAATTGATTGTGTGTAGAGAGTAATTGGTTGTGAGTAGAGAGTAATTGGTTGTGTGTAGAGAGTAATTGGTTGTGTGTAGAGAGTAATTGGTTGTGTGTAGAGAGTAATTGGTTATGAGTAGAGAGTAATTGGTTGTGTGTAGAGAGTAATTGGTTATGTGTAGATAGTAATTGGTTGTGAGTAGGGAGTAATTGGTTGTGTGTAGAGAGTAATTGGCTGTGAGTAGAGAGTAATTGGTTGTGTGTAGAGAGTAATTGGCTGTGAGTAGAGAGTAATTGGTTGTGAGTAGAGAGTAATTGGTTGTGTGTAGAGAGTAATTGGTTGCGAGTAGAGAGTAATTGGTTGTGTGTAGAGAGTAATTGGTTGTGTGTAGAGAGTAATTGGTTGTGAGTAGAGAGTAATTGGTTGTGTGTAGAAAATAAGTAATTGGCTGTGAGTAGAGAGTAATTGGTTGTGAGTAGAGAGTAATTGGTTGTGAGTAGAGAGTAATTGGTTGTGTGTAGAGAGTAATTGGTTGTGTGTAGAGAGTAATTGATTGTGTGTAGAGAGTAATTGGTTGTGTGTAGAGAGTAATTGGTTGTGAGTATGTGCGTTTTCATGACTACATGTATGTGACATATCTAAATGGTGATGATGTATGTGACATATCTATATGTGATTGTATGGACATATCTAAATGGTGATGATTGTTGTGAGACATATCTATATGAGTGATTGTATGTGAATATCATATGGTTGGTGTATGTACATATCTATATATGAGTATGTGACATATCTAAATAGTGATGATGTATGGACATATCTATATGTGAGTGTATGTACATACAAATATATGAGTATGTGACATATCTAAATGGTGATGATGTAGACATATCTAAATGGTGATGGTTGTGACATATCTATATAGTGATGATGAGTGACATATCTATATAGTGATGGTATGGACATATTATATAGTTGATATACATATCTAAATGGTGATGATGTATGTGACATATCTATATGGTGATGATGTATGTGACATATCTATATGGTGATGATGTATGTGACATATCTATATGGTGATGATGTATGTGACATATCTATATAGCGATGATGTATGTGACATATCTAAATGGTGATGATGTATGTGACATATCTATATAGTGATGATGTATGTGACATATCTAAATGGTGATGATGTATGTGACATATCTAAATAGTGATGATGTATGTGACATATCTATATGGTGATGGTGTATGTGACATATCTAAATAGTGATGATGTATGTGACATATCTATATGGTGATGGTGTATGTGACATATCTAAATGGTGATGGTGTATGTGACATATCTAAATAGTGATGATGTATGTGACATATCTATATAGTGATGGTGTATGTGACATATCTAAATAGTGATGATGTATGTGACATATCTAAATAGTGATGATGTATGTGACATATCTAAATGGTGATGATGTATGTGACATATCTAAATGGTGATGATGTATGTGACATATCTATATAGTGATGATGTATGTGACATATCTATATAGTGATGATGTATGGGACATATCTATATAGTGATGATATGTGTGACATATCTAAATGGTGATGATGTATGTGACATATCTATATGGTGATGATGTATGTGACATATCTATATGGTGATGATGTATGTGACATATCTAAATGGTGATGATGTATGTGACATATCTAAATGGTGATGGTGTATGTGACATATCTAAATAGTGATGATGTATGTGACATATCTATATGGTGATGATGTATGTGACATATCTAAATGGTGATGATGTATGTGACATATCTAAATGGTGATGCTGTATGTGACATATCTAAATGGTGATGATGTATGTGACATATCTAAATGGTGATGGTGTATGTGACATATCTAAATGGTGATGATGTATGTGACATACCTAAATGGTGATGATGTATGTGACACATCTATATAGTGATGATGTATGTGACATATCTAAATGGTGATGGTGTATGTGACATATCTATATGGTGATGATATCTATATGGTGATGATGTATGTGACATATCTATATGGTGATGATGTGATGTTTATACGAACCAGGTCGTCTCGGTAATGCAAGTGGTATCATAATGTCAGGAAATTTCTCAACTTCTTTGGGAAAGAATTTTGTTAACGGAGAATCTTTACAAGCAAGCAGAAATTCCCTGTCATACTGTATTCTTCCTGTATAATCAATTAAAATAACACATGCAAGCAGGAATTCCCTGTCATACTGTATTCTTCCTGTATAATCAATTAAAATAACACATGCAAGCAGGAATTCCCTATCATACTGTATTCTTCCTGTATAATCAATTAAAATAACACATGCAAGCAGGAATTCCCTGTCATACTGTATTCCTTCCTGTATAATCAATTAAAATAACACATGCAAGCAGGAATTCCCTATCATACTGTATTCCTTCCTGTATAATCAATTAAAATAACACATGCAAGCAGGAATTCCCTGTCATACTGTATTCTTCCTGTATAATCAATTAAAATAACACGTGCAAGCAGGACTTCCCTGTCATACTGTATTCTTCCTGTATAATCAATTAAAATAACACATGCAAGCAGAAATTCCCTGTCATACTGTATTCTTCCTGTATAATCAATTAAAATAACACATGCAAGCAGGAATTCCCTGTCATACTGTATTCCTCCTGTATAATCAATTAAAATAACACATGCAAGCAGGAATTCCCTGTCATACTGTATTCCTCTTGTATAATCAATTAAAATAACACATGCAAGCAGAAATTCTGCTTTAATAGAGAATCAATTAAAATAATTCAAAATTATGAACAGAACGTACCGGTAATAGGAAAGAAAATTATATTTCGATGATAACAGATTTCCTTTGTGCACTGCACTTGGTCATTTACATAGTCCATTTATATAGTCCATTTATGTAGTCCATTTATATAGTCCATTTATGTAGTCCATTTACATATTTCATTTACATAGTCCATTTATATAGTCCATTTATGTAGTCCATTTATGTAGTCCATTTATATAGTCCATTTATATAGTCCATTGCTATAGTCCATTTATATAGTCCATTTATAGAGTCCATTTACATATTTCATTTACATAGTCCATTTATATAGTCCATTGCTATAGTCCATTTATATAGTCCATTTATATATTCCATTTACATATTCCATTTACATAGTCCATTTACATATTCCATTTATATATTCCATTTACATAATTATTCCATTTACATAATTATTCCATTTACATATTCCATTTACATATTTCATTTACATAGTCCATTTTTATATTCCATTTACATAGTACATTTACATATTCCATTTTTACTATTATTTTTATTCGTTTTGCTGAATCACTAAATTACGTCATAAATGCACGACAAATACACGCCTCGCTTCTCGACAAATACACGCCTCGCTTCTCGACAAATACACGCCTCGCTTCTCGACAAATACACGCCTCGCTTCTCGACAAATACACGCCTCACTTCTCGACAAATACACGCCTCGCTTCTCAACAAATACACGCCTCGCTTCTCAACAAATACACACCTCTCTTCTCGACAAATACACGCCTCACTTCTCGACAAATACACGCCTCGCTTCTCGACAAATACACGCCTCGCTTCTCGACAAATACACGATTCGCTTCTCGACAAATACACGCCTCGCTTCTCGACAAATACACGCCTCACTTCTCTACAAATACACGCCTCGCTTCTCAACAAATACACGCCTCGCTTCTCAACAAATACACACCTCTCTTCTCGACAAATACACGCCTCGCTTCTCGACAAATACACGCCTCGCTTCTCGACAAATACACGCCTCGCTTCTCGACAAATACACGCCTCACTTCTCTACAAATACACGCCTCGCTTCTCAACAAATACACGCCTCGCTTCTCAACAAATACACACCTCTCTTCTCGACAAATACACGCCTCACTTCTCGACAAATACACGCCTCGCTTCTCGACAAATACACGCCTCGCTTCTCATTTTATCATGTCGGAATCACTCAACTCAAGTCCAATACAAATTCAAGTATCAAATGAGTTATTCCTCTGCCTATTGTATATCAATCAACCAGTTGATAGGGAGAAGAACTATATAAGTTTTCGGTGTGTTTTACGTTTATTTATCGTCGCTACCGGTTGCCCATATGAGCAACGCCTCCTGAAGAGATTAGTCATTTTGGAGGATAGTGCAATGATACAGACAGAGACCCATTCCAGAGTCTCCTCTGGTTCTTTTACATGCACGGTGTAAAGCACCGACACGAGACCTCGGTTTTTTAAAACTTTATTTATTATTAAAACGATGGCAAAGCAAGTTTTATAGGCACACATATACATTTGTGTAACATAGCTAAAGGGTCCGGCCACAAGTTATAACCAACATTAGAAAATGGCCCTACCCAATAATCAAACTTTGCTTAACAAAATGTGCAATATCGTGTCAGTACTATCAATTATACTGTATGTTGATATTGATTAACTGATAAACCTAAATTTTGAAATTAAATAGGTCGGTAATGTTAATATAAAGACTGTCTAAAACGTCTAATGCCTTTCAGTCTACTGCTGTTAAAATGTCACTACATCGGTAAAAACGCAAATGTCTGCAGAATATAATTTCCTATTATATGGTATAATGTTTTTCCAAATATATGCCTCAAATACTGAGTATTTCAACTAATAAACAAACGTTGTATACGCGGTTTGTTGACATAGCAAAATAATGTAAACATACATGCGTAATACAACTAGTGTATCCTGAATAACACGATTTATGGTACAGATTTACCGTTATATCTCACATTTGTGCCTACATATTTGTAGACTATTCTTAGTTAAATTATCTCTAAACGACATTATCTCGCGTTTAGTATTGACTCCGATGACAAAACAAACGTCAATTCAGGAGCATTGATGACCGTTATATGAAATACTTTCAATCCACAAAAACATTGTACAAAACATTGTTTATTGATTCAATGTTAGTGTTCGAATGAATTCGGAAGTATTTGTTGTAGCAATGAATTTATACATGAAAAAATGCATTTTATTTGCTTTTTGCGATGTAATGTCGCTTTAAATTGTATGTAAAATGTTCATTTCTTGATTACATGTAAAAATACTGAAATAAATAATGTTTAAATTAAAAGAGTGACCTAATAATTAAGCATGGCAACGAGTATTCGAGTACTCAAGTACTTGGTAGAACTCCTGAGTACCGAATAGCAAAATGATAATTGAGGTGGGGGGGGGGTGAATGAAAAAATAACTAACATTCTGTTTGTGTCATCAGAAGTAAATTAATGCCAATTTTTCCTTTCAATTTTCAATAAACAGTAATTAATTTAATCCGGGCGCCATTAATCCACACGATGAACCGTAAGCATGAACATCATCAAGTATTCTTTCAATAAACAAGTAAACAGCTTGACATTATTGGCAGGTGTTTGTGCCGCTTATATCATCTGTTGCTTAGAATGAAGAAAACACCTTTAGAAATCAATTTTGAATGTAATAATCATCGCTGTGAAAAAATACTGCTACTTTTCGGATGTTCTATGTTTCATTCAGGTCAAAGTGTCTAATGGTTGACCTTGGTGGTTCAATACCAGGTCAAAGTGTCTAATGGTTGACCTTGGTGGTTCAATACCAGGTCAAAGTGTCTAATGGTTGACCTTGGTGGTTCATTACCAGGTCAAAGTGTCTAATGGTTGACATTGATGGTTCAATACAAGATCAAAGTGTCTAATGGTTGACATTGATGGTTCAATACAAGGTCAAAGTGTCTAATGGTTGACCTTGGTGGTACAATACCAGGTCAAAGTGTCTAATGGTTGACCTTGATGGTTCAATACAAGATCAAAGTGTCTAATGGTTGACCTTGATGGTTCAATACAAGGTCAAAGTGTCTAATGGTTGACCTTAGTGATTCAATACATGGTCAAAGTGTCTAATGGTTGACCTTGGTGGTTCAATACAAGGTCAAAGGGTCTAATGGTTGACCTTGATGGTTCAATACAAGGTCAAAGTGTCTAATGGTTGACCTTGATGGTTCAATACAAGGTCAAAGTGTCTAATGGTTGACCTTGGTGGTACAATACCAGGTCAAAGTGTCTAATGGTTGGCCTTGATGGTTCAATACCAGGTCAAAGTGTCTAATGGTTGACCTTGTGATTAATATAAGTTGCTAAAGCCGGTTTCGAAATAGATGTAACATAAATAAAGTTTTTGCATAGTCCGGGCAAATTCAAAGAGCTAGAGATAAAGAAATTAAAGATATTGTTTATGTTGTAATACGCATGATATTGAAGATGAGTACCATTTTATATGCATTTGTTCTTGTTTTAATGAGCTCAGGAAATAATACATAAAACAATATTTCTACCAAAGGCCATCAATTATTGACCTCATGCAATCTACCAATAAATCTATTTCAGCTAATCTACTTAGATAGATAGATTTCTTTATTTCTAGAGGGTGACCTAATTATAGTTCTGAACTAATCTTCCTTGAACAACACATGGTA
The DNA here is from genome assembly GCA_014843695.1 of Archivesica marissinica. Taxonomy (NCBI): domain Eukaryota; kingdom Metazoa; phylum Mollusca; class Bivalvia; order Venerida; family Vesicomyidae; genus Archivesica; species Archivesica marissinica. The sequence goes on from CM026393.1 coordinate 48,894,139, forward strand.
TAGTTGGAACAGCTATAGACTGATCTACACTATATTATTAAACTCAGTATCTTTTCATTTGAATATATTTCATAGTTAGTTCATCATAACTTACCATTCGTTCTGATCCTGTCTTCTAGATATTTTGCTGACACTTTCTCTTCTGTCATACTAGCATCTGTATCTGTACCATTGTTTGTTGAACTTCCCTTCGTAACGTCTTCCATGGCAAGCTGCTTACATGTTGTATCAGAATTGAGCATCATGGTTTCAGTTCCAGTCAGTTGTGTATTAACACCAATCTCATCTGTTAACGTTTTATCAAGTGTGTCAAAGTTGGCAGTTGAAGTACATTTTGTGTCATTCTCAAGGCCTTCAAAATCTGCTTTTTCAATTACGCTGTCGAAATTGTTACCTGCAGATTTCAAGATAAAGCACTGAAAAAATGTCATCAAATTTGTAGCAGACAACATTATTGTTAGAACCTATAGAAAAGAAAGTAGGTGTTTGTTTATTATAGTGTCACCATATAGGACTTTTGTGGTAGTCATGTTAGCACAAAGTGGATGCACATTCGCTTCAGGTGCGAAAGCCCGGAGATTGTGACAAGCCATAACCGTTAGGCAAGGCATTTAAATCCCACATTG
>CM026393.1:48895764-48919858 GCA_014843695.1 Archivesica marissinica
ACTGTTGGTACTAGTAACTGCTGACTACACTGTTGGTACTAGTAACTGCTGGCTACACTGTTGGTACTAGTAACTGCTGACTACACTGTTGGTACTAGTAACTGCTGACTACACTGTTGGTACTAGTAACTGCTGACTACACTGTTGGTACTAGTAACTGCTGGCTACACTGTTGGTACTAGTAACTGCTGACTACACTGTTGGTACTAGTAACTGCTGACTACACTGTTGGTACTAGTAACTGCTGGCTACACTGTTGGTACTAGTAACTGCTGGCTACACTGTTGGTACTAGTAACTGCTGGCTACACTGTTGGTACTAGTAACTGCTGGCTACACTGTTGGTACTAGTAACTGCTGACTACACTGTTGGTACTAATAACTGCTCGCTACACTGTTGGTACTAGTAACTGCTGACTACACTGTTGGTACTAGTAACTGCTGGCTACACTGTTGGTACTAGTAACTGCTGGCTACACTGTTGGTACTAGTAACTGCTGGCTACACTGTTGGTACTAGTAACTGCTGACTACACCGTTGGTACTAGTAACTGCTGACTACACTGTTGGTACTAGTAACTGCTGGCTACACTGTTGGTACTAGTAACTGCTGGCTATACTGTTGGTACTAGTAACTGCTGTCTACACTGTTGGTACTAGTAACTGCTGGCTACACTGTTGGTACTAGTAACTGCTGGCTACACTGTTGGTACTAGTAACTGCTGGCTACACTGTTGGTACTAGTAACTGCTGGCTACACTGTTGGTACTAGTAACTGCTGGCTATACTGTTGGTACTACTAACTGCTGTCTACACTGTTGGTACTAGTAACTGCTGCCTACACTGTTGGTACTAGTAACTGCTGGCTATACTGTTGGTACTAGTAACTGCTGGCTACACTGTTGGTACTAGTAACTGCTGACTACACTGTTGGTACTAGTAACTGCTGGCTACACTGTTGGTACTAGTAACTGCTGGCTACACTGTTGGTACTAGTAACTGCTGGCTACACTGTTGGTACTAGTAACTGCTGGCTACACTGTTGGTACTAGTAACTGCTGGCTAACCTGTTGGTACTAGTAATTGTTGGCTACACTGTTGGTACTAGTAACTGCTGACTACACTGTTGGTACTAGTAACTGCTGGCTACACTGTTGGTACTAATAAATTAGTAATAACTGCTGTCTACACTGTTGGTACTAGTAACTGCTGGCTACACTGTTGGTACTAGTAACTGCTGCCTACACTGTTGGTACTAGTAACTTCTGTCTACACTATTGGTACTAGTAACTGCTGGCTACAGTGTTGGTATTAGTAACTGCTGGCTATACTGTTGGTACTAGTAACTGCTGTCTACACTGTTGGTACTAGTAACTGCTGCCTACACTGTTGGTACAAGTAACTGCTGGCTACACTGTTGGTACTAGTAACTGCTGGCTACACTGTTGGTACTAGTAACTGCTGACTACACTGTTGGTACTAATAACTGCTCGCTACACTGTTGGTACTAGTAACTGCTGACTATACTGTTGGTACTAATAACTGCTAGCTACACTGTTGGTACTAGTAACTGCTGGCTACACTGTTGGTACTAGTAACTGCTGGCTACACTGTTGGTACTAGTAACTGTTGGCTACACTGTTGGTAATAGTAACTGCTGTCTACACTGTTGGTACTAGTAACTGCTGGCTACACTGTTGGTACTAGTAACTGCTGGCTACACTGTTGGTACTATTAACTGCTGGCTACACTGTTGGTACTAGTAACTGCTGGCTACACTGTTGGTACTAGTAACTGCTGGCTATACTGTGGGTACTACTAACTGCTGTCTACACTGTTGGTACTAGCAACTGCTGCCTACACTGTTGGTACTAGTCACTGCTGGCTATACTGTTGGTACTAGTAACTGCTGGCTGCACTGTTGGTACTAGTAACTGCTGACTACACTGTTGGTACTAGTCACTGCTGGCTACACTGTTGGTACTAGTAACTGATGTCTACACTGTTGGTACTAGTAACTGCTGGCTGCACTGTTGGTACTAGTAACTGCTGACTACACTGTTGGTACTAGTCACTGCTGGCTACACTGTTGGTACTAGTAACTGCTGGCTAACCTGTTGGTACTAGTAATTGTTGGCTACACTGTTGGTACTAGTAACTGCTGACTACACTGTTGGTACTAGTAACTGCTGGCTACACTGTTGGTACTAATAAATTAGTAATAACTGCTGTCTACACTGTTGGTACTAGTAACTGCTGGCTACACTGTTGGTACTAGTAACTGCTGCCTACACTGTTGGTACTAGTAACTTCTGTCTACACTATTGGTACTAGTAACTGCTGGCTACAGTGTTGGTACTAGTAACTGCTGGCTATACTGTTGGTACTAGTAACTGCTGTCTACACTGTTGGTACTAGTAACTGCTGCCTACACTGTTGGTACAAGTAACTGCTGGCTACACTGTTGGTACTAGTAACTGCTGGCTACACTGTTGGTACTAGTAACTGCTGACTACACTGTTGGTACTAATAACTGCTCGCTACACTGTTGGTACTAGTAACTGCTGCTACACTGTTGGTACTAGTAACTGCTGGCTACACTGTTGGTACTAGTAACTGCTGACTACACTGTTGGTACTAGTAACTGCTGGCTACACTGTTGGTACTAGTAACTGCTGGCTACACTGTTGGTACTAGTAACTGCTGACTACACTGTTGGTACTAATAACTGCTCGCTACACTGTTGGTACTAGTAACTGCTGACTATACTGTTGGTACTAATAACTGCTAGCTACACTGTTGGTACTAGTAACTGCTGGCTACACTGTTGGTACTAGTAACTGCTGACTACACTGTTGGTACTAGTAACTGTTGTCTACACTGTTGGTACTAGTAACTGCTGTCTACACTGTTGGTACTAGTAACTGCTGCCTATACTGTTGGTACTAGTAACTGCTGCCTACACTGTTGGTACTAGTAACTGCTGGCTACACTGTTGGTACTAGTAACTGCTGGCTACACTGTTGGTACTAGTAACTGCTGGCTACACTGTTGGTACTAGTAACTGCTGCCTACACTGTTGGTACTAGTAACTGCTGGCTACACTGTTGGTACTAGTTTTTGCTGTCTACACTGTTGGTACTAGTAACTGCTGACTACACTGTTGGTACTAGTAACTGCTGGCTACACTCTTGGTACTAGTAACTGCTGACTACACTGTTGGTACTAGTAACTGCTGACTACACTGTTGGTATTAGTAACTGCTGACTACACTGTTGGTACTAGTAACTGCTGGCTACACTGTTGGTACTAGTAACTGCTGACTACACTGTTGGTACTAGTAACTGCTGACTACACTGTTGGTACTAGTAACTGCTGGCTACACTGTTGGTACTAGTAACTGCTGGCTACACTGTTGGTACTAGTAACTGCTGTCTACACTGTTGGTACTAGTAACTGCTGGCTACACTGTTGGTACTAGTAACTGCTGGCTACACTGTTGGTACTAGTAACTGCTGGCTACACTGTTGGTACTAGTAACTGCTGGCTACACTGTTGGTACTAGTAACTGCTGGCTATACTGTTGGTACTAGTAACTGCTGTCTACACTGTTGGTACTAGTAACGGCTGCCTACACTGTTGGTACTAGTCACTGCTGGCTATACTGTTGGTACTAGTAACTGCAGGCTGCACTGTTGGTACTAGTCACTGCTGACTACACTGTTGGTACTAGTAACTGCTGTCTACACTGTTGGTACTAGTAACTGCTGGCTACACTGTTGGTACTAGTAACTGCTGACTACACTGTTGGTACTAGTAACTGCTGGCTACACTGTTGGTACTAGTAACTGCTGGCTAACCTGTTGGTACTAGTAATTGTTGGCTACACTGTTGGTACTAGTAACTGCTGACTACACTGTTGGTACTAGTAACTGCTGGCTACACTGTTGGTACTAATAAATTAGTAATAACTGCTGTCTACACTGTTGGTACTAGTAACTGCTGGCTACACTGTTGGTACTAGTAACTGCTGCCTACACTGTTGGTACTAGTAACTGCTGTCTACACTATTGGTACTAGTAACTGCTGGCTACAGTGTTGGTACTAGTAACTGCTGGCTATACTGTTGGTACTAGTAACTGCTGTCTACACTGTTGGTACTAGTAACTGCTGCCTACACTGTTGGTACAAGTAACTGCTGGCTACACTGTTGGTACTAGTAACTGCTGGCTACACTGTTGGTACTAGTAACTGCTGACTACACTGTTGGTACTAATAACTGCTCGCTACACTGTTGGTACTAGTAACTGCTGACTACACTGTTGGTACTAATAACTGCTGGCTACACTGTTGGTACTAGTAACTGCTGACTACACTGTTGGTACTAGTAACTGCTGGCTACACTGTTGGTACTAGTAACTGTTGGCTACACTGTTGGTACTAATAACTGCTGGCTACACTGTTGGTACTAGTAACTGCTGACTATACTGTTGGTACTAGTAACTGCTGGCTACACTGTTGGTACTAGTAACTGCTGGCTACACTGTTGGTACTAGTAACTGCTGGCTACACTGTTGGTACTAGTAACTGCTGGCTACACTGTTGGTACTAGTAACTGCTGGCTACACTGTTGGTACTAGTAACTGCTGGCTACACTGTTGGTACTAGTAACTGCTGGCTATACTGTTGGTACTAGTAACTGCTGTCTACACTGTTGGTACTAGTAACTGCTGGCTACACTGTTGGTACTAGTAACTGCTGGCTACACTGTTGGTACTAGTAACTGCTGGCTACACTGTTGGTACTAGTAACTGCTGACTACACTGTTGGTACTAATAACTGCTCGCTACACTGTTGGTACTAGTAACTGCTGACTATACTGTTGGTACTAATAACTGCTAGCTACACTGTTGGTACTAGTAACTGCTGGCTACACTGTTGGTACTAGTAACTGCTGGCTACACTGTTGGTACTAGTAACTGCTGGCTACACTGTTGGTACTAATAACTGCTGGCTACACTGTTGGTACTAGTAACTGCTGACTATACTGTTGGTACTAGTAACTGCTAGCTACACTGTTGGTACTAGTAACTGCTGGCTACACTGTTGGTACTAGTAACTGCTGGCTACACTGTTGGTACTAGTAACTGCTGGCTACACTGTTGGTACTAGTAACTGCTGGCTACACTGTTGGTACTAGTAACTGCTGGCTACACTGTTGGTACTAGTAACTGCTGGCTATACTGTTGGTACTAGTAACTGCTGTCTACACTGTTGGTACTAGTAACTGCTGGCTACACTGTTGGTACTAGTAACTGCTGGCTACACTGTTGGTACTAGTAACTGCTGGCTACACTGTTGGTACTAGTAACTGCTGGCTACACTGTTGGTACTAGTAACTGCTGGCTATACTGTTGGTACTACTAACTGCTGTCTACACTGTTGGTACTAGTAACTGCTGCCTACACTGTTGGTACTAGTCACTGCTGGCTATACTGTTGGTACTAGTAACTGCTGGCTGCACTGTTGGTACTAGTAACTGCTGACTACACTGTTGGTACTAGTCACTGCTGGCTACACTGTTGGTACTAGTAACTGATGTCTACACTGTTGGTACTAGTAACTGCTGGCTACACTGTTGGTACTAGTAACTGCTGACTACACTGTTGGTACTAGTAACTGCTGGCTACACTGTTGGTACTAGTAACTGATGTCTACACTGTTGGTACTAGTAACTGCTGGCTAACCTGTTGGTACTAGTAACTGTTGGCTACACTGTTGGTACTAGTAACTGCTGACTACACTGTTGGTACTAGTAACTGCTGGCTACACTGTTGGTACTAGTAACTGCTGCTACACTGTTGGTACTAGTAACTGCTGTCTACACTGTTGGTACTAGTAACTGCTGGCTACACTGTTGGTACTAGTAACTGCTGTCTACACTGTTGGTACTAGTAACTGCTGGCTACACTGTTGGTACTAGTAACTGCTGGCTACACTGTTGGTACTAGTAACTGCTGACTACACTGTTGGTACTAGTAACTGCTGGCTACACTGTTGGTACTAGTAACTGCTGGCTACACTGTTGGTACTAGTAACTGCTGGCTACACTGTTGGTACTAGTAACTGCTGACTACACTGTTGGTACTAGTAACTGCTGGCTACACTGTTGGTACTAGTAACTGCTGGCTACACTGTTGGTACTAGTAACTGCTGGCTACACTGTTGGTACTAGTAACTGCTGGCTACACTGTTGGTACTAGTAACTGCTGGCTACACTGTTGGTACTAGTAACTGCTGGCTACACTGTTGGTACTAGTAACTGCTGGCTACACTGTTGGTACTAGTAACTGCTGACTACACTGTTGGTACTAATAACTGCTAGCTACACTGTTGGTACTAGTAACTGCTGGCTACACTGTTGGTACTAGTAACTGCTGGCTACACTGTTGGTACTAGTAACTGCTGGCTACACTGTTGGTACTAGTAACTGCTGGCTACACCGTTGGTACTAGTAACTGCTGGCTACACTGTTGGTACTAGTAACTGCTGGCTAACCTGTTGGTACTAGTAACTTTTGGCTACACTGTTGGTACTAGTAACTGCTGACTACACTGTTGGTACTAGTAACTGCTGGCTAACCTGTTGGTACTAGTAATTGTTGGCTACACTGTTGGTACTAGTAACTGCTGCCTACACTGTTGGTACTAGTAACTGCTGACTACAATGTTGGTACTAATACATTAGTAATAACTGCTGTCTACACTGTTGGTACTAGTAACTGCTGCATACACTGTTGGTACTAGTAACTTCTGTCTACACTATTGGTACTAGTAACTGCTGGCTATACTGTTGGTACTAGTAACTGCTGTCTACACTGTTGGTACTAGTAACTGCTGCCTACACTGTTGGTACAAGTGACTGCTGGCTACACTGTTGGTACTAGTAACTGCTGACTACACTGTTGGTACTAGTAACTGCTGGCTACACTGTTGGTACTAATAACTGCTCGCTACACTGTTGGTACTAGTAAATGCTGACTATACTGATGGTACTAATAACTGCTAGCTACACTGTTGGTACTAGTAACTGCTGACTACACTGTTGGTACAAGTAACTGCTGGCTACACTGTTGGTACTAGTAACTGCTGGCTACACTGTTGGTACTAGTAACTGCTGACTACACTGTTGGTACTAATAACTGCTCGCTACACTGTTGGTACTAGTAACTGCTGACTATACAGTTGGTACTAATAACTGCTAGCTACACTGTTGGTACTAGTAACTGCTGACTACATTGTTGGTACTAGTAACTGTTGTATACAGGGTTGGTACTAGTAACTGCTGTCTACACTGTTGGTACTAGTAACTGCTGCATATAATGTTGGTACTAGTAACTGCTGCCTACAGTGTTGGTACTAGTAACTGCTGGCTACACTGTTGGTACTAGTAACTGCTGGCTACACTGTTGGTACTAGTAACTGCTGGCTACACTGTTGGTACTAGTAACTGCTGCCTACACTGTTGGTACTAGTAACTGCTGGCTACACTGTTGGTACTAGTTTTTGCTGTCTACACTGTTGGTACTAGTAACTGCTGACTACCCTGTTGGTACTAGTAACTGCTGGCTACACTCTTGGTACTAGTAACTGCTGACTACACTGTTGGTACTAGTAACTGCTGACTACACTGTTGGTATTAGTAACTGCTGACTACACTGTTGGTACTAGTAACTGCTGGCTACACTGTTGGTACTAGTAACTGCTGACTACACCGTTGGTACTAGTAACTGCTGACTACACTGTTGGTACTAGTAACTGCTGGCTACACTGTTGGTACTAGTAACTGCTGGCTATACTGTTGGTAATAGTAACTGCTGTCTACACTGTTGGTACTAGTAACTGCTGGCTACACTGTTGGTACTAGTAACTGCTGGCTACACTGTTGGTACTATTAACTGCTGGTTACACTGTTGGTACTAGTAACTGCTGGCTACACTGTTGGTACTAGTAACTGCTGGCTATACTGTGGGTACTACTAACTGCTGTCTACACTGTTGGTACTAGCAACGGCTGCCTACACTGTTGGTACTAGTCACTGCTGGCTATACTGTTGGTACTAGTAACTGCAGGCTGCACTGTTGGTACTAGTAACTGCTGACTACACTGTTGGTACTAGTAACTGATGTCTACACTGTTGGTACTAGTAACTGCTGGCTGCACTGTTGGTACTAGTAACTGCTGACTACACTGTTGGTACTAGTCACTGCTGGCTACACTGTTGGTACTAGTAACTGCTGGCTAACCTGTTGGTACTAGTAATTGTTGGCTACACTGTTGGTACTAGTAACTGCTGACTACACTGTTGGTACTAGTAACTGCTGGCTAAACTGTTGGTACTAATAAATTAGTAATAACTGCTGTCTACACTGTTGGTACTAGTAACTGCTGGCTACACTGTTGGTACTAGTAACTGCTGCCTACACTGTTGGTACTAGTAACTTCTGTCTACACTATTGGTACTAGTAACTGCTGGCTACAGTGTTGGTATTAGTAACTGCTGGCTATACTGTTGGTACTAGTAACTGCTGTCTACACTGTTGGTACTAGTAACTGCTGCCTACACTGTTGGTACAAGTAACTGCTGGCTACACTGTTGGTACTAGTAACTGCTGGCTACACTGTTGGTACTAGTAACTGCTGACTACACTGTTGGTACTAATAACTGCTCGCTACACTGTTGGTACTAGTAACTGCTGACTATACTGTTGGTACTAATAACTGCTAGCTACACTGTTGGTACTAGTAACTGCTGGCTACACTGTTGGTACTAGTAACTGCTGGCTACACTGTTGGTACTAGTAACTGTTGGCTACACTGTTGGTAATAGTAACTGCTGTCTACACTGTTGGTACTAGTAACTGCTGGCTACACTGTTGGTACTAGTAACTGCTGGCTACACTGTTGGTACTATTAACTGCTGGCTACACTGTTGGTACTAGTAACTGCTGGCTACACTGTTGGTACTAGTAACTGCTGGCTATACTGTGGGTACTACTAACTGCTGTCTACACTGTTGGTACTAGCAACTGCTGCCTACACTGTTGGTACTAGTCACTGCTGGCTATACTGTTGGTACTAGTAACTGCAGGCTGCACTGTTGGTACTAGTAACTGCTGACTACACTGTTGGTACTAGTCACTGCTGGCTACACTGTTGGTACTAGTAACTGATGTCTACACTGTTGGTACTAGTAACTGCTGGCTGCACTGTTGGTACTAGTAACTGCTGACTACACTGTTGGTACTAGTCACTGCTGGCTACACTGTTGGTACTAGTAACTGCTGGCTAACCTGTTGGTACTAGTAATTGTTGGCTACACTGTTGGTACTAGTAACTGCTGAATACACTGTTGGTACTAGTAACTGCTGGATACACTGTTGGTACTAATAAATTAGTAATAACTGCTGTCTACACTGTTGGTACTAGTAACTGCTGGCTACACTGTTGGTACTAGTAACTGCTGCCTACACTGTTGGTACTAGTAACTTCTGTCTACACTATTGGTACTAGTAACTGCTGGCTACAGTGTTGGTATTAGTAACTGCTGGCTATACTGTTGGTACTAGTAACTGCTGTCTACACTGTTGGTACTAGTAACTGCTGCCTACACTGTTGGTACAAGTAACTGCTGGCTACACTGTTGGTACTAGTAACTGCTGGCTACACTGTTGGTACTAGTAACTGCTGACTACACTGTTGGTACTAATAACTGCTCGCTACACTGTTGGTACTAGTAACTGCTGGCTACACTGTTGGTACTAGTAACTGCTGGCTACACTGTTGGTACTAGTAACTGCTGTCTACACTGTTGGTACTAGTAACTGCTGGCTACACCGTTGGTACTAGTAACTGCTTGCTACACTGTTGGTACTAGTAACTGCTGGCTACACTGTTGGTACTAGTAACTGCTGACTACACTGTTGGTACTAATAACTGCTCGCAACACTGTTGGTACTAGTAACTGCTGACTATACTGTTGGTACTAATAACTGCTAGCTACACTGTTGGTACTAGTAACTGCTGGCTACACTGTTGGTACTAGTAACTGCTGGCTACACTGTTGGTACTAGTAACTGTTGGCTACACTGTTGGTACTAATAACTGCTGGCTACACTGTTGGTACTAGTAACTGCTGACTATACTGTTTGTACTAATAACTGCTAGCTACACTGTTGGTACTAGTAACTGCTGGCTACACTGTTGGTACTAGTAACTGCTGGCTACACTGTTGGTACTAGTAACTGCTGGCTACACTGTTGGTACTAGTAACTGCTGGCTACACCGTTGGTACTAGAAACTGCTGGCTACACTGTTGGTACTAGTAACTGCTGGCTATACTGTTGGTACTAGTAACTGCTGTCTACACTCTTGGTACTAGTAACTGCTGGCTACACTCTTGGTACTAGTAACTGCTGGCTACACTGTTGGTACTAGTAACTGATGGCTACACTGTTGGTACTAGTAACTGCTGGCTACACTGTTGGTACTAGTAACTGCTGGCTATACTGTTGGTACTACTAACTGCTGTCTACACTGTTGGTACTAGTAACTGCTGCCTACACTGTTGGTACTAGTCACTGCTGGCTATACTGTTGGTACTAGTAACTGCTGGCTGCACTATTGGTACTAGTAACTGCTGACTACACTGTTGGTACTAGTCACTGCTGGCTACACTGTTGGTACTAGTAACTGATGTCTACACTGTTGGTACTAGTAACTGCTGGCTGCACTGTTGGTACTAGTAACTGCTGACTACACTGTTGGTACTAGTCACTGCTGGCTACACTGTTGGTACTTGTAACTGATGTCTACACTGTTGGTACTAGTAACTGCTGGCTAACCTGTTGGTACTAGTAATTGTTGGCTACACTGTTGGTACTAGTAACTGCTGACTACACTGTTGGTACTAGTAACTGCTGGCTACACTGTTGGTACTAATAAATTAGTAATAACTGCTGTCTACACTGTTGGTACTAGTAACTGCTGGCTACACTGTTGGTACTAGTAACTGCTGCCTACACTGTTGGTACTAGTAACTTCTGTCTACACTATTGGTACTAGTAACTGCTGGCTACACTGTTGGTACTAGTAACTGCTGGCTACACTGTTGGTACTAGTAACTGCTGGCTACACTGTTGGTACTAGTAACTGCTGGCTACACTGTTGGTACTAGTAACTGCTGGCTACACTGTTGGTACTAGTAACTGCTGGCTATACTGTTGGTACTAGTAACTGCTGTCTACACTGTTGGTACTAGTAACTGCTGGCTACACTGTTGGTACTAGTAACTGCTGGCTACACTGTTGGTACTAGTAACTGCTGGCTACACTGTTGGTACTAGTAACTGCTGGCTACACTGTTGGTACTAGTAACTGCTGGCTATACTGTTGGTACTAGTAACTGCTGTCTACACTGTTGGTACTAGTACTGCTGCTACACTGTTGGTACTAGTCACTGCTGGCTACACTGTTGGTACTAGTAACTGCTGGCTACACTGTTGGTACTAGTAACTGCTGACTACACTGTTGGTACTAGTAACTGCTGGCTACACTGTTGGTACTAGTAACTGCTGTCTACACTGTTGGTACTAGTAACTGCTGGCTACACTGTTGGTACTAGTAACTGCTGACTACACTGTTGGTACTAGTAACTGCTGGCTACACTGTTGGTACTAGTAACTGCTGCTACACTGTTGGTACTAGTAACTGCTGGCTAACCTGTTGGTACTAGTAATGTTGGCTACACTGTTGGTACTAGTAACTGCTGACTACACTGTTGGTACTAGTAACTGCTGGCTACACTGTTGGTACTAGTAACTGCTGCTACACTGTTGGTACTAAACAAATGCTACACTGTTGGTACTAGTAACTGCTGCTACACTGTTGGTACTAGTAACTGCTGCTACACTGTTGGTACTAGTAACTGCTGCTACACTGTTGGTACTAGTAACTGCTGGCTACACTGTTGGTACTAGTAACTGCTGACTACACTGTTGGTACTAATAACTGCTCGCTACACTGTTGGTACTAGTAACTGCTGACTACACTGTTGGTACTAGTAACTGCTGGCTACACTGTTGGTACTAGTAACTGCTGGCTACACTGTTGGTACTAGTAACTGCTGGCTACACTGTTGGTACTAGTAACTGCTGGCTACACTGTTGGTACTAGTAACTGCTGGCTACACTGTTGGTACTAGTAACTGCTGACTACACTGTTGGTACTAATAACTGCTGGCTACACTGTTGGTACTAGTAACTGCTGGCTACACTGTTGGTACTAGTAACTGCTGGCTACACTGTTGGTACTAGTAACTGCTGGCTACACTGTTGGTACTAGTAACTGCTGGCTACACCGTTGGTACTAGTAACTGCTGGCTACACTGTTGGTACTAGTAACTGCTGGCTATACTGTTGGTACTAGTAACTGCTGTCTACACTCTTGGTACTAGTAACTGCTGGCTACACTCTTGGTACTAGTAACTGCTGGCTACACTGTTGGTACTAGTAACTGCTGGCTACACTGTTGGTACTAGTAACTGCTGGCTACACTGTTGGTACTAGTAACTGCTGGCTATACTGTTGGTACTACTAACTGCTGTCTACACTGTTGGTACTAGTAACTGCTGCCTACACTGTTGGTACTAGTCACTGCTGGCTATACTGTTGGTACTAGTAACTGCTGGCTGCACTATTGGTACTAGTAACTGCTGACTACACTGTTGGTACTAGTCACTGCTGGCTACACTGTTGGTACTAGTAACTGATGTCTACACTGTTGGTACTAGTAACTGCTGGCTGCACTGTTGGTACTAGTAACTGCTGACTACACTGTTGGTACTAGTCACTGCTGGCTACACTGTTGGTACTTGTAACTGATGTCTACACTGTTGGTACTAGTAACTGCTGGCTAACCTGTTGGTACTAGTAATTGTTGGCTACACTGTTGGTACTAGTAACTGCTGACTACACTGTTGGTACTAGTAACTGCTGGCTACACTGTTGGTACTAATAAATTAGTAATAACTGCTGTCTACACTGTTGGTACTAGTAACTGCTGGCTACACTGTTGGTACTAGTAACTGCTGCCTACACTGTTGGTACTAGTAACTTCTGTCTACACTATTGGTACTAGTAACTGCTGGCTACAGTGTTGGTATTAGTAACTGCTGGCTATACTGTTGGTACTAGTAACTGCTGTCTACACTGTTGGTACTAGTAACTGCTGCCTACACTGTTGGTACAAGTAACTGCTGGCTACACTGTTGGTACTAGTAACTGCTGGCTACACTGTTGGTACTAGTAACTGCTGACTACACTGTTGGTACTAATAACTGCTCGCTACACTGTTGGTACTAGTAACTGCTGGCTACACTGTTGGTACTAGTAACTGCTGGCTACACTGTTGGTACTAGTAACTGCTGGCTACACTGTTGGTACTAGTAACTGCTGGCTACACCGTTGGTACTAGTAACTGCTTGCTACACTGTTGGTACTAGTAACTGCTGGCTACACTGTTGGTACTAGTAACTGCTGACTACACTGTTGGTACTAATAACTGCTCGCTACACTGTTGGTACTAGTAACTGCTGACTATACTGTTGGTACTAATAACTGCTAGCTACACTGTTGGTACTAGTAACTGCTGGCTACACTGTTGGTACTAGTAACTGCTGGCTACACTGTTGGTACTAGTAACTGTTGGCTACACTGTTGGTACTAATAACTGCTGGCTACACTGTTGGTACTAGTAACTGCTGACTATACTGTTTGTACTAATAACTGAGAGCTACACTGTTGGTACTAGTAACTGCTGGCTACACTGTTGGTACTAGTAACTGTTGGCTACACTGTTGGTACTAGTAACTGCTGGCTACACACTGTTGGTACTAATAACTGCTCGCTACACTGTTGGTACTAGTAAATGCTGGCTACACTGTTGGTACTAGTAACTGCTGGCTATACTGTTGGTACTAGTAACTGCTGTCTACACTGTTGGTACTAGTAACTGCTGCCTACACTGTTGGTACAAGTGACTGCTGGCTACACTGTTGGTACTAGTAACTGCTGACTACACTGTTGGTACTAGTAACTGCTGGCTACACTGTTGGTACTAATAACTGCTCGCTACACTGTTGGTACTAGTAAATGCTGACTATACTGATGGTACTAATAACTGCTAGCTACACTGTTGGTACTAGTAACTGCTGACTACACTGTTGGTACAAGTAACTGCTGGCTACACTGTTGGTACTAGTAACTGCTGGCTACACTGTTGGTACTAGTAACTGCTGACTACACTGTTGGTACTAATAACTGCTCGCTACACTGTTGGTACTAGTAACTGCTGACTATACAGTTGGTACTAATAACTGCTAGCTACACTGTTGGTACTAGTAACTGCTGACTACATTGTTGGTACTAGTAACTGTTGTATACAGGGTTGGTACTAGTAACTGCTGTCTACACTGTTGGTTCTAGTAACTGCTGCATATACTGTTGGTACTAGTAACTGCTGCCTACAGTGTTGGTACTAGTAACTGCTGGTTACACTGTTGGTACTAGTAACTGCTGGCTACACTGTTGGTACTAGTAACTGCTGGCTACACTGTTGGTACTAGTAACTGCTGCCTACACTGTTGGTACTAGTAACTGCTGGCTACACTGTTGGTACTAGTTTTTGCTGTCTACACTGTTGGTACTAGTAACTGCTGACTACCCTGTTGGTACTAGTAACTGCTGGCTACACTCTTGGTACTAGTAACTGCTGACTACACTGTTGGTACTAGTAACTGCTGACTACACTGTTGGTATTAGTAACTGCTGACTACACTGTTGGTACTAGTAACTGCTGGCTACACTGTTGGTACTAGTAACTGCTGACTACACCGTTGGTACTAGTAACTGCTGACTACACTGTTGGTACTAGTAACTGCTGGCTACACTGTTGGTACTAGTAACTGCTGGCTATACTGTTGGTAATAGTAACTGCTGTCTACACTGTTGGTACTAGTAACTGCTGGCTACACTGTTGGTACTAGTAACTGCTGGCTACACTGTTGGTACTATTAACTGCTGGTTACACTGTTGGTACTAGTAACTGCTGGCTACACTGTTGGTACTAGTAACTGCTGGCTATACTGTGGGTACTACTAACTGCTGTCTACACTGTTGGTACTAGCAACGGCTGCCTACACTGTTGGTACTAGTCACTGCTGGCTATACTGTTGGTACTAGTAACTGCAGGCTGCACTGTTGGTACTAGTAACTGCTGACTACACTGTTGGTACTAGTCACTGCTGGCTACACTGTTGGTACTAGTAACTGATGTCTACACTGTTGGTACTAGTAACTGCTGGCTGCACTGTTGGTACTAGTAACTGCTGACTACACTGTTGGTACTAGTCACTGCTGGCTACACTGTTGGTACTAGTAACTGATGTCTACACTGTTGGTACTAGTAACTGCTGGCTAACCTGTTGGTACTAGTAATTGTTGGCTACACTGTTGGTACTAGTAACTGCTGACTACACTGTTGGTACTAGTAACTGCTGGCTACACTGTTGGTACTAATAAATTAGTAATAACTGCTGTCTACACTGTTGGTACTAGTAACTGCTGGCTACACTGTTGGTACTAGTAACTGCTGCCTACACTGTTGGTACTAGTAACTTCTGTCTACACTATTGGTACTAGTAACTGCTGGCTACAGTGTTGGTATTAGTAACTGCTGGCTATACTGTTGGTACTAGTAACTGCTGTCTACACTGTTGGTACTAGTAACTGCTGGCTACACTGTTGGTACTAGTAACTGCTGGCTACACTGTTGGTACTAGTAACTGCTGGCTACACTGTTGGTACTAGTAACTGCTGACTACACTGTTGGTACTAGTAACTGCTGGCTACACTGTTGGTACTAGTAACTGCTGTCTACACTGTTGGTACTAGTAACTGCTGGCTACACTGTTGGTACTAGTAACTGCTGGCTACACTGTTGGTACTAGTAACTGCTGGCTACACTGTTGGTACTAGTAACTGCTGGCTACACTGTTGGTACTAATAACTGCTGGCTACACTGTTGGTACTAGTAACTGCTGACTACACTGTTGGTACTAATAACTGCTAGCTACACTGTTGGTACTAGTAACTGCTGGCTACACTGTTGGTACTAGTAACTGCTGGCTACACTGTTGGTACTAGTAACTGCTGGCTACACTGTTGGTACTAGTAACTGCTGGCTACACTGTTGGTACTAGTAACTGCTGGCTACACTGTTGGTACTAGTAACTGCTGGCTATACTGTTGGTACTAGTAACTGCTGTCTACACTGTTGGTACTAGTAACTGCTGCTACATGTTGGTACTAGTAACTGCTGTACACGTTGGTACTAGTAACTGCTGCTACACTGTGGTACTAGTAACTGCTGCTACACTGTTGGTACTAGTAACTGCTGCTATACTGTTGGTACTAGTAACTGCTGGCTACACTGTTGGTACTAGTAACTGCTGGCTACACTGTTGGTACTAGTAACTGCTGACTACACTGTTGGTACTAGTAACTGCTGGCTACACTGTTGGTACTAGTAACTGCTGTCTACACTGTTGGTACTAGTAACTGCTGGCTACACTGTTGGTACTAGTAACTGTTGTCTACACTGTTGGTACTAGTAACTGCTGGCTACACTGTTGGTACTAGTAACTGCTGACTACACTGTTGGTACTAGTAACTGCTGACTACACTGTTGGTACTAGTAACTGCTGGCTACACTGTTGGTACTAGTAACTGCTGGCTACACTGTTGGTACTAGTAACTGCTGGCTACACTGTTGGTACTAGTAACTGCTGGCTACACTGTTGGTACTAGTAACTGCTGGCTACACTGTTGGTACTAGTAACTGCTGGCTATACTGTTGGTAGTAACTGCTGTCTACACTCTTGGTACTAGTAACTGCTGGCTACACTCTTGGTACTAGTAACTGCTGGCTACACTGTTGGTACTAGTAACTGCTGGCTACACTGTTGGTACTAGTAACTGCTGGCTACACTGTTGGTACTAGTAACTGCTGGCTATACTGTTGGTACTACTAACTGCTGTCTACACTGTTGGTACTAGTAACTGCTGCCTACACTGTTGGTACTAGTCACTGCTGGCTATACTGTTGGTACTAGTAACTGCTGGCTGCACTATTGGTACTAGTAACTGCTGACTACACTGTTGGTACTAGTCACTGCTGGCTACACTGTTGGTACTAGTAACTGATGTCTACACTGTTGGTACTAGTAACTGCTGGCTGCACTGTTGGTACTAGTAACTGCTGACTACACTGTTGGTACTAGTCACTGCTGGCTACACTGTTGGTACTAGTAACTGATGTCTACACTGTTGGTACTAGTAACTGCTGGCTAACCTGTTGGTACTAGTAATTGTTGGCTACACTGTTGGTACTAGTAACTGCTGACTACACTGTTGGTACTAGTAACTGCTGGCTACACTGTTGGTACTAATAAATTAGTAATAACTGCTGTCTACACTGTTGGTACTAGTAACTGCTGGCTACACTGTTGGTACTAGTAACTGCTGCCTACACTGTTGGTACTAGTAACTTCTGTCTACACTATTGGTACTAGTAACTGCTGGCTACAGTGTTGGTACTAGTAACTGCTGGCTATACTGTTGGTACTAGTAACTGCTGTCTACACTGTTGGTACTAGTAACTGCTGCCTACACTGTTGGTACAAGTAACTGCTGGCTACACTGTTGGTACTAGTAACTGCTGGCTACACTGTTGGTACTAGTAACTGCTGACTACACTGTTGGTACTAATAACTGCTCGCTACACTGTTGGTACTAGTAACTGCTGACTACACTGTTGGTACTAATAACTGCTGGCTACACTGTTGGTACTAGTAACTGCTGGCTACACTGTTGGTACTAGTAACTGCTGGCTACACTGTTGGTACTAGTAACTGCTGGCTACACTGTTGGTACTAGTAACTGCTGGCTACACTGTTGGTACTAGTAACTGCTGGCTACACTGTTGGTACTAGTAACTGCTGGCTACACTGTTGGTACTAGTAACTGCTGGCTAACTGTTGGTACTAGTAACTGCTGGCTACACTGTTGGTACTAGTAACTGCTGGCTACACTGTTGGTACTAGTAACTGCTGGCTACACTGTTGGTACTAGTAACTGCTGGCTACACTGTTGGTACTAGTAACTGCTGGCTACACTGTTGGTACTAGTAACTGCTGACTATACTGTTGGTACTAGTAACTGCTGGCTACACTGTTGGTACTAGTAACTGCTGGCTACACTGTTGGTACTAGTAACTGCTGGCTACACTGTTGGTACTAGTAACTGCTGGCTACACTGTTGGTACTAGTAACTGCTGGCTACACTGTTGGTACTAGTAACTGCTGGCTACACTGTTGGTACTAGTAACTGCTGGCTACACTGTTGGTACTAGTAACTGCTGACTACACTGTTGGTACTAGTAACTGCTGGCTACACTGTTGGTACTAGTAACTGCTGGCTACACTGTTGGTACTAGTAACTGCTGGCTACACTGTTGGTACTAGTAACTGCTGGCTACACTGTTGGTACTAGTAACTGCTGGCTACACTGTTGGTACTAGTAACTGCTGGCTACACTGTTGGTACTAGTAACTGCTGGAACTGTTGGTACTAGTAACTGCTGTCTACACTGTTGGTACTAGTAACTGCTGGCTACACTGTTGGTACTAGTAACTGCTGCTACACTGTTGGTACTAGTAACTGCTGCTACACTTTGGTACTAGTAACTGCTGGCTACATGTTGGTACTAGTAACTGCTGGCTATACTGTTGGTACTAGTAACTGCTGTCTACACTGTTGGTACTAGTAACTGCTGCCTACACTGTTGGTACTAGTAACTGCTGGCTACACTGTTGGTACTAGTAACTGCTGGCTACACTGTTGGTACTAGTAACTGCTGACTACACTGTTGGTACTAGTAACTGCTGGCTACACTGTTGGTACTAGTAACTGCTGGCTACACTGTTGGTACTAGTAACTGCTGGCTACACTGTTGGTACTAGTAACTGCTGACTACACTGTTGGTACTAGTAACTGCTGGCTACACTGTTGGTACTAGTAACTGCTGGCTACACTGTTGGTACTAGTAACTGCTGGCTACACGTTGGTACTAGTAACTGCTGGCTACACTGTTGGTACTAGTAACTGCTGACTACACTGTTGGTACTAGTAACTGCTGGCTACACTGTTGGTACTAATAAATAGTAATAACTGCTGTCTACACTGTTGGTACTAGTAACTGCTGGCTACACTGTTGGTACTAGTAACTGCTGACTACACTGTTGGTACTAGTAACTGCTGGCTACACTGTTGGTACTAATAAATTAGTAATAACTGCTGTCTACACTGTTGGTACTAGTAACTGCTGGCTACACTGTTGGTACTTGTAACTGCTGCCTACACTGTTGGTACTAGTAACTTCTGTCTACACTATTGGTACTAGTAACTGCTGGCTACAGTGTTGGTACTAGTAACTGCTGGCTATACTGTTGGTACTAGTAACTGCTGTCTACACTGTTGGTACTAGTAACTGCTGCCTACACTGTTGGTACAAGAAACTGCTGGCTACACTGTTGGTACTAGTAACTGCTGGCTACACTGTTGGTACTAGTAACTGCTGACTACACTGTTGGTACTAATAACTGCTCGCTACACTGTTGGTACTAGTAACTGCTGGCTACACTGTTGGTACTAATAACTGCTGGCTACACTGTTGGTACTAGTAACTGCTGACTACACTGTTGGTACTAGTAACTGCTGGCTACACTGTTGGTACTAGTAACTGCTGGCTACACTGTTGGTACTAATAACTGCTGGCTACACTGTTGGTACTAGTAACTGCTGACTATACTGTTGGTACTAGTAACTGCTGGCTACACTGTTGGTACTAGTAACTGCTGGCTACACTGTTGGTACTAGTAACTGCTGGCTACACTGTTGGTACTAGTAACTGCTGGCTACACTGTTGGTACTAGTAACTGCTAGCTACACTGTTGGTACTAGTAACTGCTGGCTACACTGTTGGTACTAGTAACTGCTGGCTACACTGTTGGTACTAGTAACTGCTGGCTACACTGTTGGTACTAGTAACTGCTGGCTACACTGTTGGTACTAGTAACTGCTGGCTACACCGTTGGTACTAGTAACTGCTGGCTACACTGTTGGTACTAGTAACTGCTGGCTAACCTGTTGGTACTAGTATCTTTTGGCTACACTGTTGGTACTAGTAACTGCTGACTACACTGTTGGTACTAGTAACTGCTGGCTAACCTGTTGGTACTAGTAATTGTTGGCTACACTGTTGGTACTAGTAACTGCTGCCTACAATGTTGGTACTAGTAACTGCTGACTACAATGTTGGTACTAATACATTAGTAATAACTGCTGTCTACACTGTTGGTACTAGTAACTGCTGCCTACACTGTTGGTACTAGTAACTGCTGACTACACTGTTGGTACTAATAAATTAGTAATAACTGCTGGCTACACTGTTGGTACTAGTAACTGCTGGCTACACTGTTGGTACTAGTAACTGCCTAAGTACTAGTAACTGCTGGCTACACTGTTGGTACTAGTAACTGCTGGCTACACTGTTGGTACTAGTAACTGCTGGCTACACTGTTGGTACTAGTAACTGCTGGCTACACTGTTGGTACTAGTAACTGCTGGCTACACTGTTGGTACTAGTAACTGCTGGCTACACTGTTGGTACTAGTAACTGCTGGCTACACTGTTGGTACTAGTAACTGCTGGCTACACTGTTGGTACTAGTAACTGCTGGCTACACTGTTGGTACTAGTAACTGCTGGCTACACTGTTGGTACTAGTAACTGCTGGCTACACTGTTGGTACTAGTAACTGCTGGCTACACTGTTGGTACTAGTAACTGCTGGCTACACTGTTGGTACTAGTAACTGCTGGCTACACTGTTGGTACTAGTAACTGCTGGCTACACTGTTGGTACTAGTAACTGCTGGCTACACTGTTGGTACTAGTAACTGCTGGCTACACTGTTGGTACTAGTAACTGCTGGCTACACTGTTGGTACTAGTAACTGCTGGCTACACTGTTGGTACTAGTAACTGCTGGCTACACTGTTGGTACTAGTAACTGCTGGCTACACCGTTGGTACTAGTAACTGCTGGCTACACTGTTGGTACTAGTAACTGCTGGCTAACCTGTTGGTACTAGTATCTTTTGGCTACACTGTTGGTACTAGTAACTGCTGACTACACTGTTGGTACTAGTAACTGCTGGCTAACCTGTTGGTACTAGTAATTGTTGGCTACACTGTTGGTACTAGTAACTGCTGCCTACAATGTTGGTACTAGTAACTGCTGACTACAATGTTGGTACTAATACATTAGTAATAACTGCTGTCTACACTGTTGGTACTAGTAACTGCTGCCTACACTGTTGGTACTAGTAACTGCTGACTACACTGTTGGTACTAATAAATTAGTAATAACTGCTGGCTACACTGTTGGTACTAGTAACTGCTGGCTACACTGTTGGTACTAGTAACTGCTGGCTACACTGTTGGTACTAGTAACTGCTGGCTATACTGTTGGTACTAGTAACTGCTGGCTACACTGTTGGTACTAGTAACTGCTGGCTACACTGTTGGTACTAGTAACTGCTGGCTACACTGTTGGTACTAGTAACTGCTGGCTACACTGTTGGTACTAGTAACTGCTGGCTACACTGTTGGTACTAGTAACTGCTGCTACACTGTTGGTACTAGTAACTGCTACTACACTGTTGGTACTAGTAACTGCTGGCTACACTGTTGGTACTAGTAACTGCTGGCTACACTGTTGGTACTAGTAACTGCTGGCTACACTGTTGGTACTAGTAACTGCTGGCTACACTGTTGGTACTAGTAACTGCTGGCTACACTGTTGGTACTAGTAACTGCTGGCTATACTGTTGGTACTAGTAACTGCTGTCTACACTGTTGGTACTAGTAACTGCTGGCTACACTGTTGGTACTAGTAACTGCTGGCTACACTGTTGGTACTAGTAACTGCTGGCTACACTGTTGGTACTAGTAACTGCTGGCTACACTGTTGGTACTAGTAACTGCTGGCTATACTGTTGGTACTACTAACTGCTGTCTACACTGTTGGTACTAGTAACTGCTGCCTACACTGTTGGTACTAGTCACTGCTGGCTATACTGTTGGTACTAGTAACTGCAGGCTGCACTGTTGGTACTAGTAACTGCTGACTACACTGTTGGTACTAGTCACTGCTGGCTACACTGTTGGTACTAGTAACTGATGTCTACACTGTTGGTACTAGTAACTGCTGGCTGCACTGTTGGTACTAGTAACTGCTGACTACACTGTTGGTACTAGTCACTGCTGGCTACACTGTTGGTACTAGTAACTGCTGGCTAACCTGTTGGTACTAGTAATTGTTGGCTACACTGTTGGTACTAGTAACTGCTGGCTACACTGTTGGTACTAATAAATTAGTAATAACTGCTGTCTACACTGTTGGTACTAGTAACTGCTGGCTACACTGTTGGTACTAGTAACTGCTGCCTACACTGTTGGTACTAGTAACTTCTGTCTACACTATTGGTACTAGTAACTGCTGGCTACAGTGTTGGTACTAGTAACTGCTGGCTATACTGTTGGTACTAGTAACTGCTGTCTACACTGTTGGTACTAGTAACTGCTGCCTACACTGTTGGTACTAGTAACTGCTGGCTACACTGTTGGTACTAGTAACTGCTGGCTACACTGTTGGTACTAGTAACTGCTGACTACACTGTTGGTACTAGTAACTGCTGGCTACACTGTTGGTACTAGTAACTGCTGGCTACACTGTTGGTACTAGTAACTGCTGGCTACACTGTTGGTACTAGTAACTGCTGGCTACACTGTTGGTACTAGTAACTGCTGGCTACACTGTTGGTACTAGTAACTGCTTGCTACACTGTTGGTACTAGTAACTGCTGGCTACACTGTTGGTACTAGTAACTGCTGGCTACACTGTTGGTACTAGTAACTGCTGGCTACACTGTTGGTACTAGTAACTGCTGGCTACACTGTTGGTACTAGTAACTGCTGGCTACACTGTTGGTACTAGTAACTGCTGGCTACACTGTTGGTACTAGTAACTGCTGGCTACACTGTTGGTACTAGTAACTGCTGGCTACACTGTTGGTACTAGTAACTGCTGGCTACACTGTTGGTACTAGTAACTGTGCACACTGTTGGTACTAGTAACTGCTGGCTACACTGTTGGTACTAGTAACTGCTGGCTACACTGTTGGTACTAGTAACTGCTGGCTACACTGTTGGTACTAGTAACTGCTGGCTACACTGTTGGTACTAGTAACTGCTGGCTACACTGTTGGTACTAGTAACTGCTGGCTACACTGTTGGTACTAGTAACTGCTGACTACACTGTTGGTACTAGTAACTGCTGGCTACACTGTTGGTACTAGTAACTGCTGACTACACTGTTGGTACTAGTAACTGCTGACTACACTGTTGGTACTAGTAACTGCTGGCTACACTGTTGGTACTAGTAACTGCTGTCTACACTGTTGGTACTAGTAACTGCTGGCTACACTGTTGGTACTAGTAACTGCTGACTACACTGTTGGTACTAGTAACTGCTGACTACACTGTTGGTACTAGTAACTGCTGGCTACACTGTTGGTACTAGTAACTGCTGTCTACACTGTTGGTACTAGTAACTGCTGGCTACACTGTTGGTACTAGTAACTGCTGACTACACTGTTGGTACTAGTAACTGCTGACTACACTGTTGGTACTAGTAACTGCTGGCTACACTGTTGGTACTAGTAACTGCTGTCTACACTGTTGGTACTAGTAACTGCTGGCTACACTGTTGGTACTAGTAACTGCTGACTACACTGTTGGTACTAG
The DNA here is from genome assembly GCA_014843695.1 of Archivesica marissinica. Lineage (NCBI taxonomy): Eukaryota > Metazoa > Mollusca > Bivalvia > Venerida > Vesicomyidae > Archivesica > Archivesica marissinica. Next base: position 48,919,802 of record CM026393.1, read on the forward strand.
TAACTGCTGACTACACTGTTGGTACTAGTAACTGCTGGCTACACTGTTGGTACTAGT
>CM026393.1:48920858-49101568 GCA_014843695.1 Archivesica marissinica
GTTGGCTACACTGTTGGTACTAGTAACTGCTGGCTACACACTGTTGGTACTAATAACTGCTCGCTACACTGTTGGTACTAGTAAATGCTGGCTACACTGTTGGTACTAGTAACTGCTGGCTATACTGTTGGTACTAGTAACTGCTGTCTACACTGTTGGTACTAGTAACTGCTGCCTACACTGTTGGTACAAGTGACTGCTGGCTACACTGTTGGTACTAGTAACTGCTGACTACACTGTTGGTACTAGTAACTGCTGGCTACACTGTTGGTACTAATAACTGCTCGCTACACTGTTGGTACTAGTAAATGCTGACTATACTGTTGGTACTAATAACTGCTAGCTACACTGTTGGTACTAGTAACTGCTGACTACACTGTTGGTACAAGTAACTGCTGGCTACACTGTTGGTACTAGTAACTGCTGGCTACACTGTTGGTACTAGTAACTGCTGACTACACTGTTGGTACTAATAACTGCTCGCTACACTGTTGGTACTAGTAACTGCTGACTATACTGTTGGTACTAATAACTGCTAGCTACACTGTTGGTACTAGTAACTGCTGACTACATTGTTGGTACTAGTAACTGTTGTATACAGGGTTGGTACTAGTAACTGCTGTCTACACTGTTGGTTCTAGTAACTGCTGCATATACTGTTGGTACTAGTAACTGCTGCCTACAGTGTTGGTACTAGTAACTGCTGGTTACACTGTTGGTACTAGTAACTGCTGGCTACACTGTTGGTACTAGTAACTGCTGGCTACACTGTTGGTACTAGTAACTGCTGCCTACACTGTTGGTACTAGTAACTGCTGGCTACACTGTTGGTACTAGTTTTTGCTGTCTACACTGTTGGTACTAGTAACTGCTGACTACCCTGTTGGTACTAGTAACTGCTGGCTACACTCTTGGTACTAGTAACTGCTGACTACACTGTTGGTACTAGTAACTGCTGACTACACTGTTGGTATTAGTAACTGCTGACTACACTGTTGGTACTAGTAACTGCTGGCTACACTGTTGGTACTAGTAACTGCTGACTACACCGTTGGTACTAGTAACTGCTGACTACACTGTTGGTACTAGTAACTGCTGGCTACACTGTTGGTACTAGTAACTGCTGGCTATACTGTTGGTAATAGTAACTGCTGTCTACACTGTTGGTACTAGTAACTGCTGGCTACACTGTTGGTACTAGTAACTGCTGGCTACACTGTTGGTACTATTAACTGCTGGTTACACTGTTGGTACTAGTAACTGCTGGCTACACTGTTGGTACTAGTAACTGCTGGCTATACTGTGGGTACTACTAACTGCTGTCTACACTGTTGGTACTAGCAACGGCTGCCTTCACTGTTGGTACTAGTCACTGCTGGCTATACTGTTGGTACTAGTAACTGCAGGCTGCACTGTTGGTACTAGTAACTGCTGACTACACTGTTGGTACTAGTCACTGCTGGCTACACTGTTGGTACTAGTAACTGATGTCTACACTGTTGGTACTAGTAACTGCTGGCTGCACTGTTGGTACTAGTAACTGGACTACACTGTTGGTACTAGTTGCTGGCTACACTGTTGGTACTAGTAACTGCTGTCTACACTGTTGGTACTAGTAACTGCTGGCTACACTGTTGGTACTAGTAACTGCTGGCTACACTGTTGGTACTAGTAACTGCTGGCTACACTGTTGGTACTAGTAACTGCTGGCTACACTGTTGGTACTAGTAACTGCTGTCTACACTGTTGGTACTAGTAACTGCTGGCTACACTGTTGGTACTAGTAACTGCTGCCTACACTGTTGGTACTAGTAACTGCTGTCTACACTGTTGGTACTAGTAACTGCTGGCTACACTGTTGGTACTAGTAACTGCTGGCTATACTGTTGGTACTAGTAACTGCTGTCTACACTGTTGGTACTAGTAACTGCTGGCTACACTGTTGGTACTAGTAACTGCTGGCTACACTGTTGGTACTAGTAACTGCTGGCTACACTGTTGGTACTAGTAACTGCTGGCTACACTGTTGGTACTAGTAACTGCTGGCTATACTGTTGGTACTAGTAACTGCTGCTACACTGTTGGTACTAGAACTGCTGGCTACACTGTTGGTACTAGTAACTGCGGCTACACTGTGGTACTAGTAACTGTGCTACACTGTGGTACTAGTAACTGCTGCTACACTGTTGGTACTAGTAACTGCTGGCTACACTGTTGGTACTAGTAACTGCTGGCTACACTGTGGTACTAGTAACTGCTGGCTACACTGTTGGTACTAGTAACTGCTGGCTATGTGGTGTACTGCTGTAACTGTTGGTACTAGTAACTGCTGGCTACACCGTTGGTACTAGTAACTGCTTGCTACACTGTTGGTACTAGTAACTGCTGGCTACACTGTTGGTACTAGTAACTGCTGACTACACTGTTGGTACTAATAACTGCTCGCTACACTGTTGGTACTAGTAACTGCTGACTATACTGTTGGTACTAATAACTGCTAGCTACACTGTTGGTACTAGTAACTGCTGGCTACACTGTTGGTACTAGTAACTGCTGGCTACACTGTTGGTACTAGTAACTGTTGGCTACACTGTTGGTACTAATAACTGCTGGCTACACTGTTGGTACTAGTAACTGCTGACTATACTGTTTGTACTAATAACTGCTAGCTACACTGTTGGTACTAGTAACTGCTGGCTACACTGTTGGTACTAGTAACTGCTGGCTACACTGTTGGTACTAGTAACTGCTGGCTACACTGTTGGTACTAGTAACTGCTGGCTACACCGTTGGTACTAGAAACTGCTGGCTACACTGTTGGTACTAGTAACTGCTGGCTATACTGTTGGTACTAGTAACTGCTGTCTACACTCTTGGTACTAGTAACTGCTGGCTACACTCTTGGTACTAGTAACTGCTGGCTACACTGTTGGTACTAGTAACTGCTGGCTACACTGTTGGTACTAGTAACTGCTGGCTACACTGTTGGTACTAGTAACTGCTGGCTATACTGTTGGTACTACTAACTGCTGTCTACACTGTTGGTACTAGTAACTGCTGCCTACACTGTTGGTACTAGTCACTGCTGGCTATACTGTTGGTACTAGTAACTGCTGGCTGCACTATTGGTACTAGTAACTGCTGACTACACTGTTGGTACTAGTCACTGCTGGCTACACTGTTGGTACTAGTAACTGATGTCTACACTGTTGGTACTAGTAACTGCTGGCTGCACTGTTGGTACTAGTAACTGCTGACTACACTGTTGGTACTAGTCACTGCTGGCTACACTGTTGGTACTTGTAACTGATGTCTACACTGTTGGTACTAGTAACTGCTGGCTAACCTGTTGGTACTAGTAATTGTTGGCTACACTGTTGGTACTAGTAACTGCTGACTACACTGTTGGTACTAGTAACTGCTGGCTACACTGTTGGTACTAATAAATTAGTAATAACTGCTGTCTACACTGTTGGTACTAGTAACTGCTGGCTACACTGTTGGTACTAGTAACTGCTGACTACACTGTTGGTACTAGTAACTGCTGGCTACACTGTTGGTACTAATAAATTAGTAATAACTGCTGTCTACACTGTTGGTACTAGTAACTGCTGGCTACACTGTTGGTACTTGTAACTGCTGCCTACACTGTTGGTACTAGTAACTTCTGTCTACACTATTGGTACTAGTAACTGCTGGCTACAGTGTTGGTACTAGTAACTGCTGGCTATACTGTTGGTACTAGTAACTGCTGTCTACACTGTTGGTACTAGTAACTGCTGCCTACATTGTTGGTACAAGAAACTGCTGGCTACACTGTTGGTACTAGTAACTGCTGGCTACACTGTTGGTACTAGTAACTGCTGACTACACTGTTGGTACTAATAACTGCTCGCTACACTGTTGGTACTAGTAACTGCTGGCTACACTGTTGGTACTAGTAACTGCTGGCTACACTGTTGGTACTAGTAACTGCTGACTACACTGTTGGTACTAGTAACTGCTGGCTACACTGTTGGTACTAGTAACTGTTGGCTACACTGTTGGTACTAATAACTGCTGGCTACACTGTTGGTACTAGTAACTGCTGACTATACTGTTGGTACTAGTAACTGCTGGCTACACTGTTGGTACTAGTAACTGCTGGCTACACTGTTGGTACTAGTAACTGCTGGCTACACTGTTGGTACTAGTAACTGCTGGCTACACTGTTGGTACTAGTAACTGCTGGCTACACTGTTGGTACTAGTAACTGCTGGCTACACTGTTGGTACTAGTAACTGCTGGCTACACTGTTGGTACTAGTAACTGCTGGCTACACTGTTGGTACTAGTAACTGCTGGCTACACTGTTGGTACTAGTAACTGCTGGCTACACTGTTGGTACTAGTAACTGCTGGCTACACTGTTGGTACTAGTAACTGCTGGCTAACCTGTTGGTACTAGTAACTTTTGGCTACACTGTTGGTACTAGTAACTGCTGACTACACTGTTGGTACTAGTAACTGCTGGCTAACCTGTTGGTACTAGTAATTGTTGGCTACACTGTTGGTACTAGTAACTGCTGCCTACAATGTTGGTACTAGTAACTGCTGACTACAATGTTGGTACTATATTGTAATAACTGCTGTCTACACTGTTGGTACTAGTAACTGCTGTCTACACTGTTGGTACTAGTAACTGCTGGCTACACTGTTGGTACTAGTAACTGCTGGCTATACTGTTGGTACTAGTAACTGCTGTCTACACTGTTGGTACTAGTAACTGCTGCCTACACTGTTGGTACTAGTAACTGCTGGCTACACTGTTGGTACTAGTAACTGCTGGCTACACTGTTGGTACTAGTAACTGCTGGCTACACTGTTGGTACTAGTAACTGCTGGCTACACTGTTGGTACTAGTAACTGCTGGCTACACTGTTGGTACTAGTAACTGCTGGCTACACTGTTGGTACTAGTAACTGCTGACTACACTGTTGGTACTAGTAACTGCTGGCTACACTGTTGGTACTAGTAACTGCTGGCTACACTGTTGGTACTAATAACTGCTGGCTACACTGTTGGTACTAGTAACTGCTGACTACACTGTTGGTACTAGTAACTGCTGGCTACACTGTTGGTACTAGTAACTGCTGGCTACACTGTTGGTACTAGTAACTGCTGGCTACACTGTTGGTACTAGTAACTGCTGGCTACACTGTTGGTACTAGTAACTGCTGGCTACACTGTTGGTACTAGTAACTGCTGGCTACACTGTTGGTACTAGTAACTGCTGGCTACTGTTGGTACTAGTACTTGGCTACACTGTTGGTACTAGTAACTGCTGACTACACTGTTGGTACTAGTAACTGCTGGCTACACTGTTGGTACTAGTAACTGCTGGCTACACTGTTGGTACTAATAACTGCTGGCTACACTGTTGGTACTAGTAACTGCTGACTACACTGTTGGTACTAGTAACTGCTGGCTACACTGTTGGTACTAGTAACTGCTGGCTACACTGTTGGTACTAGTAACTGCTGGCTACACTGTTGGTACTAGTAACTGCTGGCTACACTGTTGGTACTAGTAACTGCTGGCTACACTGTTGGTACTAGTAACTGCTGGCTACACTGTTGGTACTAGTAACTGCTGGCTACACTGTTGGTACTAGTAACTGCTGGCTACACTGTTGGTACTAGTAACTGCTGGCTACACCGTTGGTACTAGTAACTGCTGGCTACACTGTTGGTACTAGTAACTGCTGGCTAACCTGTTGGTACTAGTATCTTTTGGCTACACTGTTGGTACTAGTAACTGCTGACTACACTGTTGGTACTAGTAACTGCTGGCTAACCTGTTGGTACTAGTAATTGTTGGCTACACTGTTGGTACTAGTAACTGCTGCCTACAATGTTGGTACTAGTAACTGCTGACTACAATGTTGGTACTAATACATTAGTAATAACTGCTGTCTACACTGTTGGTACTAGTAACTGCTGCCTACACTGTTGGTACTAGTAACTGCTGACTACACTGTTGGTACTAATAAATTAGTAATAACTGCTGTCTACACTGTTGGTACTAGTAACTGCTGGCTACACTGTTGGTACTAGTAACTGCTGCCTACACTGTTGGTACTAGTAACTGCTGGCTATACTGTTGGTACTACTAACTGCTGTCTACACTGTTGGTACTAGTAACTGCTGCCTACACTGTTGGTACTAGTCACTGCTGGCTATACTGTTGGTACTAGTAACTGCTGGCTGCACTATTGGTACTAGTAACTGCTGACTACACTGTTGGTACTAGTCACTGCTGGCTACACTGTTGGTACTAGTAACTGATGTCTACACTGTTGGTACTAGTAACTGCTGGCTGCACTGTTGGTACTAGTAACTGCTGACTACACTGTTGGTACTAGTCACTGCTGGCTACACTGTTGGTACTTGTAACTGATGTCTACACTGTTGGTACTAGTAACTGCTGGCTAACCTGTTGGTACTAGTAATTGTTGGCTACACTGTTGGTACTAGTAACTGCTGACTACACTGTTGGTACTAGTAACTGCTGGCTACACTGTTGGTACTAATAAATTAGTAATAACTGCTGTCTACACTGTTGGTACTAGTAACTGCTGGCTACACTGTTGGTACTAGTAACTGCTGACTACACTGTTGGTACTAGTAACTGCTGGCTACACTGTTGGTACTAATAAATTAGTAATAACTGCTGTCTACACTGTTGGTACTAGTAACTGCTGGCTACACTGTTGGTACTAGTAACTTCTGTCTACACTATTGGTACTAGTAACTGCTGGCTACAGTGCTGGTACTAGTAACTGCTGGCTATACTGTTGGTACTAGTAACTGCTGTCTACACTGTTGGTACTAGTAACTGCTGCCTACATTGTTGGTACAAGAAACTGCTGGCTACACTGTTGGTACTAGTAACTGCTGGCTACACTGTTGGTACTAGTAACTGCTGACTACACTGTTGGTACTAATAACTGCTCGCTACACTGTTGGTACTAGTAACTGCTGGCTACACTGTTGGTACTAATAACTGCTGGCTACACTGTTGGTACTAGTAACTGCTGACTACACTGTTGGTACTAGTAACTGCTGGCTACACTGTTGGTACTAGTAACTGTTGGCTACACTGTTGGTACTAATAACTGCTGGCTACACTGTTGGTACTAGTAACTGCTGACTATACTTTTGGTACTAGTAACTGCTGGCTACACTGTTGGTACTAGTAACTGCTGGCTACACTGTTGGTACTAGTAACTGCTGGCTACACTGTTGGTACTAGTAACTGCTGGCTACACTGTTGGTACTAGTAACTGCTAGCTACACTGTTGGTACTAGTAACTGCTGGCTACACTGTTGGTACTAGTAACTGCTGGCTACACTGTTGGTACTAGTAACTGCTGGCTACACTGTTGGTACTAGTAACTGCTGGCTACACCGTTGGTACTAGTAACTGCTGGCTACACTGTTGGTACTAGTAACTGCTGGCTAACCTGTTGGTACTAGTATCTTTTGGCTACACTGTTGGTACTAGTAACTGCTGACTACACTGTTGGTACTAGTAACTGCTGGCTAACCTGTTGGTACTAGTAATTGTTGGCTACACTGTTGGTACTAGTAACTGCTGCCTACAATGTTGGTACTAGTAACTGCTGACTACAATGTTGGTACTAATACATTAGTAATAACTGCTGTCTACACTGTTGGTACTAGTAACTTCTGTCTACACTATTGGTACTAGTAACTGCTGGCTACAGTGTTGGTACTAGTAACTGCTGGCTATACTGTTGGTACTAATAACTGCTGCCTACATTGTTGGTACAAGAAACTGCTGGCTACACTGTTGGTACTAGTAACTGCTGGCTACACTGTTGGTACTAGTAACTGCTGACTACACTGTTGGTACTAATAACTGCTCGCTACACTGTTGGTACTAGTAACTGCTGGCTACACTGTTGGTACTAGTAACTGCTGGCTACACTGTTGGTACTAGTAACTGCTGACTACACTGTTGGTACTAGTAACTGCTGGCTACACTGTTGGTACTAGTAACTGTTGGCTACACTGTTGGTACTAATAACTGCTGGCTACACTGTTGGTACTAGTAACTGCTGACTATACTGTTGGTACTAGTAACTGCTGGCTACACTGTTGGTACTAGTAACTGCTGGCTACACTGTTGGTACTAGTAACTGCTGGCTACACTGTTGGTACTAGTAACTGCTGGCTACACTGTTGGTACTAGTAACTGCTAGCTACACTGTTGGTACTAGTAACTGCTGGCTACACTGTTGGTACTAGTAACTGCTGGCTACACTGTTGGTACTAGTAACTGCTGGCTACACTGTTGGTACTAGTAACTGCTGGCTACACCGTTGGTACTAGTAACTGCTGGCTACACTGTTGGTACTAGTAACTGCTGGCTAACCTGTTGGTACTAGTATCATTTGGCTACACTGTTGGTACTAGTAACTGCTGACTACACTGTTGGTACTAGTAACTGCTGGCTAACCTGTTGGTACTAGTAATTGTTGGCTACACTGTTGGTACTAGTAACTGCTGCCTACAATGTTGGTACTAGTAACTGCTTACTACAATGTTGGTACTAATACATTAGTAATAACTGCTGTCTACACTGTTGGTACTAGTAACTGCTGCCTACACTGTTGGTACTAGTAACTTCTGTCTACACTATTGGTACTAGTAACTGCTGGCTATACTGTTGGTACTAGTAACAGCTGTCTACACTGTTGGTACTAGTAACTGCTGCCTACACTGTTGGTACAAGTGACTGCTGGCTACACTGTTGGTACTAGTAACTGCTGACTACACTGTTGGTACTAGTAAATGCTGGCTACACTGTTGGTACTAATAACTGCTCGCTGCACTGTTGGTACTAGTAAATGCTGACTATTCTGTTGGTACTAATAACTGCTAGCTACACTGTTGGTACTAGTAACTGCTGGCTACACTGTTGGTACTAGTAACTGCTGGCTACACTGTTGGTACTAGTAACTGCTGACTACACTGTTGGTACTAATAACTGCTCGCTACACTGTTGGTACTTATAACTGCTGACTATACTGTTGGTACTAATAACTGCTAGCTACACTGTTGGTACTAGTAACTGCTGACTACATTGTTGGTACTAGTAACTGTTGTCTACAGGGTTGGTACTAGTAACTGTTGTCTACACTGTTGGTACTAGTAACTGCTGTCTACACTGTTGGTACTAGTAACTGCTGCATATAATGTTGGTACTAGTAACTGCTGCCTACAGTGTTGGTACTAGTAACTGCTGGCTACACTGTTGGTACTAGTAACTGCTGACTACACTGTTGGTACTAGTAACTGCTGGCTACACTGTTGGTACTAGTAACTGCTGCCTACACTGTTGGTACTTGTAACTGCTGCCTACACTGTTGGTACTAGTAACTGCTGCCTACACTGTTGGTACTAGTAACTGCTGCCTACACTGTTGGTACAAGTAACTGCTGGCTACACTGTTGGTACTAGTAACTGCTGGCTACACTGTTGGTAGAAGTAACTGCTGGCTACACTGTTGGTACTAGTAACTGTTGGCTACACTGTTGGTACTAATAACTGCTCGCTACACTGTTGGTACTAGTAACTGCTGACTATACTGTTGGTACTAGTAACTGCTGGCTACACTGTTGGTACTAGTAACTGCTGGCTACACTGTTGGTACTAGTAACTGCTGGCTACACTGTTGGTACTAGTAACTGCTGACTACACTGTTGGTACTAGTAACTGCTAGCTACACTGTTGGTACTAGTAACTGCTGGCTACACTGTTGGTAGAAGTAACTGCTGGCTACACTGTTGGTACTAGTAACTGTTGGCTACACTGTTGGTACTAATAACTGCTCGCTACACTGTTGGTACTAGTAACTGCTGACTATACTGTTGGTACTAGCAACTGCTGGCTACACTGTTGGTAGAAGTAACTGCTGGCTACACTGTTGGTACTAATAACTGCTGGCTACACTGTTGGTACTAGTAACTGCTGACTACACTGTTGGTACTAGTAACTGCTGGCTACACTGTTGGTACTAGTAACTGTTGGCTACACTGTTGGTACTAATAACTGCTGGCTACACTGTTGGTACTAGTAACTGCTGACTATACTGTTGGTACTAGTAACTGCTGGCTACACTGTTGGTACTAGTAACTGCTGGCTACACTGTTGGTACTAGTAACTGCTGGCTACACTGTTGGTACTAGTAACTGCTGGCTACACTGTTGGTACTAGTAACTGCTAGCTACACTGTTGGTACTAGTAACTGCTGGCTACACTGTTGGTACTAGTAACTGCTGGCTACACTGTTGGTACTAGTAACTGCTGGCTACACTGTTGGTACTAGTAACTGCTGGCTACACCGTTGGTACTAGTAACTGCTGGCAACACTGTTGGTACTAGTAACTGCTGGCTAACCTGTTGGTACTAGTATCTTTTGGCTACACTGTTGGTACTAGTAACTGCTGACTACACTGTTGGTACTAGTAACTGCTGGCTAACCTGTTGGTACTAGTAATTGTTGGCTACACTGTTGGTTCTAGTAACTGCTGCCTACAATGTTGGTACTAGTAACTGCTGACTACAATGTTGGTACTAATACATTAGTAATAACTGCTGTCTACACTGTTGGTACTAGTAACTGCTGCCTACACTGTTGGTACTAGTAACTTCTGTCTACACTATTGGTACTAGTAACTGCTGGCTATACTGTTGGTACTAGTAACTGCTGTCTACACTGTTGGTACTAGTAACTGCTGCCTACACTGTTGGTACAAGTGACTGCTGGCTACACTGTTGGTACTAGTAACTGCTGACTACACTGTTGGTACTAGTAACTGCTGGCTACACTGTTGGTACTAATAACTGCTCGCTGCACTGTTGGTACTAGTAAATGCTGACTATTCTGTTGGTACTAATAACTGCTAGCTACACTGTAGGTACTAGTAACTGCTGGCTACACTGTTGGTACTAGTAACTGCTGGCTACACTGTTGGTACTAGTAACTGCTGACTACACTGTTGGTACTAATAACTGCTCGCTACACTGTTGGTACTTATAACTGCTGACTATACTGTTGGTACTAATAACTGCTAGCTACACTGTTGGTACTAGTAACTGCTGACTACATTGTTGGTACTAGTAACTGTTGTCTACAGGGTTGGTACTAGTAACTGTTGTCTACAGTGTTGGTACTAGTAACTGCTGGCTACACTGTTGGTACTAGTAACTGCTGACTACACTGTTGGTACTAGTAACTGCTGGCTACACTGTTGGTACTAGTAACTGCTGCCTACACTGTTGGTACTAGTAACTGCTGCCTACACTGTTGGTACTAGTAACTGCTGCCTACACTGTTGGTACTAGTATCTGCTGCCTACACTGTTGGTACTAGTAACTGCTGCCTACACTGTTGGTACAAGTAACTGCTGGCTACACTGTTGGTACTAGTAACTGCTGGCTACACTGTTGGTAGAAGTAACTGCTGGCTACACTGTTGGTACTAGTAACTGTTGGCTACACTGTTGGTACTAATAACTGCTCGCTACACTGTTGGTACTAGTATCTGCTGACTATACTGTTGGTACTAGTAATTGCTGGCTACACTGTTGGTACTAGTAACTGCTGGCTACACTGTTGGTACTAGTAACTGCTGGCTACACTGTTGGTACTAGTAACTGCTGACTACACTGTTGGTACTAGTAACTGCTAGCTACACTGTTGGTACTAGTAACTGCTGGCTACACTGTTGGTAGAAGTAACTACTGGCTACACTGTTGGTACTAGTAACTGTTGGCTACACTGTTGGTACTAATAACTGCTCGCTACACTGTTGGTACTAGTAACTGCTGACTATACTGTTGGTACTAGCAACTGCTGGCTACACTGTTGGTAGAAGTAACTGCTGGCTACACTGTTGGTACTAGTATAATGAATGAATGAATGAATGAATGGTGTTTTACGGCGCATCGACATCTAAGGTCATGTAGCGCGCATTAAAGTTATGTTTATTGTCGAGTGTATGAAATAAAATTCTATATAAGTATATGCATTAATTAATACTAAGAAGTTATAAAGACGTAAGATTAATTACAGGTAATATATGAATGAATGATTACTACAAAGGCATCATTAACAATTGATATCACAGCTTATTATAAATTCCTATTGCCTTGATAAATGATATGATGGACTCTATCCAACCGGATTGGTTGAAGGTCAACACAGTGTATTAAGATATGCTCCACCGTGTATAGAGTATTGCATGGGATACATTCTGGTGCATCATCTCGTGACAACAGCCATGAATGTGATATTCGAGAATGACCAATCCTGAGACGGGCAAGAATGACTTCTTCTCGACGAATAGGCCTTAAATTGGGCACCATTCGCCAAGTGTTGGTTTGATCGAATGAAGTTTGTTAAAAAGTTCACCATCCCATTGGGCCTGCCAAGAGGATTGAATTAAGGTAAGAATTGTAGACTTAAAATCGGTATAACACACTTTAATCCTAGAAATTGGTAATGACAATGCCAGCTTTGCATTCTGGTCAGCCATTTCATTACCTTTTATACCCATATGACTCGGAAGCCAGCAGAACACAAATGTATTTGTTTCTGAAAGGGAAGAAATCCTTTCCAGCAAAGTACAAACAATAGGATTTTCAAACTTTTCATAATACAAAGCCTGTAAAACAGACAAGGAATCAGAGAAAATGATATATTGAACATAGTGTGATTCCACTGCAAGATCTAGAGCGAGATCTATGGCCTTCAGTTCGGCAGAGAAAATTGAGGACTTGTTTGGAAGTCTACATTTCCGATTTTTATTCCCAAAGATTGCTGCTCACGCAACAGTGTCACCAGCTATTGACCCATATGTGTATATGGCTTTGAAGTCAGAATAAAATTCTCTGATTTCATGATATTTTGTTTGAAACTGGCTCCTGTCTGTAATAGAATTTTAATCAGAAGTGAGATCAAAGCGAAACTCGGCAGTTTTAAGGGTCCAATGAGGAGAATCTGGGATTTTATACTGTGCAATAGATTTCATGTCAATATGTAGGTCATCTAGACATTGTTCCATGCGTATACCTAGTGGGGCAATAGCTCTCGGCTTTCTTTGAAACTGCACTTTAAATTGGGGTTGAAAGACCACTTTGTGAGCTGGGTTTAGAGGATTTGACTTGAGTTTCAGTAGGTATTGAAGCGCTAGCTTCTGTCGTCTAGCATACAGAGAGGGTTCATTTGCTTCAGCATAAAGACTTTTAACAGGGGAAGTTCTGAAAGCTCCAAGGACTAATCGTAGACCTTGATTATGTATAGGATCAAGTATTTTCAGGTACGATTTTCGTGCAGATCCGTAAATTATCGAACCATAATCCAGCGTAGAGCGAACCAATGACCGATAGAGCCGTAGAAGTACTTTTCTATCAGCTCCCCAATCGGAATGTGCCACAACCTTTAAAATATTTAGAGCTTTTTGACATTTCTTTTTTAAATTATTGATATGAGGAATGAATGAGAGTTTTTTTATCAAAGATAACACCTAAAAATTTGTATTCTGAGACTACTTCTACACGTGAGCCATCCAGGTAAATTTCTGGGTCTGGATGAAGTCCACGTAGATTACAAAAATGCATACATTTAGTTTTTGATTTAGAAAATTTAAAACCATTTTCATCCGACCAAGTCTGAAGTTTATTCAGACATTGCTGGAGTTGGCGTTCTATTTTGTTCATATTACTAGACCTGAAGCAAATAACAAAATCATCTACATAAAGGGAGCACTCAACCCCTGGATTTATTGATTTAACAATATTGTTTATCTTAATACTAAACAATGTAACGGACAAAATACAACCCTGTGGTACACCCATCTGCTGTTCCCGAGCATCTGATAGGGTATTACAAACACGAACACAAAAAAGTCTTTCATTTAAAAATGCAGAAATAAATAATGGAAGGCGTCCTCTGAGGTCAAAGTCGTGAAGATCTTTTAAAATGCCATATTTCCAGGTTGTGTCATAAGCACTCTCAAGGTCGAAAAATTCTGAAGCAACATGTTGTTTATTGACAAAGCCCTCTCTTATAAATGTTTCGAAACGAACTAGATGATCCAGTGTGCTTCGCTGCTGACGAAAGCCACTCTGGACATTAACAATTAAATTATTTGATTCGAGAAACCATACAAGCCGGTTGTTTACCATTCTTTCCATAGTTTTACATATACAACTTGTTAACGCTATGGGTCTATAGTTGTTTGGGTCCTTTTTATCCTTATCTGGTTTTGGTATTGGGATGACTAAAGCCTCCCTCCAAGGATTTTATCTGGACCTGGGGATGTATCATGTGCTTTTGACAAAGCAGACTTTAGTTCTTTAAGATTAAATAGTTTGTTGTAATGGTCTTTGTTCTTTGAATTGAAGTTTAGTTTTTTCTTTTCTTTAGTGTCTTTGAATTTCTGAAATATTTGTGAATAATTATTTGCTGATGATTTTTGTGCAAATGTTTCTGCTAAGGTGTTTGAAATTTCCAGAGATGTGGTGATTTGTTTGTTGTTTGCAGTGAGGTGGTTAATAGGTGAAGTACCTTTGCCATTAATTTTTCTTATCATGTCCCAGGTTTTCTTAGTTGTTGTTCTGTTATTTAGTCTAGAGATGTATTGTTTCCAACATTTGCGTTTGCTGCTTTGTATTGTACGTCGTGCTTTTGCTCTATATATGCGAATGTTGTTTAAATTTTCTGTGGTGGGTCTCAAATTGAATTTTCTTATGGCCGATTTCCTATTTTGGATGGCTTTCTTACAATCATCATCATACCAGGGTTTGTATGGTCTCTTTGGATTAGGTGAAGTCTGTGGTATGGATTGTTCTGCTGCTTTTATTAGTAATGTAGTGAATAGCTGTGTTTGATCACGACAATCCTTGAATGTTTCATATGAAATTGTTTGTTCACAACGTTGTTGGAATTTAGTTCAATTTGCTTTAGAAAGTTTCCATCTTCTGGGTTGACTATAAGCTGTTGGCTGATTTTCAGATATGAGGATGGGGAAGTGGTCGCTTCCGTGGAGATCATCATCGACTTTCCATGAGAAATCTGGAAGTATGACTGGGCTACATAGTGTAAGATCTATTGCAGAATAGGATCCTGTTCCTGGCTGTAAATATGTTTTGGAAGATGGATCGTTCATGTAAGAAAGAGAATTATCAGAGATGAAATTCTCTATCTGGAGACCTCTTTGATTTGTATTATTACAACCCCAGATGATGTTATGTGCATTGAAATCACCTATTAGAATATATGGAGTGGGTAATTGTATTATAAGATCATTCAGCCTATGTTCTTCAATTGGTTTACTTGGAGGAAGATATAGTGAACACAGTGTGATAGTGCTATGTAATGACAGTCTTACAGCAACAGCTTGAAAGTTTGTATTTAACAGTAATTCCTTATGTGGAACACTATTATTGACGATGATAGATACCCCACCCTGGGCTTTATCACCTTCACTGTATATTTTATTGAAAATGGTGTGATGTTTTATAGAAATTGTATCATTTTGTTTCAAACATGTTTCTTGAAGGCATAACGCAGCAGGTTTATGTTCTTGCACTAAAAGAGAAAGCTCTGCAAAATTAGATTTTAAACCTCGACAATTCCACTGGATATTTCCATTGGCCATTATGGAGAGATTAATTATTAAAAATACTATACCGATATTTACATAATTATTATTCATAGATAAAATATAAAGTTAAAAATATATTAAGTGGCATTCTTGCTCCAGTCATCCTCGCACGACTGGAGGTTCCTGCCCATCGTGCCAGATCATAGACTCGGACTTGTCCGAGTCTGATGCCTCGCCCTCCAGATTGTCATCGTCCGTGTCCAAATCCGAGTATCTATTGCTTGTAGACACTGGACTGGACACTGTGTTTATCGGATTGTATATGTTTAGTTTTCTGCTGTCTGGAAGTGACAGCAGATTGCTTTTTTGTTGGAGTTGATGTTTGTTGAGCTGTAGATTCTTTAGTAGGTTTTGGTTTTGATGAAGTTGATGTTGTTTTTGGTTGAATGTTTTTTCTTGTGTGTTGTTGTTTCGAGTGTTTTTGTTGTTGGATTCTTGTGTATGTTTGTTTTTGCTTGTTTTTGTTTGTCTGCTGTAGGTTTAGGTGTTTGTGGTGTATTTTGATTTGTAAGCTGGTCAAGATAAGAAGATCTGTCGGAACTAGGGAATAACTGCATTATTTCTGTTTTTTTGTCTGGAAAGATTTGGCAAAGTTTGGTCAACAAGTTTTTGCAAGTTTTGCATTCAACAGAAGCTGTTTTAGCAACACTTGCATAGCTTGGCTGATTTTCGGATTTCTACCGAGATTCATAAATCTTTCTTGCATCCTGGAATGAAATGTTTTCCGAATATTTGATCTTAACAATTTCTTTTTCTTTTTTCCAGGAGTCATAGTCTTTAGAATTGGATATATGATCAGCGCCACAATTGGCGCATTTATTTGTGTTGGGGCAGTTGTTCTCTTGATGTTGTGGAGCAGTCTCAGCACACTTGGAGCATACAGACTCGTTCCGACACCTATCCTCATGATGACCATACCTCTGGCATTTAAAGCATCTAAGAGGATTAGGTACATATATGTCGACGGTGACAATCTGGTAGCCGACTTTGATACGTGACGGGATGACTGGTGTGTCACATGTAATTATATATGTGTTTGTGGTTTTTATTTCGTTGTTACGTTTTATCGATATTCTCTTCACGTCAATGATCCCTTGACTTGACAAACCTTCTTTGATCTCATCCAAAGAGCAGGAAGATAATTCCCTGCACCTGATGACACCTTTGGATGAGTTCAAAGATTTGTGGGGACTGACCTTCACAGACTGTCCAAAGAAGGTGTTCGTTGATAATAAATTCTGAGATTGAGCTTTTGAAGTAATTTCAACCAAAAGACTTCCATTTCGAAGACTTTTAACAGATTTAGGTGTACCTAGGATAGATTTCATTTGCTTTTCAATGACGAAAGAGGAAATTTTTGTGATAGGTTTTGAACTGTCTACAGCCTCAATGAGAATGAAGCGAGGGAAGTTCACTCTCTGTTGTTCAACAGAATCATCATCAGATTCACTTAGTGCACGCTTGGCTTTTTTTTGGGTGGAACTCATAATAGTAATATATAGTTCATCGTCAATGCTCCCCACCCGTCTCAGAGCCCAACAAGGGGACATGATCTGGGGAAATCCATCACAGATCATGACAGGGATACATCAATGATATACTCAGAATGAAAGGACTAGACCGGACAAGTGTATTCCCACAGAAGGTCCTACCAAGTTTAGACTATCCTTGGGAGATTACAAAAGTCAATCAAACATCAAACTTTCACCCGATTAGCCCATGAGCCACCGCCTTATATGGCATCAAAAAGAAGACAATGAAAGAGTATAAATATTTAGAGAATCAATATTTGTTTTCAAGACAAATATTGAAAATATGTGTTTAAGATTAACGATGCCCTATGGCTCGGCATGACCAGCCGATTGATCAAGGACGGGCTTTCCTGACCTCCCGTTTAACCCAACTTAAGGCCGAAGTGGTGTGTTGTGGAAACATGGTATTATTTGCCAACACTGATTCTACTCAACCACCAGGATCCTCTCATCAGGCGACACAGGTCCCCGCCCACGGCAAACAGGCAGGCACATTTGGGGGGGTTGTACCCCTCTGTAGTGCGACAGCTGGGATATTCTAACCCCTGCCCAGCTGGGGGTGGTACTAGTAACTGCTGGCTACACTGTTGGTACTAGTAACTGCTGGCTACACTGTTGGTACTATTAACTGCTGGCTAACCTGTTGGTACTAGTAACTGTTGGCTACACTGTTAGTACTAGTAACTGCTGACTACACTGTTGGTACTAGTAACTGCTGCCTACACTGTTGGTACTAGTAACTGATGTCTACACTGTTGGTACTAGTAACTGCTGACTACACTGTTGGTACTAGTAACTGCTGACTACACTGTTGGTACTAGTAACTGCTGCCTACACTGTTGGTACTAGTAAATGCTGTCTACACTGTTGGTACTAGTAACTGCTAGCTACACTGTTGGTACTAGTAACTGCTGGCTACACTGTTGGTACTAGTAACTGCTGGCTATACTGTTGGTACTAGTAACTGTTGTATACACTGTCAGTACTTCTTGCATACATGTATATAGAATATCCGCCTCAAGTTACACTCGATTTTAGTAGTATTCTTTATACCTACCGAAAACGTTGCAAATATTTATTATGTACATTTCCATTGGAGAGGAATTATATAAGTTTTCTGAAAACTTGTTTTCCAATCCAAACCATTCACAATTTATGTAATTTGTAACATTGTTTGTGTTATACATGTGAATTTATTGGAATAAATACTGTTTAAACCAACATTTCTGTTACATGAATGTTCAAGGTCGGCCGATAATAGGTACTTTTTTCGACGCCATGTTGAAATCACAAGCGAGTGAATATATACATGTATTTTATTTTGAACATTTGTTATGCAATCTCAGTTTAGACAATTGCATTAAATGCAGAAATGACAATTTTACTTAGTAATATTATTTCACTTGCCGTAAAAGACACTGACTAGAAGACATCCATCGAAAAGCCTTAGACGGCCGATTACAGGTACGCTAATGGTAATATTCTGCTGCGACTAAATTTATCGGGTTGGCTTACAGTGCCTAAGTACGTATAGCCTGGGAACCACAGGGATTCGGCACGTTTGGGGGTACTAGTATATATATTTAAGTACTTAAATATATATACTAGTACCCCCAAACGTGCCGAATCCCTGTGCTGGGAACAGGTGTCGATATATGTTGCCTGGTCAGTCAAATAAATATATTTTAACACCGAGACTATTAATTGGGCCGTATTGAGTTTCTGATCATGTCATTTTGCCAGAAGTGCAAAATCGACAGACTGTAAGTGTAACCCAGGCTAGGATATCCAATAACTCCATACAAAAGTGACATCATACCCTGGTAATCCAGGGATCCCCCGTCTGACCCTAATAAAATGAACAGTCTTTCAGATGGGACGTTAAACCGAGGTCTCGTGTCGGTGCTTTACAACGTGCACGTAAAAGAACCAGAGGAGACTCTGGAATGGGTCTGTGTCTGTATCATTGCACTTTCCTCCAAAAATCTAAAATGACTAATCTCTTCAGGAGGCGTCGCTCATATGGGCAACCGGTAGCGACAATAAATAAACGCAACACATACAATGGATACGGCTGGCTGGAGAGGTCTGGGTTGGTAGCAGTGTTGGACTTATCTGTTTGACTCAATTTCAGTATTACATATATCGATGCTCATTGTCAATTCCCCTAATATCTCGCGGTCGTACAAGTCCATTATTTTAACTAGACCTACTGCACATTTCTTATTTTCGAGTTTACGATTCCGGCCCGTGATAACATTTTTCAAAAACGAAAGTAAAATTCAACAGAAAACTTCCGCCTGTTGTTGGTTTCGTGTGTGTATTCATTCATTGAGCTAAAGTATAGGAACCAGTCAATGCTAAAAATAGATTGGATTTTCCGAAAATTAGTTATCTGACGATCATATCGGACAGGATTGTTGTGCAAGTCACCAAGTGAGGTTTGCAATTTTATTTAATTTTGAGTAAAATATTATTCTACGTTGTAGGTCTAGATATATATATGACATATACATAACATCAATATACTTTTATTTCATTTTATTGGTATATTCTATATATATATATCTGAGATTTAGTATATACACATTTATTTTAGCTCGATTGCGAAACAAGTTCTTACAACTTGTATTGATCACTGTCGAGACCTCATTCCTGAAGGAATCCATCGCCACGAGGGAGAGAGAAGAGACAATGTGGAATTTAAATGGCTTGCCTAGGCTAAGGACACACTTGTAACATCTACAGCTGGGCTCGAACTCCGGGCCTTTTGCACCTAGAGCGAATCAATATATGTTGTATTGGTAATGATTCAATTGGTGCTTCTATGTGGTGAAATGTTAAAGCAGTCGAACCTGTCTTAAGCAGCCAGCCAAGTGAATCACGGAAAGTGGCTGCTTAACACAGGTGGCTGCTTAATAGAGGTCAAATGTATAATATAACAACATATTGGGAATCTGGAAGCTGGCTGCTTAATACAGGTTAGTTTATACAAATTTATTTGGGCTCGATTGCGAAACAAGTTCTTTCAACTTATATTAATCACTCTCGAGTCCTCATTCCTGATGAATCCATCGCCATGAAGGAGAGAGATTTTATTATCAGAGAAATATGGAATTTAAATGCTTTGCCTATGGGCACAATCATAATGGCTCCAGCGGGGCTCGAACTCGAATACAGGTTGGCTAGATATATAGAGGGTGACCACTAACACAGGTTTGACTGTACATACTTTCTTGTTTTTGCAGCAGTTTTAATTTACATGCAAAGTTTAGTTGTAATTTTTGTTTTTTGAATGTAAAAAATATACCAAATAAATGATAACATTTATAAGACTTTTGCAGACAATTAATAATCTAGTCAAGAGAAATATCACCGATGGCCGAGTTGGACTCTATTCCGAGAGATGATATTATAAAATGCAACCTCGAAGCTTTCCTGCCATACATCTGCGACTGCGTCAAAGCTACGGATCTATTGGTGCATCTACATTATTTTACAAGCGGTAAATATACAACCGTCTCCGTGGCCGAGTGGTTAAAGCGACACTACATCGGTGAAAACGCAAATGTCAGCAGAATGTAATTTGCTATTATATCGTATATTCCCCCCCCCAAATATTTGCCTCAAAAACTGAGTAGTTCAACAAATAAACAAACGTCGTTTACGCGGTTTGTTGACATAACACAATAATGTAAATAGGTATTTAGATATTTATGCATAATACAATGCGTTTATCCTGAATAACGCGAGGTATGGTACATATTTACCGTGATATCTCACATGTGTGCCTATGCATATTTATTTGTAGACTAATCTTATTAAATTATCTCTAAGCGAAAGTATCGCGTGGTTAGTATTGACTCCAATGACATACATACGTCAATTCAGGAGCGCGGATGATCGTTATATGAAATCCTACTTTCACTTTTGAAAGTTTGTATACCACAAAAACACTGTTTATTGATTCAATGTTAATGTTCGAATGTATTCAGAAGAATGTGTAGTCGTTATGCATTTATACGTGAAAACATGCATTTTATTTGCTTTTTGCGATGCAATGTCGCTTTAAGGTGTCTGTCTTACAGAGCATGAGTTCGAAGGTTCGAACCTCGTCAGGGATTCATTCTGATATGACCAGTTTGTGAGCCGCCAGCGAGTTAAATCACAGGAACTTGAAATTTTATCCATAAGCCACCAAAGGTCTCGTACCTCTATTAAACCTCTATCCTAGGACACCCCCCTCTATTAAAACATTAATAGAGGGGGGTGTCCTATGATAGAGGTACGAGACCTTTGGTGGCTTATGGATAAAATTTCAAGTTCCTGTGGTTAAATTATGTTTACCGATTGCCTACCAGCCAGGGGTCTGGCCTTTAAGGATAGGATTCGGGAAGTACTGATGCCCATAAGAGGTGTCTCGTAAGTCAGAAATGGCTGGCCCTTTCAATAGGGGTGACACTATAATAAACAAACACTTTACTTTACTTTTATACAAGTCTCAAGAAGTATTTATAAAGACAATTCTTGAGGGAATTTGTTTGAATACAACCTTTTATAATAACATGTATAACATATAATTGATTACTCAGACACGTATGAGGTTTGTATCTGGAGGGTTGGGAGTGTGGGGGTGCCCTCATAATAAAATGGTGTATGTGGGTAGTCTGACCCACAGGGATTCGGCACGTTTGGGGGTACTAGTATATATATTTAAGTACTGGGATTTGGCACGTTTGGGGGTACTAGTATATATATTTAGGGATTCGGCACGTTTGGGGGTACTAGTATATATATTTAAGTACTGGGATTTGGCACGTTTGGGGGTACTAGTATATATATTTAGGGATTCGGCACGTTTGGGGGTACTAGTATATAATTTAGGATTCAGCACGTTTGGGGGTACTATATATATATTTAGGGATTCGGCACTTTGGGGGTACTAGTATATATATTTAGGGTTCGCACGTTTGGGGGTACTAGTAATTATTTAGGGATTCGGCACGTTTGGGGGTACTAGTATATATATTTAGTAGGGATTTGGCACGTTTGGGGGGTACTAGTATATATACTAGTACCCCCAAACGTGCCGAATCCCTGTGGTCTGACCTATGAAACCTGACTAACTTTAGACAGATCTGACAAAATCATGACTACTATTGGCAGTACTATTGGCAGACTAGTCCTGCTGAGTAAGGATCTATGTTGTTGGCTATTCAGCCAAGTGTTTTAGCTTCACTATCCAAATTGCAAGCAGCATAGATCAGGCTCTATGCTGTTTGCAAAAGTGATTTTATCTGCCGCTAGCGTGCAAAAGGTTAATAAGAAAATTACATTTATCAAAAAAATAGTAATATTACT
This sequence comes from Archivesica marissinica, assembly GCA_014843695.1. NCBI lineage: Eukaryota > Metazoa > Mollusca > Bivalvia > Venerida > Vesicomyidae > Archivesica > Archivesica marissinica. Next base: position 48,943,488 of record CM026393.1, read on the forward strand.
GGCTCATCTTGATCTACACTTTTTGCATGCCTATTTAGAGGTATATAGTGTTGAAAGGGTTAAGAAGAGCCACCATTCTCCCATCTCCCCATCCTCCCTCCCCGGATTATATCAATGATTACTCAGAGACTATTGGTATCATATCAGACGAAAATACCGTAACCTTATGTTTTAATAGAACAGCGAAAACAGATTTTCCAGTTATATGGGCACAATGGAACGGCCGCTACAAGACGGGCGATGGAAGTTTTGCTACACGAGAGCAATGATGTAGGAAGATACGTTGCTATCAGGGACGCCATTGAAATAAGTGGTAATTGTTATACTGTAGTATTAATTACATAATTGTTATACGGTAGTATTAATTACATAATTGTTATATGGTAGTATTAATTACATAATTGTTATACTGTAGTATTAATTACATAATTGTTATACTGTAGTATTAATTACATAATTGTTATACTGTAGTATTAATTACATAATTGTTATACGGTAGTATTAATTACATAATTGTTATACTGTAGTATTAATTACATAATTGTTATACGGTAGTATTAATTACATAATTGTTATACTGTAGTATTAATTACATAATTGTTATACGGTAGTATTAATTACATAATTGTTATACGGTAGTATTAATTACATAATTGTTATACGGTAGTATTAATTACATAATTGTTATACGGTAGTATTAATTACATAATTGTTATACGGTAGTATTAATTACATAATTGTTATACGGTAGTATTAATTACATTTATACGTAGTATTAATTACATCAATTCAGGGAATTATAATTAAGGACTTAGGTTTATTAAATTTATTAAATTCTTTATTAACCCGATTATTTAACAACTCCCCATTTTTGTAGAAAAATACTGCCCCTGAATACTCCCTAAAAGTAGATAGATCCTATTAAGTGTTTTCCTCTATTTTTATCGTTGTTTCCTTTGCACAACATGCTAGCAATTTTATTCCACTATCTCTTCTTATGATTATTAAATTACTATATCTCAACAGATCGTCTACAGCATGCCCGTAGGCAGGAACTTTTGTAGGGGGGTGCGTAATATAACGACGGGCTGAAGGGCCGGCGTTGCTAGGGATCCGGGGGCATAATACCCCCTGATTTTTATTTTAATCTACAATGCAGGAGATGCGTTTCCATGAATTCTGTGGAAGTATATTTTACACCTGTATTTGCCTCAGAATAAGGATAGATAAAATAACAAATAGTGGATAATGATACTGTGTCCGCGCCGCCGTCACAGTGAAAAACGTATTTATGGCAGGGTGGTAATAATATTTTAAAATACGTTCTGATCAAGTGGATCTCAGAAAGAAAAGGGGGTGCGTACTCACCCATCTCACCCCCCTGTCTATAGGCCTGTACAATATATGCAATGGATACTTATTTGTATTAAAACAATGTTATTAGTTATTTAACACGATTTTGATCAAATCACATTTATCATACAGCAACATCTGGTTAGGGAACAACAGTAAAAACAAAGGATTCCAACTAAAAGGACCTATTTACATTTTGAGATAAATCAGATATTATCTACCAAGGGAGGTAATAGAATATTATAGTTGTCTTTCATTATTCATTTTATCTCCGTACTGCTGATAAGCAATAGGCACACTCTACTACATACTGCTGATAAACAATAGGCACACTGTACGACATACTGCTGATAAACAATAGGCACACTGTACTACATACTGCTGATAAGCAATAGGCACACTCTACTACATACTGCTGATAAGCAATAGGCACACTGTACTACATACTGCTGATAAACAATAGGCACACTCTACTACATACTGCTGATAAGCAATAGGCACACTGTACTACATACTGCTGATAAACAATAGGCACACTGTACTACATACTGCTGATAAGCAATAGGCACACTACTACATACTGCTGATAAGCAATAGGCACACTGTACTACATACTGCTGATAAGCAATAGGCACACTGTTCTACATACTGCTGATAAGCAATAGGCACACTGTACTACATACTGCTGATAAGCAATAGGCACACTGTACTACATACTGCTGATAAACAATAGGCACACTCTACTACATACTCAATAATCAATATTACGGGGAGCTGTCGCTGTATATGGGTCTCGATAAAGGTGTTGTTTGGTATTTGTTTGAAGTAAAGTTTATAGTTTATGCACATTTATTTTAGCTCGATTGCGAAACAAGTTCTTACAACTTATATTAATCACTCTCGAGACCGCATTCCTGATGAAATCCATCGCCACGAGAGAGAGAGAGAAGTGGCAATGTGGAATTTAAATGCCTTGCCTATGGGCACAATCATAACTGTTCCAGCGGGGCTTGAACTTTGGGTCTTTCGCACCTGAAGCGAACGCGCTACCACTGCACTATCACAACTTCCATGAAAAGTACAGTGTTAAAGCGACATTACATTGCAAAAAGTAAATAAAATGCCTTTTTTCACGTATAAATGCATTGCTACTACAAATTCTTCCGAATACATTCAAACACTAACATTGAATCAATAAACAGTGTTTTTGTGGATTGAAAGTATGTTTTCACATAACGGTCATCCATGTTCCTGAATTGACGTTTGTTTGTCATTGGAATCAATACTAAACACGAGATAATGATGCTTAGAGATAATTTAACTAAGATTAGTCTACAAATAAATAGGCACAAATGTGAGATATAATGGTAAATCTGTAGTATAAATCATGTTATTCAGGATACACTAGTTGTATTACGCATGTATGTTTACATTATTTTGTTATGTCAACAAACCGCGTATAAGACGTTTGTGTATTAGTTGAAATACTCAGTATTTAAAGCAGATATTTGGAAACAAATTATACCATATAATAGGAAACTACATTCTGTAGAAATTTGCGTTTTCACTGATGTAGATGTAGTGTCGCTTTAAGAGAGGGAGTTGTACGTGGGGCACAATAAGATACCTGGGTGGAGTAAAGGGTTAAGTGTAAACCCAGGTTGTAAAAGATATACCACATGAACCTGTAAACCCAGGTTGTAAAAGATATACCACATGAACCTGTAAAGCCAGGTTGTAAAAGATATACCACATGAACCTGTAAACCCAGGTTGTAAAAGATATACCACATGAACCTGTAAACCCAGGTTGTAAAAGATATACCACATGAACCTGTAAACCCAGGTTGTAAAAGATATACCACATGAACCTGTAAACCCAGGTTATAAAATATATACTACATGAACCTGTAAACCCAGGTTGTAAAAGATATACCACATGAACCTGTAAACCCAGGTTGTAAAAGATATACCACATGAACCTGTAAACCCAAGTTGTAAAAGATATACCACATGAACCTGTAAACCCAGGTTATAAAAGATATACTACATGAACCTGTAAACCCAGGTTATAAAAGATATACTACATGAACCTGTAAACCCAGGTTATAAAAGATATACCACATGAACCTGTAAATCCAGGTTACAAAAGATATACTACATGAACCTGTAAACAAAGGTTGTAAAAGATATACCACATGAACCTGTAAACCCAGGTTGTAAAAGATATACCACATGAACCTGTAAACCCAGGTTGTAAAAGATATACCACATGAACCTGTAAACCCAGGTTGTAAAAGATATACCACATGAACCTGTAAACCCAGGTTATAAAAGATATACCACATGAACCTGTAAACCCAGGTTGTTTTTCAGAATATCCTAACATAGTCCTGATGTTGGATGGTGAAAGTGTTCCCAGTGACGAGAACTGTCGTAGAATCCTGGAACTTTTCACGGGACAGATTCAACTACGTCTCAATCCAGTTGAGTTGCTCCCTCACCTAATAGGTCAAGGAACTATTAACAGGACAGACGCTGAGGAGGTTAGAGCAGAAGAAATGAATCATGGGAATCAGAGGGCATGCTGGGTACTTCTGTTCCATTTGCCGAACCGAGTAACAGACTGGTTCAAGAACTTCATGGAGGCTCTGATAGATTGTAACTTCCGTGATATCGCCGAAATACTTGACCCAGACTTATTGACAAGTATGTTTCATTTAGAAATAATACTGTAATTTGCCAGTTTCTACTTTTAATTTGTGGTGTGTTTTTATTTGGTTCTCTCAAATTAATTGCTCAGTGATAAATTTATTCTATTTGTTTCTAACTTTCTACAAATTTGTTTTAGCTTGCTTCCGAAACAAGCGCTTTCAACATTAGTTTAATTGCTATTGAAACCTCACCATCAGGGAATATATCACCATGAGGGAGAGAGAGAAGTTGCATCACCATGAGGGAGAGAGAGAAGTTGCATCACCATGAGGGAGAGAGAGAGAAGTTGCATCGTCATGAGGGAGATAGAGAGAAGTTGCATCATCATGAGGGAGAGAGAAGATGCATCATCATGAGGGAGAGAGAGAAGTAAGTTACATCACCATGAGGGAGAGAGAAGATGCATCGTCATGAGGGAGAGAAGATGCATTGTCACATTGTCATGAGGCAGAGAGAAGATGCATCATCATGAGGGAGAGAGAGAAGTTGCATCACCATGAAGGAGAGAAGTTGCATCGCCATGAGGGAGAGAGAAGATGCATCATCATGAGGGAGAGAAGTTGCATCATCATGAGGGAGAGAGAGAAGTTACATCACCATGAGGGAGAGAAGTTGCATCGCCATGAGGGAGAGAGAAGATGCATCATCATGAGGGAGAGAAGTTGCATCATCATGAGGGAGAGAGAAGATGCATCATCATGAGGGAGAGAGAGAAGTTACATCACCATGTGGGAGAGAGAGAAGATGCATCGTCATGAGGGAGAGAAGATGCATTGTCACATTGTCATGAGGCAGAGAGAAGATGCATCATCATGAGGGAGAGAGAGAAGTTGCATCACCATGAGGGAGAGAAGTTGCATCGCCATGAGGGAGAGAGAAGATGCATCATCATGAGGGAGAGAGAAGATGCATCGTCATGAGGGAGACAGAAGATGCATCGTCATGAGGGAGAGAGAAGATGCATCATCATGAGGGAGACAGAAGATGCATCGTCATGAGGGAGAGAGAAGTTGCATCACCATGAGGAAGAGAGGAGATGCATCACCATGAGGGAGAGAGAGAAGTTGCATCCCCATGAGGGAGAGAGAAGATGCATCCACATGAGGGAGAGAGAAGATGCATCCCCATGAGGGAGAGAGAAGATGCATCATCATGAGGGAGAGAGACGATGCATCCCCATGAGGGAGAGATAAGATGCATCCCCATGAGAGAGAGAGAAGATGCATCCCCATGAGGGAGAGAGAAAATGCATCATCATGAGGGAGAGAGAAGATGCATCATCATGAGGGAGAGAGAAGATGCATCCCCATGAGGGAGAGAGAAGATGCATCCCCATGAGGGAGAGAGAAGATGCATCATCATGAGGGAGAGAGAATATGCATCCCCATGAGGGAGAGAGAAGATGCATCCCCATGAGGGAGAGAGAAGATGCATCATCATGAGGGAGAGAGAAGATGCATCATCATGAGGGAGAGAGAAGATGCATCCTCATGAGGGAGAGAGAAGATGCATCGTCATGAGGGAGAGAGAAGATGCATCATCATGAGGGAGAGAGAAGATGCATCATCATGAGGGAGAGAGAATATGCATCCCCATGAGGGAGAGAGAAGATGCATCGTCATGAGGGAGAGAGAAGATGCATCATCATGAGGGAGAGAGAAGATGCATCGTCATGAGGGAGAGAGAAGTGGCATCATCATGAGGGAGAGAGAAGATGCATCGTCATGAGGGAGAGAGAAGATGCATCCCCATGAGGGAGAGAGAAGATGCATCGTCATGAGGGAGAGAGAAGATGCATCATCATGAGGGAGAGAGAGAGAAGTTGCATCACCATGAGGGAGAGAGAAGTTGCATCGTCATGAGGGAGAGAGAGAGAGTTGCATCATCATGAGGGAGAGATAAGATGCATCCCCATGAGAGAGAGAGAAGATGCATCCCCATGAGGGAGAGAGAAAATGCATCATCATGAGGGAGAGAGAAGATGCATCATCATGAGGGAGAGAGAAGATGCATCCCCATGAGGGAGAGAGAAGATGCATCCCCATGAGGGAGAGAGAAGATGCATCACCATGAGGGAGAGAGAAGATGCATCGTCATGAGGGAGAGAAGATGCATTGCACTGTCATGAGGGAGAGAGAAGATGCATCATCATGAGGGAGAGAGAAGTTGCATCACCATGAGGAGAGAAGATGCATCGCCATGAGGGAGAGAGAAGATGCATCATCATGAGGGAGAAGTTGCATCATCATGAGGGAGAGAGAAGATGCATCATCATGAGGGAGAGAAGATGCATCGCCATGAGGGAGAGAGAAGATGCATCATCATGAGGGAGAGAGAAGATGCATCATCATGAGGGAGAGAGAAGATGCATCATCATGAGGGAGAGAGAGAAGTTGCATCACCATGGAGAGAGAGAAGATGCATCGTCATGAGGGAGAGAAGATGCATGCACATGTCATGAGGGAGAGAGAAGATGCATCATCATGAGGGAGAGAGAAGTTGCATCACCATGAGGGAGAGAAGTTGCATCGCCATGAGGGAGAGAGAAGATGCATCATCATGAGGGAGAGAGAAGATGCATCCCCATGAGGGAGAGAGAAGATGCATCCCCATGAGGGAGAGAGAAGATGCATCATCATGAGGGAGAGAGAAGATGCATCCCATGAGGGAGAGAGAAGTTGCATCACCATGAGGGAGAGAGAAGATGCATCACCATGAGGGAGAGAGAAGTTGCATCCCCATGAGGGAGAGAGAAGATGCATCCACATGAGGGAGAGAGAAGATGCATCCCCATGAGGGAGAGAGAAGATGCATCATCATGAGGGAGAGAGAAGATGCATCCCCATGAGGGAGAGAGAAGATGCATCCCCATGAGGGAGAGAGAAGATGCATCGTCATGAGGGAGAGAGAAGATGCATCATCATGAGGGAGAGAGAAGATGCATCATCATGAGGGAGAGAGAAGATGCATCCCCATGAGGGAAGAGAGAAGTTGCATCACCATGAGGGAGAGAGAAGATGCATCGTCATGAGGGAGAGAGAAGTTGCATCACCATGAGGGAGAGAGAAGATGCATCATCATGAGGGAGAGAGAAGATGCATCCCCATGAGGGAGAGAGAAGATGCATCCCCATGAGGGAGAGAGAAGATGCATCGTCATGAGGGAGAGAGAAGATGCATCCCCATGAGGGAGAGAGAAGATGCATTGTCATGAGGGAGAGAGAAGATGCATCCTCATGAGGGAGAGAGAAGATGCATCCCCATGAGGGAGAGAGAAGATGCATCCCCATGAGGGAGAGAGAAGATGCATCGTCATGAGGGAGAGAGAAGATGCATCATCATGAGGGAGAGAGAAGATGAGAAATGCATCGTCATGAGGGAGAGAGAAGATGCATCATCATGAGGGAGAGAGAAGATGCATCCCCATGAGGGAGAGAGAAGATGCATCCTCATGAGGGAGAGAGAAGATGCATCCCCATGAGGGAGAGAGAAGATGCATCACCATGAGGGAGAGAGAAGATGCATCATCATGAGGGAGAGAGAAGATGCATCACCATGAGGGAGAGAGAAGATGCATCATCATGAAGGAGAGAGAAGATGCATCCTCATGAGGGAGAGAGAAGATGCATCCCCATGAGGGAGAGAGAAGATGCATCCCCATGAGGGAGAGAGAAGATGCATCATCATGAGGGAGAGAGAAGATGCATCCCATGAGGGAGAGAGAAGATGCATCTCATGAGGGAGAGAGAAGATGCATCCCATGAGGGAGAGAGAAGATGCATCATCATGAGGGAGAGAGAAGATGCATCCCCATGAGGGAGAGAGAAGATGCATCCCCATGAGGGAGATATAACCAGAATTTGATCAAAATTGATCGGAAGCATGCTGCAATTCGGTCCAAGTCAGGTTATCATAAAACTAGGTCACTAGGTCAAATTAACAATTATAAAACAACAACACCTAAATACAAATTCTAAATCCATGAATTGGATCAAACTTGATGAGATGTATTCTTGTAATGACCTCTTATCAAATTTATTAGGTCATGGGTATCGAGGTCAAATTTTAAATGGCCTCTGAATCTAATAGTGAAATTGTTGGTCTGAGGCATCTTAGCATTGTTCATTGTAAAACCAGCTGGCAAGGTCAAATTCCATAAAGGCATTATATACCCGATTGATTTGGTGAGCAAAGTAGGGCAAATATATCAAATTGTCCTCTAATTTTAAATAAGTACTTAGTTTCAATTTATTTTCGCTTGTAGAAATAATGGCACAGAGACAAGCATCTTCCAAAGAGTCAAGGTCACCAGGGTGCTCATGTGAGTCAAGGTCACCAGGGTGCTCATGTGAGTCAAGGTCATCAGGGTGCTCATGCGATGATGTCCAGGAGAACATTCAGACAGGTACAACTTCTTTATTGTAAACACTAGAGTGTCAATACTAGAGAATAGCATTCAGAGAGATGCAAACTCCAGTTAATACAAATTTAGTTTAGCTCAATTGCGAAGCAAGTTCTTATATTAATCACTCTCAAAACCTCATTCCTGATGGAATCCATCGCCATGAATGAGAGATAAAAAGCAATGTGGGATTTAAATGCCTTGCCTAACGGTTATGGCTTGTCACAATCTCCGGGCTTTCGCACCTGAAGCGAATGTGCATCCACTTTGTGCTAACATGACTACCACAAAAGTCCTATATGGTGACACTATAATAAACAAACACCTACTTTCTTTTCTATAGGTTCTAACAATAATGTTGTCTGCTACAAATTTGATGACATTTTTTCAGTGCTTTATCTTGAAATCTGCAGGTAACAATTTCGACAGCGTAATTGAAAAAGCAGATTTTGAAGGCCTTGAGAATGACACAAAATGTACTTCAACTGCCAACTTTGACACACTTGATAAAACGTTAACAGATGAGATTGGTGTTAATACACAACTGACTGGAACTGAAACCATGATGCTCAATTCTGATACAACATGTAAGCAGCTTGCCATGGAAGACGTTGCGAAGGGAAGTTCAACAAACAATGGTACAGATACAGATGCTAGTATGACAGAAGAGAAAGTGTCAGCAAAATATCTAGAAGACAGGATCAGAACGAATGGTAAGTTATGATGAACTAACTATGAAATATATTCAAATGAAAAGATACTGAGTTTAATAATATAGTGTAGATCAGTCTATAGCTGTTCCAACTATACCATGTGTTGTTCAAGGAAGATTAGTTCAGAACTAATTAGGTCACCCTCTAGAAATAAAGAAATCTATCTATCTAAGTAGATTAGCTGAAATAGATTTATTGGTAGATTGCATGAGGTCAATAATTGATGGCCTTTGGTAGAAATATTGTTTTATGTATTATTTCCTGAGCTCATTAAAACAAGAACAAATGCATATAAAATGGTACTCATCTTCAATATCATGAGTATTACAACATAAACAATATCTTTAATTTCTTTATCTCTAGCTCTTTGAATTTGCCCGGACTATGCAAAAACTTTATTTATGTTACATCTATTTCGAAACCGGCTTTAGCAGCTTATATTAATCACAAGGTCAACCATTAGACACTTTGACCTGGTATTGAACCATCAAGGCCAACCATTAGACACTTTGACCTGGTATTGTACCACCAAGGTCAACCATTAGACACTTTGACCTTGTATTGAACCATCAAGGTCAACCATTAGACACTTTGACCTTGTATTGAACCATCAAGGTCAACCATTAGACACTTTGACCTTGTATTGAACCACCAAGGTCAACCATTAGACACTTTGACCATGTATTGAATCACTAAGGTCAACCATTAGACACTTTGACCGTGTATTGAACCATCAAGGTCAACCATTAGACACTTTGATCTTGTATTGAACCATCAAGGTCAACCATTAGACACTTTGACCTGGTATTGTACCACCAAGGTCAACCATTAGACACTTTGACCTTGTATTGAACCATCAATGTCAACCATTAGACACTTTGATCTTGTATTGAACCATCAAGGTCAACCATTAGACACTTTGACCTGGTAATGAACCACCAATGTCAACCATTAGACACTTTGACCTGGTATTGAACCACCAAGGTCAACCATTAGACACTTTGACCTGGTATTGAACCACCAAGGTCAACCATTAGACACTTTGACCTGAATGAAACATAGAACATCCAAAAAGAGCAGTATTTTTTCACAGCGATGATTATTACATTCAAAATTGATTTCTAAAGGTGTTTTCTTCATTCTAAGCAACAGATGATATTAGCGGCACAAACACCTGCCAATAATGTCAAGCTGTTTACTTGTTTATTGAAAGAATACTTGATGATGTTCATGCTTACGGTTCATCGTGTGGATTAATGGCGCCCGGATTAAATTAATTACTGTTTATTGAAAATTGAAAGGAAAAATTGGCATTAATTTACTTCTGATGACACAAACAGAATGTTAGTTATTTTTTCATTCACCCCCCCCACCTCAATTATCATTTTGCTATTCGGTACTCAGGAGTTCTACCAAGTACTTGAGTACTCGAATACTCGTTGCCATGCTTAATTATTAGGTCACTCTTTTAATTTAAACATTATTTATTTCAGTAATCAAGAAATGAACATTTTACATACAATTTAAAGCGACATTACATAAAAGCAAATAAAATGCATTTTTTTCATGTATAAATTCATTGCTACAACAAATTCTTCCGAATTCATTCGAACACTAACATTGAATCAATAAACAATGTTTTGTACAATGTTTTTGTGGATTGAAAGTATTTCATATAACGGTCATCAATGCTCCTGAATTGACGTTTGTTTTGTCATCGGAGTCAATACTAAACGCGAGATAATGTCGTTTAGAGATAATTTAACTAAGAATAGTCTACAAATATGTAGGCACAAATGTGAGATATAACGGTAAATCTGTACCATAAATCGTGTTATTCAGGATACACTAGTTGTATTACGCATGTATGTTTACATTATTTTGCTATGTCAACAAACCGCGTATACAACGTTTGTTTATTAGTTGAAATACTCAGTATTTGAGGCATATATTTGAAAAAACATTATACCATATAATAGGAAATTATATTCTGCAGACATTTGCGTTTTTACCGATGTAGTGACGTTTTAACAGCAGTAGACTGAAAAGCATTAGACATTTTAGACAGTCTTTATATTAACATTACCGACCTATTTAATTTCAAAATTTAGGTTTATCAGTTAATCAATATCAACATACAGTATAATTGATAGTACTGACACGATATTGCACATTTTGTTAAGCAAAGTTTGATTATTGGGTAGGGCCATTTTCTAATGTTGGTTATAACTTGTGGCCGGACCCTTTAGCTATGTTACACAAATGTATATGTGTGCCTATAAAACTTGCTTCGCCATCGTTTTAATAATAAATAAAGTTTTAAACAACCGAGGTCTCGTGTCGGTGCTTTACACCGTGCATGTAAAAGAACCAGAGGAGATTCTGGAATGGGTCTCTGTCTGTATCATTGCACTATCCTCCAAAATGACTAATCTCTTCAGGAGGCGTTGCTCATATGGGCAACCGGTAGCGACGATAAATAAACGTAAAACACACCGAAAACTTATATAGTTCTTCTCCCTATCAACTGGTTGATTGATATACAATAGGCAGGGGAATAACTCATTTGATACTTGAATTTGTATTGGACTTGAGTTGAGTGATTCCGACATGATAAAATGAGAAGCGAGGCGTGTATTTGTAGAGAAGCGAGGCGTGTATTTGTCGAGAAGCGAGGCGTGTATTTGTCGAGAAGCGAGGCGTGTATTTGTCGAGAAGCGAGGCGTGTATTTGTAGAGAAGCGAGGCGTGTATTTGTCGAGAAGCGAGGTGTGTATTTGTCGAGAAGCGAGGCGTGTATTTGTCGAGAAGCGAGGCGTGTATTTGTCGAGAAGCGAGGCGTGTATTTGTCGAGAAGCGAGGCGTGTATTTGTAGAGAAGCGAGGCGTGTATTTGTAGAGAAGCGAGGCGTGTATTTGTCGAGAAGCGAGGCGTGTATTTGTCGAGAAGCGAGGCGTGTATTTGTCGAGAAGCGAGGCGTGTATTTGTCGAGAAGCGAGGCGTGTATTTGTCGTGCATTTATGACGTCATTTAGTGATTCAGCAAAACGAATAAAAATAATAGTAAAAATGGAATATGTAAATGTACTATGTAAATGGAATATAAAAATGGACTATGTAAATGGAATAATTATGTAAATGGAATATATAAATGGAATATGTAAATGGACTATGTAAATGGAATATGTAATTGGAATATATAAATGGACTATGATGAAATATGTAAATGGACTACATAAATGGACTATATAAATGGACTACATAAATGGACTATATAAATGGACTATGTAAATGACCAAGTGCAGTGCACAAAGGAAATCTGTTATCGTCGAAATATAATTTTCTTTCCTATTACCGGTACGTTCTGTTCATAATTTTGAATTATTTTAATTGATTCTCTATTAAAGCAGAATTTCTGCTTGCATGTGTTATTTTAATTGATTATACAGGAGGAATACAGTATGACAGGGAATTTCTGCTTGCATGTGTTATTTTAATTGATTATACAGGAAGGAATACAGTATGACAGGGAATTCCTGCTTGCATGTGTTATTTTTTTAATTGATATACAGGAAGAATACAGTATGACAGGGAATTCCTGCTTGCATGTGTTATTTTAATTGATTATACAGGAATAATACAGTATGACAGGGAATTCCTGCTTGCATGTGTTATTTTAATTGATTATACAGGAAGAATACAGTATGACAGGGAATTCCTGCTTGCATGTGTTATTTTAATTGATTATACAGGAAGAATACAGTATGACAGGGAATTCCTGCTTGCATGTGTTATTTAATTGATTATACAGGAAGAATACAGTATGACAGGGAATTTCTGCTTGCTTGTAAGATTCTCCGTTAACAAATCTTTCCCAAAGAAGTTGAGAAATTCCTGACATTATGATACCACTTGCATTACCGAGACGACCTGGTTCGTATAAACATCATATCATCACCATATTAGATATGTCACATACATCATCACCATTTAGATGTCACATACATCATCACTATATAGATATGTCACATACATCATCACCATTTAGATGTCACATACATCATCACCATTTAGATATGTCACATACATCATCACTATTTAGATATGTCACATACATCATCACCATTTAGATGTCACATACATCATCACTATATAGATATGTCACATACATCATCACCATTTAGATGTCACATACATCATCACCATTTAGATATGTCACATACATCATCACCATTTAGATATGTCACATACATCATCACTATTTAGATATGTCACATACATCATCACTATTTAGATATGTCACATACATCATCACTATTTAGATATGTCACATGCATCATCACTATTTAGATTGTATATAAACTCATGTAATTTATCCATTCCATCTCTAAATAAACTCACTCATTAATTACTCATATGTTTGTGTACTCACAACCAATTACTCATGTTTGTGTACTCACAACCAATTACACATATGTTTGTGTACTCACAACCAATTACTCATATGTTTGTGTACTCCCAACCAATTACTCATATATCTGTGTGTACTTCACAACCAGTTACTCATATGTTTGTGTACTCCCAACCAATTACTCATATATTCTTGTGTACCTCACAACCAATTACTCATATATCTGTGTGTACATCACAACCAGTTACTCATATGTTTGTGTATTCCTAACCAATTACTCATATATGTGTGTACTCCCCCAACCAATTACTCATATAATATTGTGTACTTCACAACCAATTACTCATATGTTTGTGTACTCCCAACCAATTACTCATATATTCTTGTGTACTTCACAACCAATTACTCATATATTTGTGTGTACTTCACAACCAGTTACTCATATGTTTGTGTACTCCCAACCAATTACTCATATATGTGTGTGTACTTCACAACCAATTACTCATATGTTTGTGTACTCCCAACCAATTACTCATATATTCTTGTGTACTTCCCAACCAATTACTCATATATGTGTGTGTACTTCACAACCAGTTACTCATATGTTTGTGTACTCCCAACCAATTACTCATATATTCTTGTGTACTTCACAACCAATTACTCATATATTTGTGTGTACTGCACAACCAGTTACTCATATGTGTGTGTACTCCCAACCAATTACTCATATATTCTTGTGTACCTCACAACCAATTACTCATATAGTTATGTGTACTTCACAACCAGTTACTCATATGTTTGTGTACTCCCAACCAATTACTCATATGTTTATGTACTCCCAACCAATTACTCATATATTCTTGTGTACTCACAACCAATTACTCATATGTTTGTGTACTCCCAACCAATTACTCATATATTCTTGTGTACTTCTCAACCAATTACTCATATATTCTTGTGTACTCACAACCAGTTACTTATATTTTCATTCTTGTGTACTCCCAACCAATTACTCATATATTCTTTTGTACTTCACAACCAATTACTCATATATTCTTGTGTACTTCACAACCAGTTACTCATATGTTTGTGTACTCCCAACCAGTTACTCATATTTTCATTCTTGTGTACTCCCAACCAATTACTCATATATTCTTGTGTACATCACAACCAATTCTTGTGTACTCACAAATACGTATATGCCTGCAACCAATAACACAGAGATAATGAAGTACATTCAATCAATTTCTTGCAAATACTTGTAGCCAATTACTTGTGTTGTACTTGAGTACTCACAACCAATTACATGTAGTCAGGAAAACGCACATATTCATAAACAATTAATAAGGGATACTCAAGTACTCACAACCAATGATTCACTACTCACAACCAATTACTCACAAATACTCACAACCAATTACACATGGATACTCAAGTACTCACAACCAATTACTCACAAATACTTGCAACCAATTACACATGGATACACAAGTACTCACAACCAATTACACATGGATACACAAGTACTCACAACCAATTACTCTCTACTCACAACCAATTACTCTCTACACACAACCAATTACTCTCTACACACAACCAATTACTCTCTACACACAACCAATTACTCTCTACACACAACCAATTACTCTCTACACACAAACAATTACTCTCTACACACAACCAAGTACTCTCTACTCACAACCAATTACTCTCTACACACAACCAATTACTCTCTACACACAACCAATTACTCTCTACACACAACCAATTACTCTCTATACACAACCAATTACTCTCTACACACAACCAATTACTCTCTACTCACAACCAATTACTCTCTACACACAACCAATTACTCTCTACATACAACCAATTACTCTCTACACACAACCAATTACTCTCTACACACAACCAATTACTCTCTATGCACAACCAATTACTCTCTACACAACAACCATTACTCTCTACACACAACCAATTACTCTCTACTCACAACCAATTACTCTCTACACACAACCAATTACTCTCTACACACACCAATTACTCTCTACACACAACCAATTACTCTCTACACACAACCACATTACTCTCTACACACAACCAATTACTCTCTACACACAACCATTACTCTCTACACACAACCATTACTCTCTACACACAACCAATTACTCTCTACACACAACCAATTACTATCTACTCACAACCAATTACTCTCTACACACAACCAATTACTCTCTACTCACAACCAATTACTCTCTACACACAACCAATTACTCTCTACTCACAACCAATTACTCTCTACACACAACCAATTACTCTCTACTCACAACCAATTACTCTCTACACACAACCAATTACTCTCTACTCACAACCAATTACTCTCTACTCACAACCAATTACTTGCTACTCGCAGCTATTACAGTTGCAACCGTCAAAACCAGAACCCCTCTAAAGCGGAATTCCCTCCAAACAGGACGATTTTCCAAGTCCAAAATATCAGTAACCTAGATAGATAGGGATCTTACATTATAATGTGTGACAATAACGAGATGAAAATGTATTATAATTATTATGCAAAAGGTGATTGTAAATAATAAAAAAGTTTTTCAAAGAATAGTGGCCATCTGCAAACTAAGAACAGAATAAAAAAAGAACATTTGTATAACCAGAGCTTAATATATAAGCTATACCTAAGCAATTCAGGGAGATGTTCAAGGCATTTAAGGGAGATGTTGAAGGGAGATGTTCAAGGCCTTTAAGGGAGATGTCCAAGGCATATAAGGGCTATTTTCAAGGCATTCAAGTGAGATGTCCAAGGCATTTAAGGGATATGTTCAATGCATTCAAGGGAGATTTTCAATGCACTTAAGGGAGCTGTTCAATGCATTTAAGGGAGATGTTCGATGCATTCAAGGAGATGTTCAAGGTATTTAAGGGAGATGTTCAAGGGAGATGTTTAAGGCATTTATGTGAGATGTTCAAGGCATTTAAGGGAGATGTTCAAGGCATTCAAAGGAGGGGCATTTAAGGGAGATGTTCAAGGCATTTAAGGGAGATGTTCATGGCATTCAATGGAGATGTGCAAGGCATTTAAGGGAGACATTCAAGGCATTCAAGGGAGATGTGCAAGGTATTTAAGGGAGATGTTCAAGGCATTTAAGTGATATGTTCAAGGCATTCAAGGGAGATGTTTAAGGCATTTAAGGGAGATGTTCAAGGCATTCAAGGGGATGTTCAATGCATTTAAGGGAGATGTACAAGGTATTTAAGGGAGATGTTCAAGGCATTCAATGGAGATGTTTAAGGGAGATATTCAAGGCATTTAAGGGAGATGTTCAAGACATTCAAGGGAGATGTTTAAGGCATTTAAGAGAGATGTTCAAGGCATTTAAGGGAGATGTTCAAGGCATTAAGGGAATATTTTCAAGGCATTCAAGTGAGATGTCCAATGCATTCAAGGGAGATGTTCAAGGCATTCAAGGGAGAAGTTTGTTTGAAGTCAACCCGGTTTTCTTTATTTATTCTATATGTAAAATCTTTTCTTTTATGCTTTCCAATGAATGATAGAGTTTTCTCAGTGAAAGAAAACTCCACCTTCCACTGTTTTGAAACAGTGAAAGATGACATTTTCTCTGTCACTGCTTGGGTTTCACATTCATCCGCGGTTGGATGTACTTTTGTATTTTAACTAATTTGATAGTCATGAACAGTTAATTATAAAATAATATACCCGGTATTCTAATGAATTTGTTTTATCTGTAATTTTTAATTTTGACAGCAAACAGAAACTAACTTAAAATTATACCGGAACTTTTTTTTACGGACGTTCATACCAACAGAAGTGGTTGAGAGGTTGTGTATTGTAATGCAATGAGGCTCCCGACAGCGCAGTTAAAATAAATTAAATTTTAAAACAAATATTATATTAGCCAAAATCATTGGAAATCATAAAAGAAAAAGAAGATTTGTGTTTATTAGTGTTAGATAA
This sequence comes from Archivesica marissinica, assembly GCA_014843695.1. Taxonomy (NCBI): domain Eukaryota; kingdom Metazoa; phylum Mollusca; class Bivalvia; order Venerida; family Vesicomyidae; genus Archivesica; species Archivesica marissinica. The sequence continues at coordinate 48,961,066 of CM026393.1, forward strand.
GATTTTATTTCATCGAGTGATCATCGAAATTTGTATTTCCACGATTGGCATTAGCATAAGAAGCCATGAGAAATCAAATGTGAAATAACATACCCATGAAATATAATTTGATCATATACTGAAACAGATAGCGTATTTAATTCACTTATAAAAAATTCAACATTCCAATGGAAAGCATAACATTATTAAATTAATTACTATATATATTCCTATATTTCAGTCATGAGTATGTTTAAAATTCATTTGCATAGCACTATGTATCTGCCCAATTTTATCAATTTACTGGTTATGATGTATCTGGCATCTAATTCTATGTCATTCTGAAGATGGAATTCATTTTCAGATACAAAAAAGTGTATAAAGTCAAGAGCCCAACCAGTCGGTGATTCTCCTGTAGAAGCTTGGAGTCAGCAAGTGGAATATACTACTAATGCAATACTTGAAAATGACTTTGAATCTGAAGCGGTCGATGGATCAGGTGATCACGATCTGCCTGACTTTGATGATTTGCTAGCAAGCAGTCCTGTCATAGCAGAAGAAGGGGACATCACTGCTGTAAAGGGTAAATGCAGTTCTGCATTTCAGCAACAAGGAGACAATGTTACTCCTGTCATTGATAGCTCACAGGACAGTATTGAAGAGCTTGCCAGAGACTGTGTAGGTGGCTTGGATGGCATTGAAGGAGCGATTGGAGGCCAGGAAGATGACAGAGCAGTTGTACAAAGTAATTATATTTATTACTAATTCAGTATTACCAAGATTTGCAGTACCGGGTAAACATTTATAACGTACATGTACCTGAACATTGTTGAAAACTACAAAATCTTATTTTCGTTAGGACCATTTTACGTTCTGCGAACTTCATAGCTCTGTTTCTCAGTATCATAATAGGCTGTCCGATTAGTGCAGTGGCATTCGCTTCTCCTCGGACCGGGAAGCATGTGAGATGTTACCATGGTTGCCAGATCGGGCAGGTGGGTTTTCTCCGGGTACTCCGGTTTCCTCCCACACGAATGACCACATTTACGATTTCATCCGCGCCAACGAGAGTGATTAATATAAGTTGTTAAAACTTGCTTCGCAATCGTTGCAAAATAAATAATGTTTAACTTAATATCAAAGAAATTAATGTGTGTAACTCACTTGTATATTTTATAAAAATTGCTGGCATAATACACAGGACACTGAAATATCGTGTAATTATGTCCCCCCATGATTGGGGCAGACATATTGTCTTTGCTGTCTGTTCATCCGTCTGTCTGCACACACTAATTGGTACTTATGTAGCTAGGAGAACACTAGATATATTGTCTAGTTGTCTAGGGTTAGCTGCTATGTGACTAGAAATTCTTTAAGCATGTCTTACGGAGCTTGGTGCACCAAGTACTGGTTAACCGCTGGAGCCTGCCCAGGAAAGGTGTTGTTAGGTAAACTGCCTGCCGGCGATATTGCCCAAAATGGAACTGATGCAAGCGTAAAACCCAAAACAAACAAAAACGAACGTGTCAGAGAACAATGGGGCAGCCACTAAAGTACCCAATTGTGAGGCCATTCATCCATCTATACGTCTGTCCGGTTTTGTCTGTCCGGTTTACCTTGTCCGCGCTTCATCTCCAAATCATCTTTGCAGGAAGCATCAGTATTATGTCTAGTTCATATTGGAATCCCATTCGGTTGAATGAGTTTTGCAGATTTACGGCCGTTTGAACATTTGAACACATTTCCAAAATACTACATATGACTTTTTATTGCAATGACTTCATTATTTCATGTCCATGCTTTTATTGCTCCACTGAAGCAACTGTGAGTGGGAACACATACGTTTATTTCAAAAACAATTTCTAGTTTTGATTACTTTAAAACAGGAATAGGACTTTTAGCGTTTTTTAATGTACGGATATATGAATATATATAGGACATCAGTACTCGATCAAGCCAGTACACAATGGGGGGGGGGGGGTGCACCTAAATCTGCCGAGGTCAGCTTTTTGCCGATAAAATTTAAATATCGTATATCCATGTTATGAAGCTCAAATATTATGTTAAATTGAACCCAATGTCATTGTCACTTAGTTTTCTATGTATTTAATTAAGTACAATATCTGGGATCAGTTTAGAGGGAGATGTGGGCGAAATTGTCGCCCTAGGGATCCTGACTTCGCCCTCTGGGGGCCCCATTTCTCCCTAAAAAAAAAACAATTTTTGGTTTTTACGATTTTCAAACCAAATTTTGTCTAATAAGATACACTGGTCCATTATAAAGCACTCCTTCTATTCAAATGTTGTATTTAATGGTTGTACTGTGCATTTTAACCCTATTTTGCAGAAGTATATTAAAGAACACCATTTAAGGAAGCGATCACGCGCTTTCTCACTTTTCCCAAATATTCTGACCTAGAATGAACCCTGCAATATATACACAAGAAATGTATCAAAGGTTTTAAAAAAGTCTTAGGGGAGAATGTCGATCCAACCCTCAACACGCTCATGTTTGGACTCGCCCAAAACTATGCACCATTATGAAAAATAATACAGACGGATCTGTAGTCCAGTGCTTAACACGTTGGACTGGTAATCGCAGGTTCAATCCCCCTGTCTGACCCTAATAAAATTAACTTAAAGTTGGGACTTTAAACCGAGGTCTCGTGTCGGTGCATTACACCGTGCGTGCACGTAAAAGAACCAAAGGAGACTCTGGAATGGGTCTCTGTCTGTATAATTGCACGATCCTCCAAAAATCTAAAATGACTAATTTCTTCAGGAGGCGTAGCTCATATGAGCAAATGGTAGCAATGATAAATAAACGTAAAACACACACACAAAATCATATATAGGGGAATGTCGATACATGCCACATATTCTATTTACAGTAAGCATGCACACCTAGTTGTATATTTTATAGATGTTGGTTTTGCATATTGTTATTTTACCAACATGATTTATTTCTGGATATTGTAGCCATGACGATAATTGACAGAGTGAATGGCCTTAACCTTGAGGGACTGAATGACCTTAACCTTGAAGGAAATCTAAATTACTATGAAGAGATTGAGTTTAACATACCAACAGGTTTGTATTGGACCCCAAATCATGTATTATGATATGCAGGAAGTATGACCTATCAATGGGGAAAGCCAATAAAGGGCTGAAGTAAAACTGAAATAGACATTACAGAAGGTATCTGACTATATCCCAGCAAGGGGTTTGACAGCTAAGGAAGATTAATCCTTTACACGCTAGCGGCAAATAAAATCACTTTTGCAAACAACATAGAACCAGATCAGACGGAATAGAAGGAAACCGAAGTACCCAGAGAAAACCCAGTTGTCCGATCTGGCGATCACCGTACCATGTCATATACATGTGATTCCCGGCGCCGAGGATCAAACCCCGGTTGCATCGGTGAAAAGCAAGCGTGCTAACCACTATGATAATCGGACAAATACCATGTGAATGTTTGGAAGTGACATTTGCATATTTCATAGAATTAACTTACCGACTGCTTCAATCTGAATAATTAACTGTAATACAGTGAGACTTGTGTTAATGGTCACTAACTAACATTAACTCTGTGCAAGCCAACGGTGACAATAACAGTAAAATATGACATGATAATTTAATTTCATGTAACGACACAATTCTAATTTAATTTCATGTAACGACACAATTCTAATTTAATTTCATGTAACGACACAATTCTAATTTAATTTCATGTAACGACACAATTCTAATTTGATTTCATGTAACGACACAATTCTAATGAAATTCCATGTAACGACACAATTCTAATGAAATTCCATGTAACGACACAATTCTAATGACATTTCATGTAACGACACAATTCTAATTTAATTTCATGTAACGACACAATTCTAATGAAATTCCATGTAACGACACAATTCTAATTTAATTTCATGTAACGACACAATTCTAATGAAATTCCATGTAACGACACAATTCTAATTTAATTTCATGCAACGACACAATTCTAATTTAATTTCATGTAACGACACAATTCTAATTTAATTTCATGTAATGACACAATTCTAATGAAATTCCATGTAACGACACAATTCTAATGAAATTTCATGTAACGACACAATTCTAATTTGATTTCATGTAACGACACAATTCTAATTTAATTTCATGTAACGACACAATTCTAATTTAATTCCATGTAACGACACAATTCTAATGAAATTTCATGTAACCACACAATTCTAATGAAATTTCATGTAACGACACAATTCTAATGAAATTCCATGTAGCGACACAATTCTAATTCAATTCCATGTAACGACACAATTCTAATGGAATTTCATGGAACGACACAATTCTAATGAAATTTCATGTAACGACACAATTCTAATGAAATTCCATGTAACGACACAATTCTAATGAAATTTCATGTAACGACACAATTCTAATTTAATTTCATGTAACGACACAATTCTAATGAAATTCCATGTCATGCTTCAGGAGTTTTAAGCTACAAATAAGAAAAACATATTAACGATTTGTCAACTGTTACAATTATTTGAACTATTTATAGCCTTTATTTTACCCAGCATGCAGAGTTAAGTAGCCAGCTTCCAGGCTTACAATATGGCATTATATACTCACTTTATAATTGTGAGAATGCTCCCTATCCTTGTACATACCTGTGGATGTATATGTCGATGTTTGGGCCATATACTTGTACATACCTGGGGATGTATATGTCGATGTTTGGGCCCTATACTTGTACATACCTGGGGATGTATATGTCGATGTTTGGGCCCAATGCTTGGTGTGTATTGTAGATGTATATGTCGATGTTTGGACCCTATACTTGTACATACCTGTGGATGTATATGTCGATGTTTGGGCCATATACTTGTACATACCTGGGGATGTATATGTCGATGTTTGGGCCCTATACTTGTACATACCTGTGGATGTATATGTCGATGTTTGGGCCATATACTTGTACATACCTGGGGATGTATATGTCGATGTTTGGGCCCTATACTTGTACATACCTGGGGATGTATATGTCGATGTTTGGGCCCAATGCTTGGTGTGTATTGTAGATGTATATGTCGATGTTTGGACCCTATACTTGTACATACCTGTGGATGTATATGTCGATGTTTGGGCCATATACTTGTACATACCTGGGGATGTATATGTCGATGTTTGGGCCCTATACTTGTACATACCTGTGGATGTATATGTCGATGTTTGGGCCATATACTTGTACATACCTGGGGATGTATATGTCGATGTTTGGGCCCTATACTTGTACATACCTGGGGATGTATATGTCGATGTTTGGGCCCAATGCTTGGTGTGTATTGTAGATGTATATGTCGATGTTTGGACCCTATACTTGTACATACCTGGGGATGTATATGTCGATGTTTGGGCCCAATGCTTGATGTGTATTGTAGATGTATATGTAGATGTTTGGACCCTATACTTGTACATACCTTGGGATGTATATTGTCGATGTTTGGGCCCAATGCTTGGTGTATATTGTAAATGTATTTGTCGATGTTTGGACCCTATACTTGTACATACCTGGGGATGTATATGTCGATGTTTGGGCCCAATGCTTGATGTGTATTGTAAATGTATTTGTCGATGTTTGGACCCTATACTTGTGCATACCTGGGGATGTATATGTCGATGTTTGGGCCCAATGCATGATGTATATTGTAAATGTATTTGTCGATGTTTGGGACCTAAGCTTGGAGTATATTGTAGATGTATTTGTCGATGTTTGGACCCTATGCTTGGTGTATATTGTAGATGTATATGTCGATGTTTGGACCCTATGCTTGGTGTATATTGTAGATGTATTTGTCGATGTTTGGGCCCTATGCTTTGTGTATATTGTACATGTATTTATCAATGTTTAGGCCCTATGCTTGGTGTATATTGTAGATGTATTTGTCGATGTTTGGACCCTATACTTGGTGTATATTGTAGATGTATATGTCGATATTTAGGCCCAATGCTTGGTGTATATTTTAGATGTATTTGTCGATGGTTGGGCCCTATACTTGGTGTATATTGTAGATGTATATGTCGATATTTAGGCCCAATGCTTGGTGTATATTGTAGATGTATTTGTCGATGTTTAGGCCCAATGCTTGATGTATATTGTAGATGTATTTGTTGATATTTCGGCCCTATGCTTGGTGTATATTGTAGATATATTTGTCGATGTTTGGACCCTATACTTGGTGTATATTGTAGATATATTTGTCGATGTTTGGACCCTATACTTGCTGTATATTGTAGATATATTTGTCGATGTTTGGGCTCTATGCTTGGTGTATATTGTAGATGTATTTGTCGATGTTTGGACCCTATACTTGGTGTATATTGTAGATGTATTTGTCGATGTTTGGGCTCTATGCTTGGTGTATATTGTAGATGTATTTGTCGATGTATGGGCTCTATGCATGGTGTATATTGTAGATGTATTTGTCGATGTTTGGGCTCTATGCTTGGTGTATATTGTAGATGTATTTGTCGATGTTTGGACCCTATACTTGGTGTATATTGTAGATGTAGATGTTTGGGCTCTATGCTTGGTGTATATTGAAGATGTATTTGTCGATGTTTGGGCTCTATGCATGGTGTATATTGTAGATGTATTTGTCGATGTTTGGACCCTATACTTGGTGTATATTGTAGATATATGTGTCGATGTGTGGGCCCTATGCTTGGTGTATATTGTAGATGTATTTGTCGATGTTTGGGCCCTATGCTTTGTGTATATTGTAGATATATTTGTCGATGTTTGGGCTCTATGCTTGGTGTATATTGTTAATGTATATGTCGATGTTTGGGCCCTATGCTTGGTGTATATTGTAGATGTATATGTCGATGTTTGGGCCCTATGCTTGGTGTATATTGTTGATGTATATGTCGATGTTTGGGCCCTATGCTTGGTGTATATTGTAGATGTATTTGTCGATGTTTGAGCCCTATGCTTTGTGTATATTGTAGATGTATTTGTCGATGTTTGGGCTCTATGCTTGGTGTATATTGTAGATGTATATGTCGATGTTTGGGCCCTATACTTGGTGTATATTGTAGATGTATTTGTCGATGTTTGGGCCCTATGCTTGGTGTATATTGTAGATATATTTGTCGATGTTTGGACCCTATGCTTGGTGTATAATGTAGATGTATTTGTCGATGTTTGGGCCCTATGCTTGGTGTATATTGTAGATATATTTGTCGATGTTTGGGCTCTATGCTTGGTGTATATTGTTGATGTATATGTCGATGTTTGGGCCCTATGCTTGGTGTATATTGTAGATGTATTTGTGGATGTTTGGGCCCTATGCTTGGCATATATTGTAGATGTATTTGTCGATGTTTGGGCCCTATGGTTTGTGTATACTGTAGATATTTTTGTCGATGTTTAGGTCCTAAACTTGGTGTATATTGTAGATGCGGATACCATAGAAGACATAGAGGATAAGGACATTGAACTGAGGGAGTATCAGAAGGAGCTCGCTAAGGAAGGGACAGAAGGCGAAAATGTTATTGTGCTGGCCCCTACGAACACTGGCAAGACCAGAGTCGCTTGTAGTATCATTCAGGTATGTGTTGTCACTTGTAGTACCATGCAGATATGTGGTGTTGCTTGTATTATCATACAGGTATGTGTTGTCACTAGTCTTGTAGTACCATGCAGGTATGTGGTGTTGCTTGTATTATCATACAGGTATGTGTTGTTAGTTGTAGTATCATGCAGGTATGTGGTGTTGGTTGTAGTATCATGCAGGTATGTGGTGTTGCTTGTATTATCATACAGGTATGTGGTGTTGGTTGTAGTATCATGCAGGTATGTGGTGTTGGTTGTAGTATCATGCAGGTATGTGGTGTTGGTTGTAGTACCATGCAGGTATGTGGTGTTGCTTGTAGTATCATGCAGGTATGTGGTGTTGCTTGTAGTATCATGCAGGTATGTGGTGTTGCTTGTAGTATCATGCAGGTATGTGGTGTTGGTTGTAGTATCATGCAGGTATGTGGTGTTGGTTGTAGTATCATGCAGGTATGTGGTGTTGGTTGTAGTATCATGCAGGTATGTGGTGTTGGTTGTAGTATTATGCAGGTATGTGGTGTTGCTTGTAGTACCATGCAGGTATGTGGTGTTGGTTGTAGTATCATGCAGGTATGTGGTGTTGCTTGTAGTATCATGCAGGTATGTGGTGTTGGTTGTAGTACCATGCAGGTATGTGGTGTTGGTTGTAGTATCATGCAGGTATGTGGTGTTGGTTGTAGTATCATGCAGGTATGTGGTGTTGCTTGTAGTATCATGCAGGTATGTGGTGTTGCTTGTAGTATCATGCAGGTATGTGGTGTTGTTGTAGTATCATGCAGGTATGTGGTGTTGCTTGTAGTATCATGCAGGTATGTGGTGTTGCTTGTAGTATCATGCAGGTATGTGTTGTTGCTTGTAGTATCATGCAGGTATGTGTTGTTGCTTGTAGTATCATGCAGGTATGTGTTGTTGGTTGTAGTATCATGCAGGTATGTGTTGTTGCTTGTAGTACCATGCAGGTATGTGTTGTTACTTGTAGTATCATGCAGGTATGTGGTGTTGCTTGTAGTATCATGCAGGTATGTGGTGTTGCTTGTAGTACCATGCAGGTATGTGTTGTTGCTTGTAGTATCATGCAGGTATGTGGTGTTGCTTGTAGTATCATGCAGGTATGTGATGTTGCTTGTAGTATCATGCAGGTATGTGGTGTTGCTTGTAGTACCATGCAGGTATGTGTTGTTGGTTGTAGTATCATGCAGGTATGTGGTGTTGCTTGTAGTATCATGCAGGTATGTGGTGTTGCTTGTAGTATCATGCAGGTATGTGTTGTTGCTTGTAGTATCATGCAGGTATGTGGTGTTGCTTGTAGTATCATGCAGGTATGTGGTGTTGCTTGTAGTATCATGCAGGTATGTGGTGTTGCTTGTAGTACCATGCAGGTATGTGGTGTTGGTTGTAGTATCATGCAGGTATGTGGTGTTGCTTGTAGTATCATGCAGGTATGTGGTGTTGGTTGTAGTAGCATGCAGGTATGTGGTGTTGCTTGTAGTATCATGCAGGTATGTGTTGTTGGTTGTAGTACCATGCAGGTATGTGGTGTTGCTTGTAGTATCATACAGGTATGTGTTGTTGCTTGTAGTATCATGCAGGTATGTGGTGTTGGTTGTAGTACCATGCAGGTATGTGGTGTTGCTTGTAGTATCATGCAGGTATGTGGTGTTGGTTGTAGTATCATGCAGGTATGTGGTGTTGGTTGTAGTATCATGCAGGTATGTGGTGTTGCTTGTAGTACCATGCAGGTATGTGGTGTTGCTTGTAGTACCATGCAGGTATGTGGTGTTGCTTGTAGTACCATGCAGGTATGTGTTGTTGCTTGTAGTACCATGCAGGTATGTGGTGTTGGTTGTAGTACCATGCAGGTATGTGGTGTTGCTTGTAGTATCATGCAGGTATGTGGTGTTGCTTGTAGTATCATGCAGGTATGTGGTGTTGGTTGTAGTACCATGCAGGTATGTGGTGTTGGTTGTAGTATCATGCAGGTATGTGGTGTTGGTTGTAGTATCATGCAGGTATGTGGTGTTGCTTGTAGTATCATGCAGGTATGTGGTGTTGCTTGTAGTACCATGCAGGTATGTGGTGTTGCTTGTAGTACCATGCAGGTATGTGTTGTTGCTTGTAGTATCATGCAGGTATGTGGTGTTGCTTGTAGTACATGCAGGTATGTGTTGTTCTTGTAGTATCATGCAGGTATGTGGTGTTGTTGTAGTACCATGCAGGTATGTGTTGTTGCTTGTAGTATCATGCAGGTATGTGTTGTTGCTTGTAGTATCATGCAGGTATGTGTGTTGCTTGTAGTACCATGCAGGTATGTGTTGTTGCTTGTAGTATCATGCAGGTATGTGGTGTTGCTTGTAGTACCATGCAGGTATGTGTTGTTACTTGTAGTATCATGCAGGTATGTGGTGTTGTTTGTAGTACCATGCAGGTATGTGTTGTTGCTTGTAGTATCATGCAGGTATGTGTTGTTGCTTGTAGTATCATGCAGGTATGTGATGTTGCTTGTAGTACCATGCCGGTATGTGTTGTTGGTTGTAGTATCATGCAGGTATGTGGTGTTGCTTGTAGTATTATACAGGTATGTGGTGTTGGTTGTAGTATCATGCAGGTATGTGGTGTTGCTTGTAGTATCATGCAGGTATGTGGTGTTGCTTGTAGTATTATACAGGTATGTGGTGTTGGTTGTAGTATCATGCAGGTATGTGGTGTTGCTTGTAGTATTATACAGGTATGTGTTGTTGGTTGTAGTATCATGCAGGTATGTGGTGTTGCTTGTAGTATCATGCAGGTATGTGGTGTTGGTTGTAGTATCATGCAGGTATGTGTTGTTGGTTGTAGTATCATACAGGTATGTGTTGTTACTTGTAGTATCATGCAGGTATGTGGTGTTGTTTGTAGTATCATGCAGGTATGTGGTGTTGGTTGTAGTACCATGCAGGTATGTGATGTTGCTTGTAGTATCATGCAGGTATGTGGTGTTGCTTGTAGTATCATGCAGGTATGTGGTGTTGCTTGTAGTACCATGCAGGTATGTGGTGTTGCTTTTAGTATCATGCAGGTATGTGTTGTCACTTGTAGTACCATGCAGGTATGTGTTGTTGGTTGTAGTATCATACAGGTATGTGTTGTTACTTGTAGTATCATGCAGGTATGTGGTGTTGTTTGTAGTATCATGCAGGTATGTGGTGTTGGTTGTAGTACCATGCAGGTATGTGGTGTTGCTTGTAGTATCATGCAGGTATGTGGTGTTGCTTGTAGTATCATACAGGTATGTGTTGTTGGTTGTAGTACCATGCAGGTATGTGGTGGTGTTTGTAGTACCATGCAGGTATGTGGTGTTGCTTGTAGTATCATGCAGGTATGTGGTGTTGGTTGTAGTACCATGCAGGTATGTGGTGTTGCTTGTAGTATCATACAGGTATGTGGTGTTGGTTGTAGTGCCATGCAGGTATGTGGTGTTGTTTGTAGTATCATGCAGGTATGTGGTGTTGGTTGTAGTACCATGCAGGTATGTGGTGTTGCTTGTAGTATCATACAGGTATGTGTTGTTGGTTGTAGTACCATGCAGGTATATGGTGTTGTTTGTAGTACCATGCAGGTATGTGGTGTTGGTTGTAGTATCATGCAGGTATGTGTTGTTGCTTGTAGTACCATGCAGGTATGTGGTGTTGCTTGTAGTATAATGCAGGTATGTGGTGTTGCTTGTAGTATCATACAGGTATGTGTTGTTGGTTGTAGTACCATGCAGGTATGTGGTGTTGGTTGTAATACCAAGCAGGTATGTGTTGTTGCTTGTAGTATCATGCAGGTATGTGGTGTTGGTTGTAGTACCATGCAGGTATGTGTTGTTGGTTGTAGTATCATGCAGGTATGTGGTGTTGGTTGTAGTATCATACAGGTATGTGGTGTTGGTTGTAGTACCATGCAGGTATGTGGTGTTGGTTGTAGTACCATGCAGGTATGTGGTGTTGGTTGTAGTACCATGCAGGTATGTGTTGTTGGTTGTAGTATCATGCAGGTATGTGATGTTGCTTGTAGTATCATACAGGTATGTGGTGTTGCTTGTAGTACCATGCAGGTATGTGTTGTTGGTTGTAGTATCATGCAGGTATGTCGTGTTGCGTGTAGTATCATGCAGGTATGTGGTGTTGCTTGTAGTATCATGCAGGTATGTGGTGTTGCTTGTAGTACCATGCAGGTATGTGGTGTTGGTTGTAGTATCATGCAGGTATGTGTTGTTGGTTGTAGTATCATGCAGGTATGTGGTGTTGCTTGTAGTACCATGCAGGTATGTGTTGTTGGTTGTAGTATCATGCAGGTATGTGGTGTTGCTTGTAGTATCATGCAGGTATGTGGTGTTGCTTGTAGTATCATGCAGGTATGTGGTGTTGCTTGTAGTACCATGCAGGTATGTGGTGTTGATTGTAGTATCATGCAGGTATGTGGTGTTGCTTGTAGTATCGTGCAGGTATGTGGTGTTGGTTGTAGTACCATGCAGGTATGTGGTGTTGCTTGTAGTATCATACAGGTATGTGGTGTTGCTTGTTGTATCATGCAAGTATGTGGTGTTGCTTGTAGTATCATGCAGGTATGTGTTGTTGGTTGTAGTATCATGCAGGTATGTGGTGTTGGTTGTAGTAGCATGCAGGTATGTGGTGTTGGTTGTAGTATCATGTAGGTATGTGGTGTTGCTTGTAGTAGCATGCAGGTATGTGCTGTTGCTTGTAGTATCATGCAGGTATGTGGTGTTGCTTGTAGTATCATGCAGGTATGTGGTGTTGGTTGTAGTACCATGCAGGTATGTGGTGTTGGTTGTAGTACCATGCAGGTATGTGGTGTTGGTTGTAGTACCATGCAGGTATGTGTTGTTGCTTGTAGTATCATGCAGGTATGTGTTGTTGGTTGTAGTACCATGCAGATATGTGTTGTTGCTTGTAGTACCATGCAGGTATGTGGTGATGCTTGTAGTATCATGCAGGTATGTGTTGTTGCTTGTAGTATCATACAGGTATGTGTTGTTGCTTGTAGTATCATGCAGGTATGTGTTGTTGGTTGTAGTACCATGCAGGTATGTGGTGTTGCTTGTAGTATCATGCAGGTATGTGGTGTTGCTTGTAGTATCATACAGGTATGTGTTGTTGGTTGTAGTACCATGCAGGTATGTGGTGTTGTTTGTAGTACCATGCAGGTATGTGGTGTCGGTTGTAGTACCATGCAGGTATGTGTTGTTGGTTGTAGTATCATGCAGGTATGTGGTGTTGGTTGTAGTATCATACAGGTATGTGGTGTTGGTTGTAGTACCATGCAGGTATGTGGTGTTGGTTGTAGTACCATGCAGGTATGTGTTGTTGGTTGTAGTATCATGCAGGTATGTGTTGTTGCTTGTAGTATCATACAGGTATGTGGTGTTGCTTGTAGTACCATGCAGGTATGTGTTGTTGGTTGTAGTATCATGCAGGTATGTGTTGTGGGTTGTAGTATCATGCAGGTATGTGGTGTTGCTTGTAGTATCATGCATGTATGTGTTGTTGGTTGTAGTATCATGCAGGTATGTGGTGTTGGTTGTAGTAGCATGCAGGTATGTGGTGTTGGTTGTAGTATCATGTAGGTATGTGGTGTTGCTTGTAGTAGCATGCAGGTATGTGGTGTTGGTTGTAGTAGCATGCAGGTATGTGGTGTTGCTTGTAGTAACATGCAGGTATGTGTTGTTGGTTGTTGTACCATGCAGGTATGTGGTGTTGCTTGTAGTATCATACAGGTATGTGTTGTTGCTTGTAGTAACATGCAGGTATGTGTTGTTGGTTGTAGTACCATGCAGGTATGTGGTGTTGTTTGTAGTAGCATGCAGGTATGTGTTGTTGGTTGTAGTATCATGCAGGTATGTGTTGTTGGTTGTAGTATCATGCAGGTATGTGGTGTTGGTTGTAGTATCATGCAGGTATGTGTTGTTGCTTGTAGTACCATGCAGGTATGTGGTGTTGCTTGTAGTACCATGCAAGTATGTGGTGTTGCTTGTAGTATCATGCAGGTATGTGTTGTTGCTTGTAGTACCATGCAGGTATGTGGTGTTGTTTGTAGTACCATGCAGGTATGTGGTGTTGGTTGTAGTACCATGCAGGTATGTGTTGTTGGTTGTAGTATCATGCAGGTATGTGGTGTTGGTTGTAGTATCATACAGGTATGTGGTGTTGGTTGTAGTACCATGCAGGTATGTGGTGTTGGTTGTAGTACCATGCAGGTATGTGGTGTTGGTTGTAGTACCATGCAGGTATGTGTTGTTGGTTGTAGTATCATGCAGGTATGTGGTATTGCTTGTAGTATCATACAGGTATGTGGTGTTGCCTGTAGTATCATGCAGGTATGTGTTGTGGGTTGTAGTATCATGCAGGTATGTGGTGTTGGTTGTAGTATCATGCAGGTATGTGGTGTTGGTTGTTGTATCATGCAGGTATGTGTTGTTGGTTGTAGTATTATGCAGGTATGTGGTGCTGGTTGTAGTACCATGCAGGTATGTGTTGTTGGTTGTAGTATTATGCAGGTATGTGGTGTTGGTTGTAGTATCATGCAGGTATGTGGTGTTGGTTGTAGTACCATGCAGGTATGTGTTGTTGGTTGTAGTATTATGCAGGTATGTGGTGTTGGTTGTAGTATCATGCAGGTATGTGTTGTTGCTTGTAGTATCATGCAGGTATGTGGTGTTGCTTGTAGTATCATGCAGGTATGTGGTGTTGTTGTAGTAGCATGCATGTATGTGTTGTTGCTTGTAGTATCATGCAGGTATGTGTTGTTGCTTGTAGTATCATGCAGGTATGTGTTGTTGCTTGTAGTATCATGCAGGTATGTGTTGTTGCTTGTAGTATCATGCAGGTATGTGTTGTTGGTTGTAGTATCATGCAGGTATGTGTTGTTGCTTGTAGTACCATGCAGGTATGTGTTGTTACTTGTAGTATCATGCAGGCATGTGGTGTTGCTTGTAATATCATGCAGGTATGTGGTGTTGCTTGTAGTACCATGCAGGTATGTGTTGTTGCTTGTAGTATCATGCAGGTATGTGGTGTTGCTTGTAGTATCATGCAGGTATGTGATGTTGCTTGTAGTATCATGCAGGTATGTGGTGTTGCTTGTAGTACCATGCAGGTATGTGTTGTTGGTTGTAGTATCATGCAGGTATGTGGTGTTGCTTGTAGTATCATGCAGGTATGTGGTGTTGCTTGTAGTATAATGCAGGTATGTGTTGTTGGTTGTAGTATCATGCAGGTATGTGGTGTTGCTTGTAGTATCATGCAGGTATGTGGTGTTGCTTGTAGTATCATGCAGGTATGTGGTGTTGCTTGTAGTACCATGCAGGTATGTGGTGTTGGTTGTAGTATCATGCAGGTATGTGGTGTTGCTTGTAGTATCATGCAGGTATGAGGTGTTGGTTGTAGTACCATGCAGGTATGTGGTGTTGGTTGTAGTACCATGCAGGTATGTGGTGTTGGTTGTAGTACCATGCAGGTATGTGTTGTTGCTTGTAGTATCATGCAGGTATGTGTTGTTGGTTGTAGTACCATGCAGGTATGTGGTGTTGGTTGTAGTACCATGCAGGTATGTGTTGTTGCTTGTAGTACCATGCAGGTATGTGTTGTTGCTTGTAGTACCATGCAGGTATGTGTTGTTGCTTGTAGTATCATGCAGGTATGTGGTGTTGTTTGTAGTATCATGCAGGTATGTGGTGTTGCTTGTAGTATCATGCAGGTATGCTTAACCCATTTCATTCTGGATACCGTTCAAACAGTATTTGCAAAGAACATAGAGCCAGATCAGCCATCATGGAACGTGCCGTCTGATCAGGCTCTATGCTGTTTGCTATTCAGATGCTCTTGCTAAGACACTTGGCTATGTAGCAAACAACATAGATCCTGATCAGCATGCAGCGTTATGCTGCGGCTGATCTGGATCTATGTTGTTTGCAAAAACCTTTAAATGTATCCAGAATGAAATGGGTTAATCCAATGTTCCATTCCACAGTCTATGGGTTTTTCTCCTACTACATACAACCTGCGCTAATTTCTACGCATCGGAACTCCAAACCATCTTTTATTCGCCAATACATAATGTAAATTTCAATTCTAACAATAATAAGTCTACAGTCATAATACAGTCTATAAGTCAATTTTACAGCTATTGTTCCTGGATTTCGCTTTGTGGCAGAAATGTTACGACACACCGGGGGAGTATTTCCTAGGATATATACCCCCGGGGGGAAGATTTCCTAGGAAAAAATACCCCCACCCTGGAAATTTACCCCCCACTACACATTGAAATACGTTTTTTTTTAAACAAATACATGTTATCCAACCAATGAAAACAATAAAATTGACATCAATGTCAGTAAATCTTTATTGCAAAAATGGTCAATTTGTTATATATTTCACACAAAAAAATAATTTGGTTAAATGATACTAGTTTGGTGCAATTGATCTATTACTAATTTATTAGTGCTAAAAACAACAAACAAAATTAACTAAACATCCCAAGGCACACTGCAGATTAAGTCCTATGGTATATTTCACACACAAAAATAGTTTGGTTAAATGATACTATATACAAAATTGAGGGGGGGGGGGAGATTTTCAGGGGTGGTGTAAAATTCCTGTTACACCGGTATTTAAATTGCGGCCCCTTCGGCTCTTTGCGGCACTACAATGAGTCAGAGCCATAACAGTCTGGTGTTTGTTTAGCAGTGTTGAGTGGCTTGAGGGAATTAATCCAATCCTGCATATTAGTTTATACAAATTTATTTTAACTTCGATTGCGAAACAAGTTCTTGCAACTTATATTGATCACTCTCGAGACCTCATTCCTGATGAAATCCATCGCCACAATGGAGAGAGAAGAGGCATTGTGGAATTTAAATGCCTTGCCTGTTGGCGCCATCGTAATGGCTCCAGCTTGGCTCAAACTACGGGCCTTTACGGGCACCTGAAGCGGACGCGCTACCACTGCGCTATCACAACTTCCACTGTATATTGAAGAGGGGTACCCATTATAAAATAATAATGACACCATATTGGAATTGTTTTACAATTTCTTAGAGAGTTGTCATAATATAGTGCAAGATACAAAAGACACTCCAATTTCAGAAGCATTACTGGTTCACATACTCGAGTATAGCAACGTAGCTTGAGACTGCGGTTAAATGTACGATGGTCGCCAGATTGGACAGGTTGGTTTTCTCCGGGTACTGCGATTTCCTCCCACACGAATTACCACATTTACACTTTCATCCGCGCCAACGAGAGTGATTAATATAAGTTGTTAAAAGTAGCTTCGCAATCGTTGTAAAATAAATAAAGTTTAAACTTAAAGGTCATATTTGAAATACTGTTAATATTATTACGGTCAGACTGGTGTCGAACCTGCGATCCATGGATTCACAGTTCACCGTGTTGACCACTGGACCACTGGACCACTGGACCACTCGCCCATCTTTTATTTGTTTTAAACATACCGGTATTTATTTTCAAGCATGTACATGATTATTTACAACAATTGAAATAAGGACTTGGACAGAAAGCTTAAAGTTGTCCTCTCCTGTATTTTCTCTTCGATACTTTCTTTAGCCTGTAGTTGACCAATGACAAGCTCCAATGTCTTCTGACATCCTTTGTTGACCAATGACAAGCTCTGATGTCTTCTGACATCCTTTGTTGACCAATGACAAGCTCCGATGTCTTCTGACATCCTTTGTTGACCAATGACAAGCTGCGATGTCTTCTGACATCCTTTGTTGACCAATGACAAGCTCCGATGTCTTCTGACATCCTTTGTTGACCAATAATAAGCTGCGATGTCGTCTGACATCCTTTGTTGACCAATGGCGAGCTCCGATGTCTTCTGACATCCTTTGTTGACCAATAGCGAGCTCCGATGTCTTCTGACATCCTTTGTTGACCAATGGCAAGCTCCGATGTCTTCTGACATCTTTTTGTTGACCAATGGCGAGTTCCGATGTCTTCATTTGAACCCAATATCGCAAGAAGTCTTCAATTCGATCTAGAACCTATCTGTCTGTATCATTTCCAACATTTCTTGTTTCATTTATCGCTTCTTCAGGCTCATTTACGGAAACAGAAACAATCGAGAATGATCGGGAAAGTGATATTTCTGGTAGAAAATGAGGCGTTGGCATTCCAGCAGGGGAAGGTCTGTGCAGAACAGTTAGCTGCGTATAGAACCAAGGTGGTTAGTGGGAGTGTACAGAGAAATAAGAAACAGTTACTTAGAGACTTTATAGATAGGTATACAATGTACAATTCTTGCGTTTATTTGGGGTTTAACGTCACACCGACAGCTTAGGTTATTCGTGTAGCATGTGCCTGAGGTTATAAAACTTTTCTCCAATCTCAAAACTCAGTCTCAAGCGCCTGATTGGTTCACCTGACAGTAACACTCAGAATCAACAAATCAGATCAATTGAGCTTGAGTTTGAGATCTTAGAAAAGTTATATAACTTATAGAACAATATTTCTGCCATGAACGGGCACCTAGATAGAATTAGGTTGGTTGTCCGATTAGTGCAGTGGTTAGTGCGCTCGTTTCTCAACAATGCAACCTGGGTTCGATCCTCAGACCAGGAAGTATGTGAGATGGTATGGTGGTCGCCAGATCGGACAGGTGGGTTTTCTCTGGTTTCCTCCCACACGAATGACCACATTTACAAGAGTGATCAATATAAGTTGTTAAAGCTTGTTTCGCAAGTTTAAACTTTAGGTAGAACCACCGACCTTTCACAAGTTAGCTGGATAGCTTCCTCACATGAAGGGATTCAAACCTACTATGATAAGGAGGAAGTGATTTGAAGTCAATGACCGTAGCCACTCAGCCTCGTATGTCCCCAAGTACTTGTATAGAAATAGAATATCCGCTGTAAATGCATACATACCGGTATTCTTTTAGAAAGATTATAAAGCTAGGGATGGGTGATGAGCAATTTAGGATTATGATAAGAATGCTTGTTTCTAAAATAAAATAAAAAATGTTAATACCGTACTTACTCACCTATAAGACGCGATGTTTATCACCACATTATTGTCTCAATGTAATTTCCCGTCTTATAAGCGAGTGATAAAAATGTTGATTTTTTTTGGCATTCTTTTTAATTAATTAATGACCTTTGAAATAACTGAAAGGGTGTAACAAAAGCACTTTCACAGCTCTATCTGTAAACTGAACTTGTCAATAGCATTTAAGTAAAGCAAATTTATTGTTGTGCATCAGTGTATTTTTTTGGATTCCATTTTCTCAACCCGTCTTATACGTGGCTCTATGATTTAATACCAAACTTGGTGGGTCGTCTTATATGTGAGTAAATACGGTAGATTGTTTGCAAGTGACAAGATAGAAGTTTCTGTGTATTATGAAACTTTAAATACAAACTGTTTGGATTTGTGTCATCCAATATTCTACACTTATTTAACCCATTTGATTCTGGATACCATTCAAACAGTATTTGCAAAGAACATAGAGCCATATCAGCCGCCATGGAACGTGCCGTCTAATTAGGCTCTATGCTGTTTGCTATTCAGATGATCTTGCTAAGACACTTGGCTATGTAGCAAACAACATAGATCCTGATATACTGTGGCTGATCTGGATCTATGTTGTGTGCAAAAGCCTTTAAATGTATCCAGAATGAAATGGGTTATGGATTGATTAGATAGAATCTACAGAATACGTATTATTTTATTTATGTATGTAGGCGGGACATTCTTGTTGTGACGGCCCAGGTGTTGGTGAATGCTCTGAAACGGAAAGAAATTGAGAGTCTGACAACCTTCTCTATGATTGTGTTTGATGAATGTCATCATACAGACAATATGCATCGATTCAATGAGATCATGGGTTGGTACATGGACCTTAAATTGAGACAGAATATGGATGATGCTACACTGCCACAGGTAAGAATTAGTTCATATAAATTATGTTAGCTCAATTGCGAAACAAGTTCCTACAACTTAATTAATCACTCTTGAGACATCAATTCCTGAGGGAGAGAGATGAGACATTGTGGATTTAAATATCTTGCCTATGGACACCGTGGTTTCACCGGGACACAACATAGCCATTACACCACGGAGGCTCCTCGTGGTTATTGTTATTATTATTTTTCGTGTTTTACGCCTGCATCAGCACCATTTCAGGCTATATCGCTGGCGGGCAGTTTACCTAACAACACCTTTCCTGGGCAGGCTCCAGCGGTTAACCAGTACTTGGGTGCACCAACCTCCGTAAGAAACTGCCAACTTTTTCATATAAATGAGACACGGCCTGAGTGGGGCTCGAACCCGTGACCATCAGTGATGATAGGTTACAGTGGTATACAAGTCGCGACCTTTACCACTCTACCACGGAGGCGGACTCCCCGTGGTTAACATATGTTTTACAATGTAATATATATTACATAGATCCATCTCTGATTGCTGACCATTTAAGAATTGCCACACTGACAGCTTACATCATATAATGACTCTCCAGCTGATGGAATCTGGTTAGGACCACGACCTTCCGTAAGCTAACAGGATTGTGATTTGAACGGTTTTGACAGGGCAAGTTAGGCCACGGAGAATCAATTTGTTGTTGGCTTAGGTACAGAGTACAAGATTTTCTTAGCGCCTACATATTATTACCCGAATCCTATCCTTGAGGGCCAGGCGCCTGGCAATCGATAACCATTATTTAACGGGCGACTCACCGACCAGCAATATCAGAATGAACCCATGACGAGGTTCGAACCATCGACATCCCGCTATATACTCCATCAATATCTATGGGAATAGATACTGGCATGAAATGGCGGCTATATGTGGGAAGCATGACGTTTATGTGAAGTTATGTTATGTTACGGTATATTTCGGGTTGTACGCCTGCATCAGCACCATTTTGGGCTATATCGCCGGCGGGCAGTTTACCTAACAACACCTTTCCTGGGCAGGCTCCAGCGGTTAACCAGTACTTGTGTGCACCAACCTTTGTAAGAAACTGCCAACTTTTTCATATAAATAAGACACGTGCTGAGCGGGGCTCGAACCCGTGGCCATCAGTGATGATAGGTTACAGTGTTATACAAGTCAGCGGACATAACCACTCGACGGACTAGGTGGACTTATGTGAAGTAAAGGGTTAAGGTTATTATATTGTTAACAGATTATAGGGTTGACAGCATCTCTGGGTGTTGGAGGGAACACCAAACATGAACTTGCCATGAACCATATGAAGAATCTACTGGCAAACCTGGATGCCAAGTTCCTATGTACAGTTAGACGAAACAAGGAAGAACTCAAACGCTATGAAAATAACCCAAAAGAGGGTAACCAAATTTTAGCATGAAAGTTGTGTAGTGACGACTCTTGTTGATCTTGTCAATAATGTAAAAACGGGTCTACAGTCAAACCAGTGTTAGTGGTCACCTCCATTACGCAGCCAACATGCATTAACAATTTGCCTGCTGAGTAAATAAAATACCATTTGTAAACAATATAGATCCAGATCAACCGTGGCGTAACACCGCGACTGATCAGGATCTGTGTTGTTTGCTATTCAACCAAGTGTTTTAGCTCCACTATCCAAATAGCAAACAGCATTCTGGCATGTTCTGTGTCGTCTGATCTGGCTCTATGCTGTTTGCAAAAGTGATTTTAGCTTGCAAAGAGTTAAGCGGCCAGATTCCCAATATGTTGCTTTATCATACATTTGCCCCCTAGTAAAGCAGCCACTTAGTTTATACAAATTTATTTTAGCTCGATTGCGAAACAAGTTATTTCAACTTATATAAATCACTCTCGAGACCTCATTCCTGATGGAATCCATCGCCACGAGGGAGAGAGAAGAGGCAACGTGGAATTTAAATGGCTTGCCTAAGGGCACAATCGTAACGGCTCCAGTGGGGCTCGTACTCCGGACCTTTCGCACCTGAAGCGAACGCATCCACTGCGCTATCACGACTTCCACATCACACTTTCTGTTGACAGATCCAAATCATTGTTGTGTTTCATACTTATATTCCTGGTTTTTGAGTAAGCACAATATTGTTTCCTTTTATTTAGTCTGCTCGAAGGTTTCTTTAACAATACAGTTAATACTGTTGCCAGAAGCAATAAGTAAGCTGTGAAATGGAAGTCGTGGTAGCGCCTTCGCTTCAGGTGCAAAAGGCCCAGAGTTTGCGCCCCATTGGGCCTTAGGCAAGGAATTTAAATTCCACATGCCTCTTCTCTCTCCCTCATGGCGATGGATTCCATGAGGTCTAGAGAGTGATTAATATAAGTTGTATGAACTTGTTTCGCAATCAAGCTAAAATAAAATTGTAAACTAAAATGTGAGATGTACATTCAACCTCAACAATTGCTGGTTATTCTATTAACTCCCTGATCACACATGTTATCTATTGGTGGTACAAGCCTGATCACACATGTTATATATAGGTGGTACAAGCCTGATCACACATGTTATATATAGGTGGTACAAGCCTGATCACACATGTTATATATAGGTGGTACAAGCCTGATCACACATGTTATATATAGGTGGTACAAGTCTGCCCACACATGTTATATATAGGTGGTACAAGCCTGATCATACATGTTATATATAGGTGGTACAAGCCTGATCACACATGTTATATATTGGTGGTACAAGCCTGATCGTACATGTTATATATTGGTGGTACAAGCCTGCCCGTACATGTTATATATTGGTGGTACAAGCCTGCCCGTACATGTTATATATACGTGGTACAAGCCTGCCCGTACATGTTATATATAGGTGGTACAAGCCTGCCCGTACATGTTATATATAGGTGGTACAAGCCTGCCCGTACATGTTATATATAGGTGGTACAAGCCTGCCCGTACATGTTATATATAGGTGGTACAAGCCTGCCCGTACATGTTATATAGGTACAAGCCTGCCCGTACATGTTATATATAGGTGGTACAAGCCTGATCACACATGTTATATATAGGTGGTACAAGCCTGATCATACATGTTATATATAGGTGGTACAAGCCTGATCACACATGTTATATATAGGTGGTACAAGCCTGATCACACATGTTATATATAGGTGGTACAAGCCTGATCACACATGTTATATATAGGTGGTACAAGCCTGATCACACATGTTATATATAGGTGGTACAAGCCTGATCGTACATGTTATATATAGGTGGTACAAGCCTGATCATACATGTTATATATAGGTGGTACAAGCCTGCCCGTACATGTTATATATACGTGGTACAAGCCTGCCCGTACATGTTATATATAGGTGGTACAAGCCTGATCATACATGTTATATATAGGTGGTACAAGCCTGATCATACATGTTATATATAGGTGGTACAAGCCTGATCACACATGTTATATATAGGTGGTACAAGCCTGATCACACATGTTATATATAGGTGGTACAAGCCTGATCACACATGTTATATATAGGTGGTACAAGCCTGATCACACATGTTATATATAGGTGGTACAAGCCTGATCGTACATGTTATATATAGGTGGTACAAGCCTGATCATACATGTTATATATAGGTGGTACAAGCCTGCCCGTACATGTTATATATACGTGGTACAAGCCTGCCCGTACATGTTATATATAGGTGGTACAAGCCTGATCATACATGTTATATATAGGTGGTACAAGCCTGATCATACATGTTATATATAGGTGGTACAAGCCTGCCCGTACATGTTATATATACGTGGTACAAGCCTGCCCGTACATGTTATATATTGGTGGTACAAGCCTGCCCGTACATGTTATATATAGGTGGTACAAGCCTGCCCGTACATGTTATATATACGTGGTACAAGCCTGATCACACATGTTATATATAGGTGGTACAAGCCTGATCATACATGTTATATATAGGTGGTACAAGCCTGATCATATATGCTATCTATAGGTGGTACAAGCCTGATCATATATGCTATCTATAGGTGGTACAAGCCTGATCATATATGCTATATATGTCTCATAAGTCAGCAATGGCTGGCCCTTTCAATAGGGGCGACACTATTATAAACAAACACTTACACTTATCACTCGCTGATGAAAGTGCATCTGTTGTCATACGTGTCGTAGGAAACTGGAGTACCTGAAGAAAACCCACCTGTCCGATCTAACTGCCTCCTTACCATCTCACAAATTTGTCAGTCTGAGGATCCAACCCAGTATGCAAGGTGAGAAGCGATCATGCTAACTGGACAGCCACATAATACTAACATGCTCTACGAAGTACAAACATAGCCCTCATTGTGATTGCATTTTATTTTATTTATTTATTACATATTTATTCAATTTTATTTTACAGAGATTGTTATTGCACAAAAGAGGCCAAATGATAGGTACAGACATGCTATCTTGGAGATATTGGATCGCATAGACCACTACATGGTAGATCACCCAAGTAAGCTTATAATCTACACTCATTACAGGATGTGACAATAGCTACTTGATTTCCTAAAATGCCCTTAGTGTTGTGATGTGTGTCTTGTGCCCTTAGTTGTGTGCTGTAAGTATTGTACCCTTGGTATTGTATCATTAGTATTGTGCCCTTAGTACCCTGCCTTACTCTTGTTCCCTTAGTCCCCTTTCTTAGTATTGTGCCCTCAGTCATGTGCCCTTAGTCCCCTGCCTTACTCTTGTGTCCTTAGTATTGTGCCCTTAGTCCCCTGCCTTACTCTTGTGTCCTTAGTATTGTGCCCTTAGTCCCCTGCCTTACTCTTGTGTCCTTAGTATTGTGCCCTTAGTCCCCTGCCTTACTCTTGTGTCCTTAGTATTGTGCCCTTAGTCCCCTGCCTTACTATTGTGTCCTTAGTAGTGTGCCCTTAGTCCCCTGCCTTAGTCTTGTGTCCATCGTCATGTGCCCTTCGTCCTATGCCTTGCCCTTAGTCCCCTGCCTTACTCTTGTGTCCTTAGTCATGTGCCATTAGTCCCCTGCCTTAGAATTGTGTCCTTAGTCACCTGTCTTAGTCTTGTGTCCATAGTCATGTGCCCTTAGTTCCCTGCCTTAGTATTGTGTCCTTAGTCCCCTGTCTTAGTCCTGTGTCCATAGTCATGTGCCCTTAGTTCCCTGCCTTAGTATTGTGTCCTTAGTCATGTGCCCTTAGTTCCCTGCCTTGCCCTTAGTCCCCTGCCTTAGTAGTCTGTCCATAGTCATGTGCCCTTAGTTCCCTGCCTTAGTATTGTATCCTTAGTCATGTGCTCTTACTCCCTGCCTTAGTGTTATGCCATTAGTCCCCTGCCTTAGTATTGTGTCCTTAATCCCCTGTCTTAGTCTGGTGTACTTAGACATGTGCCCTTAGCTAAGCTACATAATGTCAATGGGGATACTTACACTAGAAGTTACAGAATGTCAATGGGGATACTTACACTAGAAGTTACAGAATGTCAATGGGTATGTTTACACTAGAAGTTACAGAATGTCAATGGGTATGTTTACACTAGAAGTTACAGAATGTCAATGGGATTTACACTAGAAGTTACAGAATGTCAATGGGTATGTTTACACTAGAAGTTACAGAATGTCAATGGGTATGCTTACACTAGAAGTTACAGAATGTCAATGGGGATGCTTACACTAGAAGTTACAGAATGTCAATGGGTATGCTTACACTAGAAGTTACAGAATGTCAATGGGGATACTTACACTAGAAGTTACAGAATGTCAATGGGTATGTTTACACTAGAAGTTACAGAATGTCAATGGGGATACTTACACTAGAAGTTACAGAATGTCAATGGGGATGCTTACACTAGAAGTTACAGAATGTCAATGGGTATGCTTACACTAGAAGTTACAGAATGTCAATGGGGATGCTTACACTAGAAGTTACAGAATGTCAATGGGTATGCTTACACTAGAAGTTACAGAATGTCAATGGGGATGCTTACACTAGAAGTTACAGAATGTCAATGGGGATGCTTACACTAGAAGTTACAGAATGTCAATGGGTATGCTTACACTAGAAGTTACAGAATGTCAATGGGGATACTTACACTAGAAGTTACAGAATGTCAATGGGGATACTTACACTAGAAGTTACAGAATGTCAATGGGTATGTTTACACTAGAAGTTACAGAATGTCAATGGGTATGTTTACACTAGAAGTTACAGAATGTCAATGGGGATACTTACACTAGAAGTTACAGAATGTCAATGGGTATGCTTACACTAGAAGCTACATAATGTCAATGGGTATGCTTACACTAGACGTTACAGAATGTCAATGGGGATACTTACACTAGAAGTTACAGAATGTCAATGGGAATACTTACACTAGAAGTTACAGAATGTCAATGGGTATGCTTACACTAGACGTTACAGAATGTCAATGGGGATACTTACGACATCACCAAAGGTTTATTAGTCACTAACTAATAAAGTAAAGCTTATTTAGCAGACCGTTTTTGACCATCATTATGCGTGAAGAGAGGATAAATGTACATATATGTTTTTTACTATAGGCATGACAGATCTTCCAAAAAAAGATGCATTCATCATTAAGACATGTCGTATTCCGGCATCCTGCGGCTCTGCTCAGTTCCTTCAATGGCTGAGTGATTTCAACAAGGCTTTAGGAGAACTGAGTGCTGATGGCGTAAGACGAATGATGAATACTTGCAGAATTCATTTAGAGGTTCGTATAAATAGAAGACCCAGTGCAAAGCTGTCTTATCTACTTCTATTTAGGCATACACGATGTAATTTTTTTTTTACATCGCTATTGCATTTCCCTCGATAAACGTAACTATATACCCTGATTGGATACATTACGTATGAGGGTTTCCTAATGATATGCAGCACATGCGCACTTGAAGTTACGGGCATGCGCATTCATAATGTTAGGCAGCATTCGTCGCGAGAAAAGGCGTGTCTTACAGTTTACGCTGTTCCAAGGATGATTAATTTACCTGTAAACACGGTAAGTTGCAATTCTAGACTAAAAATAATTTAAATGTAAAGTGTGCTATATTTTCTTTGTGTCATTGAGAAAAATAATTAAAGCAGCATTACATCGTAATAAGGGATGTTTTGGGTAAAATATAAATACTAATGTGTGTGTGTTTACAAAAATCGAAATAGTCGCTCAGAAATGATAAAATTGCAATAAATTTAAACCGTCGTATACGCGAATTTGTTTATCAACACACGAAATGTAAACACGCACAGTGCGCATGCGTGAAACAACAGAGGATGTAGAAAACAACGTATATATTTTGAACATGAAAGACTATCTATCTATCGTCCTCTAAAGTCGAACCCCTCGCGGGGATGTAGAAATGTCCCTAAAAGACTTAGCTAACAGAAGTACGAATCAACATATCAAGTAATTTAATTAAAAAAGACAAGTGGGACAAATGGGGACGATGCGTTCCGAATGTAAACAAGTGCGGACGATGCGTTCCGAATGTAAACACGTGCGGACGATGCGTTCCGAATGTAAACAAGTGCGGACGATGCGTTCCGAATGTAAACACGTGCGGACGATGCGTTCCGAATGTAAACAAGTGCGGACGATGCGTTCCGAATGTAAACAAGTGCGGACGATGCGTTCCGAATGTAAACAAGTGCGGACGATGCGTTCCGAATGTAAACAAGTGCGGACGATGCGTTCCGAATGTAAACAAGTGCGGACGATGCGTTCCGAATGTAAACAAGTGCGGACGATGCATTCCGAATGTAAACAAGTGCGGACGATGCGTTCCGAATGTAAACAAGTGCGGACGATGCGTTCCGAATGTAAACAAGTGCGGACGATGCGTTCCGAATGTAAACAAGTGCGGACGATGCGTTCCGAATGTAAACAAGTGCGGACGATGCGTTCCGAATGTAAACAAGTGCGGACGATGCGTTCCGAATGTAAACAAGTGCGGACGATGCGTTCCGAATGTAAACAAGTGCGGACGATGCGTTCCGAATGTAAACAAGTGCGGACGATGCGTTCCGAATGTAAACAAGTGCGGACGATGCGTTCCGAATGTAAACAAGTGCGGACGATGCGTTCCGAATGTAAACAAGTGCGGACGATGCGTTCCGAATGTAAACAAGTGCGGACGATGCGTTCCGAATGTAAACAAGTGCGGACGATGCGTTCCGAATGTAAACAAGTGCGGACGATGCGTTCCGAATGTAAACAAGTGCGGACGATGCGTTCCGAATGTAAACAAGTGCGGACGATGCGTTCCGAATGTAAACAAGTGCGGACGATGCGTTCCGAATGTAAACAAGTGCGGACGATGCGTTCCGAATGTAAACAAGTGCGGACGATGCGTTCCGAATGTAAACAAGTGCGGACGATGCGTTCCGAATGTAAACAAGTGCGGACGATGCGTTCCGAATGTAAACAAGTGCGGACGATGCATTCCGAATGTAAACAAGTGCGGACGATGCATTCCGAATGTAAACAAGTGCGGACGATGCATTCCGAATGTAAACAAGTGCGGACGATGCATTCCGAATGTAAACAAGTGCGGACGATGCATTCCGAATGTAAACAAGTGCGGACGATGCATTCCGAATGCAACACGTGCGGACGATGCATTCCGAATGCAACAAGTGCGGACGATGCATTCCGAATGTAAACAAGTGCGGGCGATGCATTCCGAATGTAAACAAGTGCGGACGATGCATTCCGAATGTAAACAAGTGCGGACGATGCATTCCGAATGCAACACGTGCGGAGGATGCATTCCGAATGCAAACAAGTGCGGACGATGCATTCCGAATGCAAACAAGTGCGGGCGATGCATTCCGAATGTAAACAAGTGCGGACGATGCGTTCCGAATGTAAACAAGTGCGGACGATGCGTTCCGAATGTAAACAAGTGCGGACGATGCGTTCCGAATGTAAACAAGTGCGGACGATGCATTCCGAATGTAAACAAGTGCGGACGATGCATTCCGAATGTAAACAAGTGCGGACGATGCATTCCGAATGTAAACAAGTGCGGACGATGCATTCCGAATGTAAACAAGTGCGGACGATGCATTCCGAATGTAAACAAGTGCGGACGATGCATTCCGAATGTAAACAAGTGCGGACGATGCATTCCGAATGCAACACGTGCGAACGATGCATTCCGAATGCAACAAGTGCGGACGATGCATTCCGAATGTAAACAAGTGCGGGCGATGCATTCCGAATGTAAACAAGTGCGGACGATGCATTCCGAATGTAAACAAGTGCGGACGATGCATTCCGAATGCAACACGTGCGGAGGATGCATTCCGAATGCAAACAAGTGCGGACGATGCATTCCGAATGTAAACAAGTGCGGGCGATGCATTCCGAATGTAAACAAGTGCGGGCGATGCATTCCGAATGTAAACAAGTGCGGACGATGCGTTCCGAATGTAAACAAGTGCGGACGATGCGTTCCGAATGTAAACAAGTGCGGACGATGCATTCCGAATGTAAACAAGTGCGGACGATGCATTCCGAATGTAAACAAGTGCGGACGATGCATTCCGAATGTAAACAAGTGCGGACGATGCATTCCGAATGTAAACAAGTGCGGACGATGCATTCCGAATGTAAACAAGTGCGGACGATGCATTCCGAATGTAAACAAGTACGGACGATGCATTCCGAATGTAAACAAGTACGGACGATGCATTCCGAATGTAAACAAGTACGGACGATGCATTCCGAATGTAAACAAGTACGGACGATGCATTCCGAATGTAAACAAGTGCGGACGATGCATTCCGAATGTAAACAAGTGCGGACGATGCATGCCGAATGTAAACAAGTACGGACGATGCATTCCGAATGTAAACAAGTGCGGACGATGCATTCCGAATGTAAACAAGTACGGACGATGCATGCCGAATGTAAACAAGTACGGACGATGCATTCCGAATGTAAACAAGTACGGACGATGCATGCCGAATGTAAACAAGTACGGACGATGCATTCCGAATGTAAACAAGTACGGACGATGCATGCCGAATGTAAACAAGTACGGACGATGCATTCCGAATGTAAACAAGTACGGACGATGCATGCCGAATGTAAACAAGTACGGACGATGCATTCCGAATGTAAACAAGTACGGACGATGCATGCCGAATGTAAACAAGTACGGACGATGCATTCCGAATGTAAACAAGTACGGACGATGCATGCCGAATGTAAACAAGTACGGACGATGCATTCCGAATGTAAACA
Source organism: Archivesica marissinica (assembly GCA_014843695.1). Taxonomy (NCBI): domain Eukaryota; kingdom Metazoa; phylum Mollusca; class Bivalvia; order Venerida; family Vesicomyidae; genus Archivesica; species Archivesica marissinica. The sequence goes on from CM026393.1 coordinate 48,990,897, forward strand.
AGTACGGACGATGCATGCCGAATGTAAACAAGTACGGACGATGCATTCCGAATGTAAACAAGTACGGACGATGCATGCCGAATGTAAACAAGTACGGACGATGCATTCCGAATGTAAACAAGTACGGACGATGCGTTCCGGTTGTAAACAAGTGCGGACGATGCGTTCCGGTTGTAAACAAGTACGTGACCGATCGACTCGGAAATGTAAACAAGTGCGGACGATGCATTCCGAATGTAAACAAGTACGGACGATGCGTTCCGGTTGTAAACAAGTGCGGACGATGCGTTCCGGTTGTAAACAAGTGCATGACCGATCGACTCGGAAAGTCCTACTTTCGGTTTCGAGTTCGTTTTATCGCAAAAAAACAATGTTTACCAAATGAACATAAGCATACAAAGTATTATGTTAGAATGTGTAGCAGCATTGCTACCCATACGTAAAAATTGAATTTTTCAAATATCTTTTATTTCATACGATGTAATGCTGCTTTAATGTAGCTTTAAACATTATTTATTTTACAACGATTGCGAAATTTTAGCAACTTATATTAATCACTCTCGTTGGCTCGGATGAAAGCGTATATGTGGTCATTCGTGTGGGAAGAAACCGGAGTACCCGGAGAAAACCCACCTGTCCGATCTGGTGACCAACGTACCATCTCACATCCCGTTCTGAGGATCGAACCTGGGTTGCATTGGTGAGAAGCGAGCGTGCTAACGGTAAACCACTGCGCTAATCGGACAACCGATATAATTAATGTAAATATATGTAATAACAGTCTGACATCAACATTATAATATTTATCAACAGATGACAGAAACACTAGTTAGCGGAAAAAACGTGAAATTATCAGCATTTTGAAGCAATACAGTCAAACCCATGTTAGTGGTCACCTCTATTAAGCAGCCAACCTGTATTAAGCAGCCAGTTTCCAGGTTCCCAATATGCTGTTTTATTATACAGTTGACCTCTATTAAGCAGCCACCTGTGCTAAGCACCCACTCTCTGCCATTCCCTTGGTTGGCTGCTTAACACAGGTTTGACTGTACATCTGAATATACTTAATGCAGATTGGTGCAATTTGGAATGAATAGATAACATATGTTTGGTCCAAATCTCACAAGGAAAAGTTAGGTACATACTGGTGTAGGTCCAAATCTCACCAAGGGAAGTTAGGTACATACTGGTGTAGGTCCAAATATCACATGGGGAAGTTAGGTACATACTGGTGTAGGTCCAAATCTCACCAGGGGAAGTTAGGTACATACTGGTGTAGGTCCAAATCTCACCAGGGAAAGTTAGGTACATACTGGTGTAGGTCCAAATATCACCAGGGGAAGTTAGGTACATACTGGTGTAGGTCCAAATCTCACAAGGAAAAGTTAGGTACATACTGGTGTAGGTCCAAATATCACCAGGGGAAGTTAGGTACATACTGGTGTAGGTCCAAATCTCACAAGGAAAAGTTAGGTACATACTGGTGTAGGTCCAAATATCACCAGAGGAAGTTAGGTACATACTGGTGTACGTCCAAATATCACCAGGGGAAGTTAGGTACATATTGGTGTAGGTCCAAATCTCACCAGGGGAAGTTAGGTACATACTGGTGTAGGTCCAAATATCACCAGGGGAAGTTAGGTACATACTGGTGTAGGTCCAAATCTCACCAGGGGAAGTTAGGTACATACTGGTGTACGTCCAAATATCACCAGGTGTACAATAAAGTATGGTAAATCCATGCTGATGCTAGAATCAATATATACATTACAGGTGTACAATAAAGCACTGCAAATCCATGCTGATGCTAGAATCAATATATACATTACAGGTGTACAATAAAGCACTGCAAATTCATGCTGATGCTAGAATCAATATATACATTACAGGTGTACAATAAAGCACTGCAAATCCATGCTGATGCTAGAATCAATATATACGTTAAATGTGTACAATAAAGCACTGCAAATCCATGCTAGAATCAATATATACATTACAGGTGTACAATAAAGCACTGCAAATCCATGCTGATGCTAGAATCAATATATACGTTACAGGTGTACAATAAAGCACTGCAAATTCATGCTGATGCTAGAATCAATATATACGTTACAGGTGTACAATAAAGCACTGCAAATTCATGCTGAAGCTAGAATCAATATATACGTTACAGGTGTACAATAAAGCACTGCAAATTCATGCTGATGCTAGAATCAATATATACATTACATTACAGGTGTACAATAAAGCTCTGCAAATCCATGCTGATGCTAGAATCAATATATACATTACAGGTGTACAATAAAGCACTGCAAATCCATGCTGATGCTAGAATCAATATATACATTACAGGTGTACAATAAAGCACTGCAAATCCATGCTGATACTAGAATCAATATATACATTACAGGTGTACAATAAAGCACTGCAAATCCATGCTGATACTAGAATCAATATATACATTACAGGTGTACAATAAAGCACTGCAAATCCATGCTGATGCTAGAATCAATATATACATTACATTACAGGTGTACAATAAAGCTCTGCAAATCCATGCTGATTCTAGAATCAAAGATGCAGAAGCAATACTGGAGACATTTATGGAACACGAAATGGCAATCTCATCTGATAATGATACAGATATAATGTTACTGGAGCTGTATGCAGGTGAGATGGTTGCTACACAGTTTATGGTAGTCCGCATCCGTTGTCGAGTGGTTACGGTCGCGGAGTTGAACACTCAGAACGGGTCTCTGTATATGAAAAAGTTGGCAGTAACCGATGTCTCTCTCTAACTTGCTGTGGAACATAAAACAATGCCCTTCTGCATGCCCACTGAACAAGGATGTTGCTAAGAATACATGACACAATGACTTATTCAAACTTGCATGAAGTCCGCCTCTCGATGGTTACGATCGCTGACTTGTATACCACTGTAACCTATCGTCACTGATGGTCACCGGTTCGAACCCCTCACAAGCCGTATCTCTTTATATGAAAATAATGGCAGTTTCTTACGGTACTTTGTGCACCAAGTACTGGTTAACTACTGGAGCCTGCCCACGAAAAGTGTTGTTAGGTAAACTGCCTGCTGCGATATAGCCCAAAATGGTGCTGATGCAGGCGTAAAACCCAAAACAAACAAACAAACAAACGGGCTTGTATGCTTAACTCACTCTCACGTAGAAGCAACAGTAGTTGTATGTAGTAAAGGATTAATGTTCATGCAAAGGTACATATTGTATATCTTGCTCTAACCAAACCAATACTTTATTTAGGTTGTGAGTTTAAACCACACTGGAACCACGGTGGTGATGTCCTTAAACAAGACTCTTATTCCACATTGCTTCTTCTCTCTCCCATATGGCGATGGATTCCATCAGGAATCAGGTCTCAAGAGCGATTAAGCTAAAGTTGTAACAACTTGTTTCGAAATCGAACTAAAATAAATTTGTATAAACTAAGCTTGATTTTAAGTTTATGACGGCCCATGATAACGCGTATGTCTCAATATCATCCAACTGATGAACATGCCATGCACTTTGACCTAGAGAAAATAAAATTTATAATTGTTCTATAGAAAAAAAATGCACCATGAAAATGAAATTGATATATATATATGGACTTTAACCATTTACATCTTGGAAGAACCTATCGACACCATTATCCATTCCCACATACAAGCACCACTCGACACCATGATCCATTCCAAAATACAAGCACCACTCGACACCATTATCCATTCCCACATACAAGCACCACTCGACACCATTATCCATTCCAAAATACAAGAACCTCTTGACACCATTATCCATTCCCACATACAAGCACCGCTCGACACCATTATCCATTCCCACATACAAGCACCACTCGACACCATTATCCATTCCTGCATACAAGCACCTCTCCACACCATTATCCATTCCAAAATACAAGCACCACTCAACACCATTATCCATTCCCACATACAAGCATCTCTCCACACCATTATCCATTCCCACATAGAAGCACCTCTCGACACCATTATCCATTCCCACATAGAAGCACCACTCCACACCATTATCCATTCCCACATACAAGCACCTCTCCACACCATTATCCATTTCCACGTACAAACACCTCTCCACACCATTATCCATTCCCATATACAAGCACCTCTCCACACCATTATCCATTCCTACATACAAGCATCTCTCCACACCATTATCCATTTCCACGTACAAACACCTCTCCACACCATTATCCATTCCCACATGCAAGCACCACTCAACACCATTATCCATTCCCATGTACAAACACCTCTCAACACCATTATCCATTCCCACATGCAAACACCTCTCGACACCATTATCCATTCACACATGCAAGCATCTCTCGACACCATTATCCATTCCCACGTACAAACACCTCTCCACACCATTATCCATTCCCACGTACAAACACCTCTCCACACCATTATCCATTCCCACGTACAAACACCTCTCCACACCATTATCCATTCCCACATGCAAACACCTCGACACCATTATCCATTCCCAAATGCAAGCATCATCTCCACACCATTATCCATTCTCACATGCAAGCATCATCTCCACACCATTATCCATTCCCACATACAAGCACCTCTCCACACCATTATCCATTCCCACATGCATTACCAATACCACATACATTAACACTACCAAATACAGTAACAATACCACATACATTAGCAATGTCACATACATTAACAATACCACATCCATCATCAATACCACACCCATTAAAAATACCACATACATTACCAATACCACATACATTACCAATACCACACCCATTAAAAATACCACATACATTACCAATACCACATACATTTACAATACCACATTAACCATTAACAATACCACAAACATTAACAATACCACATACATTAACAATACCACATACATTACCAATACCACATACATTAACATTAACAATACCGCATACATTAACAATACCACATACATTACCAATATCACATACATTAACATTAACAATACCACATACATTAACAATACCACATACATTAACATTACCAATACCACATACATTAACATTACCAATACCACATACATTAACATTACCAATACCACATACATTAACAATACCACATACATTACCAATACCACATACATTAACAATACCACATACATTAACATTACCACATACATTAACAATACCACATACATTAACAATACCACATACATTACCAATACCACATACATTAACAATACCACATACATTACCAATACCACATACATTAACAATACCACATACATTAACATTAACAATACCACATACATTAACAATACCACATACATTAACAATACCACATACATTACCAATACCACATACATTACCAATACCACATACATTGACAATACCACATACATTAACAATACCACATACATTGGCACAGCAGTCATCAAATAAACAGAAACACCCGATATAAATGTCAGAATAACACAGCAGGAGTAGCATCCCTTTAAACAAGTCCCAGTAACCTCTATGATGGTGGGGTAGAGATGTTCACTGGTTGTACATGGATTACCAGTAGTCCAAATATTTAGACTTGAAAAATGTGACATTTTACTATCCAGGAATTTTTCAAATAACAGAATTTTTTTTTATGTAGAGGTCTTATTTATAGGACTAGATTACGAGAGATGTATGGATGCCATGTGTATGGAAATACAGTCGCAGATAAACCTACAGTTCTATGGATGAAAAGGCTAAATAAAATAAATATGAGATTGGTTGGACAGGCTTGATATATTACAGGGCAATCGGTGGTAGTGAACATTTTTTAACGAGAAATAAAACATAAATTGACATGCGAAAATGGGGGTCTAAATCCCCTACACCCCTTTAGACACTTCCACTGTATCAGTATGTTAGTATGTCACTTGGTTATTTTAAGGTCTGAAAAGAAATGACTTCCGTGATGAACCAGAGAATCCCAAACTTGTGAAGATGAAGGAGGTGGTATTGGACATGCTTGGTGATAATGCGGATGCTCGAGGGATTATCTTTGTGAAGACTCGAGAGCTAGCTGAAGCTCTTGTACACTGGATGAGAGAGACTGAACCGTTAACTGCATTGAATGCATCAGAGTTTGTTGGTCAAGCAGCTTCGAAAGCCCAGGGAGGTTAGTGTTAGTCTTACAAAACTACATAGGGCCCAGCTTAACTCTTTCAGCGCCGAATAAATTCAAAGCAATGTGCAAACAACATAGATCCAGATCAGCCGTGGCTATGCTGCGCATCATGTCTGATCAGGATCTATGTTGTTTGCTAATCGGACAGGTGCTTCAGCTCCACTATCCCAAGAGCAATCAGCATATAGCCTGATCAGACGGTACGTTCTGTTCCGTCTCACCGGGTTCTCGGCTTTTTTGCAAAGGCGCTTTTATGCGACATTGGCGGTGAAAGAGTTAAATCAACACTATATAATAAAGAATGTGTAGTAGCATAACTATTTGTATGTAAAATTTCCAATTTCATAATATTGTTATTCGATACCACATAGTGTCGCTTTAAAACATCATTACATCGTAATAAAGGATGATTTGGGTAAAATATAAATACTAATGTGTGTGTGTTTACAAAAATCGAAATAGTCGCTCATAAACGATAAAATTCCAATAAATTTAAACCGTCGTATACTCGAATTTGTTTATCAACACACGAAATATAAACACGCACAGCGCGCATGCGTGAAACAACAGAGGATGTAGAAAACAACGTATATATTTTGAACATGAAAGACTATCTATCTATCTTCCTCTGATGTCGAACCCCTCGCGGGGATGTAGAAATGTCCCTAAAAGACTTAGCTAACAGAGGTATGAATCATGATATCAAGTAATTTAATTAAAAAAGACAACGTGGGACAAATGGGGATGATGCATTCCGAATATAAACAAGTGCGTGACCGATCGACTCGGAAAGTCCTACTATTCGGTATTCAAATGAACATAAGCATACAAAGTATAATGTTAGAATACGTAGCAGCATTGCTACCCATACATAAAAATTGAATTTTTCAAATATCTTTTATTGCATACGATGTAATGCTGTTTTAAAGATATTTTTGTTGGTTTGTACAAATATATTTTACAACATTAGACTAAGCGCTCTAGAGATCTTATTAGTTTGAACATATTTTAATCAGAAAATAACATACAAGAATAAAGTGCAGCAATAGAAAACATTTGGATTCAGATCTTTTTGCTGATGAATTCATCGTATGAAAATGCTACCAAAATGTCACTGATGGAACACACAATGAAATTAAAACACAAAATGAACCATATAAAAAGCACAATTTGCCATTTTAGGCAAAAGAAGGATGGACTACTTTCTCCTCTGTATGAATATTTTAAATTGCGTAAATTGCACCTAAACTGATTCATTGCTGGTGCAGGTATGACAAAATGTGGCCAGAAAGATGTATTGGAGTATTTCAAAGATGGACGTAACAAAATTGTTATTGCCACGTCCGTAGCAGAGGAAGGTTTAGACATAACGAAATGTAACCTGGTCATCCGCTATGAACACGTCACAAACGAGATTGTTCGGCTACAATCAAGAGGTAAGTTTATTCCAATATGTAGACCGTGTTGTACTCACAAGCAATTACCGTACATACTCGCCTATAAGACTCGTATTTTACCACCAGTTTATGGCCTCAAAGTGGCTTCCCGTCTTATAAGTGAGTGCTTAAAAAAAAAAGAATAATATTATTTTTTTTTTAAAATATGTGTTATAAATTATGGTATCCAGAATTACGTTTTAGAAAAGAAATCACTCCGACACTGAAAATGTCTTCAACGTGCAGTACATTGAAAATGTGTCCAAATACTCAAGTAGTGATAGCGCAATGGTAGCACGTTCACTTCAGGTGGTAAAAGCCCGGAGTTTGCTCACCACTGGAGCCGTTACGATTGTGCCATTAGGTATTTAAATTCCACATGCCCCTTAGTTTGAACAATATTTATTTCTTTGAAGAAACATAGTCAAGTATAAATATTATGTACATACATGTAGGATTGAGGAAGTTGTAAGAATTTGTTTCGCAATCGATCTAAAATAAATTTGTATAAACTAAGTATCAAAATTGCTACTTGTTACCATTACTAGAATTTACTAAGAATAGTTTTGCTCTGACCCCATATTGTAATTATCAGGTCGGGCCCGGGCATCAGACAGTAGATATTATGTGTTGACGGAGGAAGAATCATGGATTATTGCAAAAGAGGAAAAGAATGCATTGTTAGAGAAAGTGATGAATCAGAACGTTCTCGAGCTGCAGATTTACATCGAAGATCATCAAAATACATGGGATCAAGAAATACGGAAAATGCAAGAATTCAAGAAGCATACAGAAGAAGTAACGAAAGAACAACGCAGAGCCAACATGACGAATGATGACAAAGAACTACGATGTCTGAATTGCAGTCATTTTATATGCTTTTCATCTGACATACGCAAAATACAGGACTCGCATCATGTTGTTATTGATGAAGCTGCCCAGAAACGAATCATTTCCGTCCGCAGTATACATCCAACATTTATGGATGAGGAACTGCAGATTGATGGTGGTCTTTTCTGTGGGAATGTCGGCTGCCAGAGGCTGTTAGGTGGGGTATGTGAGTACCGCCATGCTGAATTCCCACTGATTGCTATAAAAAATATTAGAGTTATTGACAAAAATGGTAAAGGGTATACATTTAAGAAATGGAAGAAGGCTAATTTTGAGCCAGAACAGTTCACCTTAGATGATCTGAGAGGTATTGTTGAGAGGAGAAGAGAAAATTTAATGTAAATGTAATGTGTATGAAACTGTATGGTGTATTAAACTGTATGGTTATAAAACTGTATGGTGTATTAAACTGTATGGTGTATTAAACTGTATGGTGTATTAAACTGCAAAGCAATATTTCAGCATTCGCAGTTTGTGGCATTAAGTGTATAGCTGCTATAGAAGTTAAAGATTTCGTGGAAGTCATGATAGCACAGTGAATGCGCGTTCGCTTCAGGTGCGAAAGGTCCGGAGTTCGAGCCCCGCTGGAGCCGTTATGATTAAGTTGAAAGAACTTTTTTCGCAATCAAGCTAAAATAAATTTGTATAAACTAAAGATTTCGTGCACTAAAACAAAACTACACTATATTATAAAAACTTCATGTGGCCCCTTTATTTACTTTAGGTTGTGAATGTTCCCTATGTGAAACCCCTAATTTACCCTTCCTTGGCACCGCTCCCTTCACGAGGCCTATTGTGTATTCTGGATTGTGAATGCTCTATATTTGGAGCCCCTAGATTATACCCTCTCTTGACAATGCTACCCAATTGGTAGCTATTGTTTATACTATATTGTGAATTGATCCTGCATGTGGTCTCTGCTTACACTATATTGCAATGCTCCCATCATGGGGCATGTTTGCAATGTTCCCTGTGTGGGCCTCTGCTTACACCAGATTGTGAACACTCCCTGCATGGAACCCGTTGTCCATACCTACTTGTGAATGTTCCCTGTGTGGGTCCTGTTCATACTGTTGCCTGCACGGGCATCTATGTGCACCAGATTATGAACACTGTGCATGAGACCTCTGTTTGCACCAAATTGTGAACGTTCCCTGTGTGGGGCCTCTTTTTACACTGATTGTGAATGCTCACTGTGTGTGGCTTCTTTTTACACCATAGTGTGAGCGCTCCCTGTGTGGGGCTTCTGTTTACACCAGATTGTGAACGTTCCCTGTGTGGGGCCTCTTTTTACACCAGATTGTGAATGTTCCCTGTGTGGGGCCTCTTTTTACACCTGATTGTGAGCGCTCCCTGTGTGGGGCTTCTGTGTGCACCAGATTGTGAGCTCTCCCTGTGTGGGACCTCTTTTTACACCAGATTGTGAACACTCCCTGTGTGGGGCTTCTGTTTACACCAGATTGTGAACGTTCCCTGTGTGGGGCCTCTTTTTACACCTGATTGTGAGCGCTCCCTGTGTGGGGCTTCTGTTTACACCAGATTGTGAACGTTCCCTGTGTGGGGCCTCTATTTACACCAGATTGTGAATGCTCCCTGTGTGAGGCCTCTTTTTACACCTGATTGTGAATGCTCCCTGTGTGAGGCCTCTATTTACCTCAGATTGTGAACACTCTCTGTGTGGGGCCTCTTTTTACACCAGATTGTGAATGCTCCCTGTGTGAGGCCTCTGTTTACACCAGATTGTGAGCACTCTCTGTGTGGGCCTCTTTTTACACCAGATTGTGAATGCTCCCTGTGTGAGGCCTCTGTTTACACCAGATTGTGAACACTCTCTGTGTGGGGCCTCTTTTTACACCATATTGTGAATGCTCCCTGTGTGAGGCCTCTGTTTACACCAGATTGTGAACACTCTCTGTGTGGGCCTCTTTTTACACCAGATTGTGAACACTCTCTGTGTGGGGCCTCTTTTTACACCAGATTGTGAATGCTCCCTGTGTGAGGCCTCTGTTTACACCTGATTGTGAATGCTCCCCGTGTGGGGCCTCTGTTTACACCAGATTGTCATGGAATGTCATTAGAATTGTTTCATTACGCCATAATTCTAATGAGATTCCATGACATCTTTTGACTGTTATTTTCACCGCTAGCATGCAACGATTTAAGGTGACACTATATCGGTGAATATAGCAGAACATTTCCTCTTATATGGTACAGTGAAACCCCTCAATAGCGCAATCCCTCTAAACTGGAATTCCCTCCAAACCGAACATATTCTTGGTCCCGAAATGTTCCATTCTTTGTTCATTGTAAAAAAACACTCTGTAAACCCACAGGAACTTGAAATTTTATCCATAAGCCACCAAAGGTCTCGTAAATCTATCCTAGGACACCCCTCTATTCTTTTATTTTAATTCAGGGGGTGTCCTAGGATAAATTTACGAGTTTATGAGTTACGAGAACTTTGGTGGCTTATGGATACAATTTCAAGTTCCTGTGGTAAACCGGAACCCCTCGTTTCCGAACACCGATTTATTTTAACAGTATGTACATTTCCAACTGTAATTGACCCCTGAAATCTGTACAGCAACTGTAATTGACCCCTGAAATCTGAACAGCAACTGTACAACTGTAATTGACCCCTGAATCTGACAGCAACTGTAATTGACCCCTGAATCTGACAGCAACTGTAATTGACCCCTGTAATCTGACAGCAACTGTAATTGACCCTGAATCTGTAAGCAACTGTAATTGACCCCTGTAATCTGTACAGCAACTGTAATTGACCCCTGTAATCTGTACAGCAACTGTAATTGACCCCTGTAATCTGTACAGCAACTGTAATTGACCCCTGTAATCTGTACAGCAACTGTAATTGACCCCTGTAATCTGTACAGCAACTGTAATTGACCCCTGTAATCTGTACAGCAACTGTAATTGACCCCTGTAATCTGTACAGCAACTGTAATTGACCCCTGTAATCTGTACAGCAACTGTAATTGACCCCTGTAATCTGTACAGCAACTGTAATTGACCCCTGAAATCTGTACAGCAACTGTAATTGACCCCTGTAATCTGTACAGCAACTGTAATTGACCCCTGAAATCTGTACAGCAACTGTAATTGACCCCTGAAATCTGTACAGCAACTGTAATTGACCCCTGTAATCTGTACAGCAACTGTAATTGACCCCTGTAATCTGTACAGCAACTGTAATTGACCCCTGTAATCTGTACAGCAACTGTAATTGACCCCTGAAATCTGTACAGCAACTGTAATTGACCCCTGTAATCTGTACAGCAACTGTAATTGACCCCTGTAATCTGTACAGCAACTGTAATTGACCCCTGTAATCTGTACAGCAACTGTAATTGACCCCTGTAATCTGTACAGCAACTGTAATTGACCCCTGTAATCTGTACAGCAACTGTAATTGACCCCTGTAATCTGTACAGCAACTGTAATTGACCCCTGTAATCTGTACAGCAACTGTAATTGACCCCTGTAATCTGTACAGCAACTGTAATTGACCCCTGTAATCTGTACAGCAACTGTAATTGACCCCTGTAATCTGTACAGCAACTGTAATTGACCCCTGTAATCTGTACAGCAACTGTAATTGACCCCTGTAATCTGTACAGCAACTGTAATTGACCCCTGTAATCTGTACAGCAACTGTAATTGACCCCTGTAATCTGTACAGCAACTGTAATTGACCCCTGTAATCTGTACAGCAACTGTAATTGACCCCTGTAATCTGTACAGCAACTGTAATTGACCCCTGTAATCTGAACAGCAACTGTAATTGACCCCTGTAATCTGTACAGCAACTGTAATTGACCCCTGTAATCTGTACAGCAACTGTAATTGACCCCTGTAATCTGTACAGCAACTGTAATTGACCCCTGTAATCTGAACAGCAACTGTAATTGACCCCTGTAATCTGAACAGCAACTTGGCTTGATCAAAAAGTTGAATTGTTAACTTAGGAGAAATCTACCCCACTATGAACCCTTCTAAACCAAAAACCCCTCAAAACTATACTTTCCCTCTGGTCTGGTAATTGACCCCTGTAATCTGAACAGCAACTTGGCTTGATCAAAAATAAAACTTACCATTCTTCTTAAACGAACACACTTTTCATCTATTTTATTCAGAATATTATATTGTACACTTAAAATAATCAGTTCTTTACTAACTGCCAGACTATAAACAAGTCTCAGCCTCCTTTATAAGTATTGCAGAGTTGAATTGTTAATTTAGGAGAAATCTACCCCACTATGTACCCTTCTAAACCGAAAACCCCTCAAAACCACAGTACTTAAATATATATACTAGTACCCCCAAACGTGCCGAATCCCTGTGCCCAAAACTATACTTTACCTCTGGTCCGGTAGACATTCGGTTTAGAGGGATTTCACTACAGGTATAAAGTTTACAAATGTTGTCACATAATCTGAGTAGCCTACTGTATTTCAACTAATTAATAAGCATCGTATACGACATTTGTTGACATAGAAAAAAGTAAATCTGGCCAACAGCCATGCATAATACAACGTGTATATCCATTATCATGAATAACAATATATATGGTAGAGATTGACCACTATATCTCACATTAAAATTTGTGCCTGTGCATATTTAATTTAAAATTATTTTAGACTGATCAGATTTAAATTATCTCTAAAAGACAGTATCTACAGTGTATAATAAATATTCCAATAATAAACAAACGTCAATTCAGGAACATGGCTGACCGCTACATGAAATTCTACTTGTTTGTGTACCGTAAGCACACTGTTTATTGATTGAAAAGTTAATGTTGGTTTATCGTAAGAATTTGTAGCAGCTATTTATACGTAGACTATGTATGTTTTTGTTTTCTGCGAGGTAGTCGCTTTAACGTGTGCTAACCGTTATTGCTAGTTTTGTTGTTTGTTTGTCAGCTATTTATACGTAGACTATAGGTATGTTTCTGCGAGGTAGTCGCTTTAACGTGTGCTAACCGTTATTGCTAGTTTGTTGTTTGTTTGTCGGGTTTCTGAACGCCGTCTTTCAATTGTTCTGTTCAACGACTTATAGTGTTGTTTGGTTGTCGGGTTTCTGAACGCCGTTTTTCAATTGTTCTGTTCAACGACTATAGTGTTGTTTGTTTGTCGGGTTTCTGAACGCCGTTTTTCCATTGTTCTGTTCAACGACTATATAGTATTGTTTGGTTGTCGGGTTTCTGAACGCCGTCTTTCAATTGTTCTGTTCAATGACTATAGTGTTGTTTGTTTGTCCTGAACGCCGTCTTTCAATTGTTCTGTTCAACGACTATAGTGTTGTTTGTTTGTCGGGTTTCTTAACGCCGTCTTTCAATTGTTCTGTTGAATGACAATAGTGTTGTTTGTTTGTCAGGTTTCTGAACGCCGTCTTTCAATTGTTCTGTTGAATGACTATAGTGTTGTTTGGTCGGCGGGTGTCTGAACGCCGTCTTTCAATTGTTCTGTTGAACGACTATAGTGTTGTTTGTTTGTCGGGTTTCTGAACGCTGTCTTTCCATTGTTCTGTTGAACGACTATAGTGTTGTTTGTTTGTCGGGTTTCTGAACGCCGACTTTCCATTGTTTTGTTCGCAAAAAAACACGACTAATTGAACATAAAAGATTAATGCAAGAATGTGTAGCAGCATTGCTACCCATACGTAAAATTTGAACTTTTCAAAAATCTTTCATTTCATACGATATAGGGCTGCTTTAACCATTACACATGACTTTACAGATACATACACAGATTGTAAAGCGTCAAACATTTTACGAGATATACCTATATCAGATAAACGTTTCCTTAATATATTTCTAAATATAGTATATAATTGGTGTTTCTAAAATCTATAAAATAATGCTCTATATGTAGGTTGGCGTAGCTTCTTTCTTGAATCAATTATAGAAGACATTATTTTATTATAGTGACATGTGCATTAAACATAAATAACAAACAAATATATACAAAATGTTGCACCCGACCCAGTGGGCTTATAAGTCACCTCATATACAAAGTTACAGTTAATGACATTTAACTAACATACATATATATACGATTTCAAACAATTATGGTTTAAATATAATCAATGAGAGAAAGATTTGTTAACAGTTGGACATTAAGCAAAAATAAACTACAAACAGCGTTTCCTTTGCAAAATAATGATGTTCCATATTGAAATAGGACACACTGTGTAATTGTGTGTTGTATGGTCATGTTTATGTATAAATAGTTCTTCTTCTCAACAGATAGGCATGTACCACATATTTACTTAGTTTTCTAGGGTAATTTTCTGTACAATACGACAGTTTCTGCTCTAATGACATATTGTTAAAATCATTGTCTGACAGTTGGCTTTCAAACACTTTTCGTCGTATCGCATTATACAGGCTACAGTCAAACAGAAAATGCATTTCTGATTCCACAGTTCCTGAATCACATTGTCTACATATACGTTCATCCACTATTTCACCAATGTACCGTCCCGTTTCTATACGCAGCGGGAGAATCCCAGTTCTTAGTTGTGAAAGTAATGACCGTTCATTTTTAAGTAGGTTTATAAGTAGATATTCTTCGGTTTTGAATTCAGATTTAACTAGCCTGTATGTAAGTAATTTAGACACTCTTTGCACATCATGGGACCAAATCCGTGAATAATGACGGTTTATTAGTGATTTAGCATGCGGAATGTTAACAGGCATTTTGTTATCGAATTGATCATTTAACCCCAAGTGACTTCATGTCGTTAGACCAATTACTAGTACATTTTCTATAGTCTGTTTCAAACACTCTGAATGTCAACCTATTCTGATCCATCAGAACAAGCCGATTCCAAAGGAGTAGCGCTGATGACCATCTCCGGTATAACCCTGGTATCCATCCCATGTCTCCGGTCAATGCAAGTACTGGTGTAAATCTGTGTACCCCCATAAAGTAACGCATGGCACGATTTTGTATATTGTCAGACTGTTGATACTGTTTAAGACCCCAGACGGATGAGCAGTAGTCAAGAATGGGTACAACGCATGCATGGTAAAGTTTATCAAATGTTTTATATCCATATTCCTTCAGACCATGAATCTTGCTGATGATACTGCCTAAAGCGCGCCCTGCTGCTTTAGATAGTGCATCACAGTTTGCATTAAAGTCACTTCTTTCCTGGAAGATAACACCAAGGTATTTGTATAAAGTAACTGTTTCGAGCACGTTGTTGCCGATCTTAAATTGATATGTCGATCTTTCTTTTCGCCCCTTTCGGAAGTGTACACATTTCGATTTATTAGTATTTATTAGTACTCTCCATTTCTTGCACCAGTTTTCTATCTTGTCTAGCATAATTTGCAGAGTGTCTTCTGTATCTGACACTAAAACTATATCGTCTGCATACATGAGTAGTGATATCTTAACAGCATCCATGGACACACCAAGGTCAAGGTCATTTATCTCAATAGCTACGTCGTTGGCGAAGATGGAGAACAATGTGGGCGAGAGCGTACATCCCTGACGGACACCAGTTGTGCAATCGAACCACTGTGTCATTTTCTGGTTAATTCGAATACAAGAAACTGTATTGGCATATATGTTCTTGATTGCGTTGTATACTTTCCCATCAACATTATCTAACAATAGCTTATAGAGAAGCATGTCTCTATCGATATAGTCGAAACAGCGCTTTAGATCGATGAATGCCGCATACACTGATTTATTATTTCGCACAATGCTATTGAGGGTAAACACATGATCTTCACAAGACCTGTTTGAACGAAATCCATTTTGTGTATCAGTCAGTATATCCTCGTGGTCTAGGTATGCTGTAAGTCTCTTGTTGATAAATGCACTATAAAGCTTACTTATACAACTGAGTAGGCTTATACCACGATAATGCATTGGTACACGTGGGTCTGTGTTAGTGTCCGTTGTACTTCGACCTTTTCTAAAGCCATTGTGATCATCTGAGACCTCGGACAGTGCCTTTTATTACAAATACCATATTTAATCACCTTACATGATGGTAAATTAACATACATATTATGTTGTACAATCATACACCAATATTTGTAAACATCATCAATATCAGATTGAATACGAAAACTACATTCAAGTTTAGAAATTGTTTGGTTAACATATAATTAAAACTACATTCAAGTTTAGATATTGTTTGGTTAACATATAATTAAAACTACATTCGGACATTTGGAGAAACAGGTGTTGTACCCATATCAATTTCAATAAAATGCAGAATGATTTCATTTTGGAATAGACTGGTGTCTGGAAAAGAGTCTAAATTATCATTGAAACTATATCAATATATGTTACATCAACCAGATATAGAATATAAATGGTACATCAGCCACTATTTAATGCACCAAAGTTACATAGTAGTATTAAACAAATCTTGGTTGACCAATTCTTACAGGAATGGAATTCAAAACTTCAGTTGTCAAATAAACGGAAAATTTACGCTAGTTTTAAAGATAGACAATGTTTAGAGTAGTATCTTAAAGCTCTACCGAAATACGAACGAGATATTATATTCAAATTCCGTACAGATAGCACACATTTCCCTGTTGAAACAGGACGCTGGGATGGGACTGCCTTTGAAGACAGGAAATGTTCTTTATGTAATAAAGATGTACTTGGTACCGGTAAACATTACCTGTTGGAATGTGACTATTCCAATGATTCGAGACAGCGCGTCTTGAATAATTTCCGCCTAGACAATACAGATTTTAATTTTAAGAGTGTCATGACCATGTCATCTGTTGACAGACTAAAACAACTGAGCAAGTTTTTAGCCATTTTGCAAATAAATGTAAGGCGAGTTTAATGAGTCTCGTACAATATTGTATAGCCATCATATAAAGCTCCTTATTTGTCACACAATAATTCCACATATATACTGCATACATCATGTTATTTTGTGTGTTATAGCGTCATACTTTGACGCTGATACAACCTTAAATTAACATTTAAGTAGTTAACATAAATTCTAAGAAATACACATATAGCTACCATCATGATACGCATCTGCAATATTATACATGTATAATTATGCATAGCTTATATTATTTTGTTGTTATTTTGTTTGTATTTCAGCATCACGATAATGGATAATTTCTTTGTATTCGTGTCATATTTCTATATGAATAAATGTAAACAGTACCTTTCATCCAAGTAATCAGCCCGAAGTAGCGAATCTTTTCTGTATTTACTCTGAAAACCCACTTTAAACACTCGCGAAACGTGTGCACTCATGTTCATTGACGGCCGATAGTCGTATTAAAATTACTAAGCGATCAGTCAATGAAAACACGTGGCTTCAATCATCTTTTGACGAAATTACGCCAATAACTATAGATAAACCCTTGGCGCATTTGCAAAGTAGTACTGTGTACATTTCCTTTGTTTGATCTAAGATCCAACTTTATCCTATACATGTACATGTATATAGGATTTAGTTTTCTTTAGTTATAATTGATGGGGTGTTTCAAGTTTTGAAATTGTTTGGTTAACATATAATTAAAACTACATTTAAGTTTAGAAATTGTCTGGTTAACATATAATTAAAACTACATTCAAGTTTAGAAATTGTTTGGTTAACATATAATTAAAACTACATTCAAGTTTAGAAATTGTTTTGTTAACATATAATAATAATAATAATAATAACAAGCATAATAATAACAAGCATACACCCATATGGAACGTTACTAACATCATATTTATTATGACTATTAACCTGCTTGTACGTTACTCGATCATGAAGTTCACTATCAATATTAAAAAACTGTTATAATGACTATCACATAAATAGAATCTAGCATTTCCAAGAGTTGCAGATAAGGAAATCCCACAAGAGGGCTGAAGATGCGTGCAAATAACGAGGCTCTATAACTCTACGGAGGTGGTCGATTTATTTTCTCACCTTTCTTATGCTTTGGATGCACTTAAGCAAGCCTATATCCACACACGAATGGCGTATGAATTTACTATAATGTGATGAGGCAAAGGAATGGGACAATTTACTCACATTAATGTAGATTGTCATATAAAAGTAAACATCATGCACATGTAACAAGAAGGTATTCTCGACACATAACTGTAGTAGAAATGGTAAACATGTAATTTACATATATGCAGTCTTAGACATCTTAGAAGTATACATGCACCGGGTATTGTATTCACCCAGTCTCCCCCCCCCCCGACTATCTTGTGTGAGCGACTATCTTGTGTGAGCGACAGTCGGAGATATGAAAACAGAACACACACTGAGATTACAGCAGCCCTCATTGCCCTCTAAACATCTATGTGTATACTAATATGTTACATATGACTATTAATCATAATTGCATGTAACTACAAACATAAAATATGCATATTTAGACTACAATAATCCTAAATCATGAATTTTCCATGTTGAGTACTTGATTTTGGTGAGATTTTGTGTATTTTTCATGTAATATTTAGGATATAATTTCAAATATTTTTTCCCCACTATAATAGAATTTCTTCAAATGTTGTATATCATTCGTTCGATGTATGCCTAAGTAAAACATTAAATACAATTGGTATGCTAATGACTTCGTTTTTTTTATGAATTTATTTATAACATGCCAATTTTCTCATTTGTTCTTTAAAACTGTTGGAAATCTATGTATCTCGTCAGTAAGTTTACAACAGGCATATATTATTATATATATAAAAATAACGTTTTCAACATTATATAAGATCTAATTATGTTCATGTGTATTCATTAGTGTTTGTGTTTTTACGTTTATTTATCGTCGCTACCGGTTGCCCATATGAGCGACGCCTCCTGAAGAGATTAGTAATTTTAGATTTCGGAGGATAGTGCAATGATACAGACAGAGACCCATTCCAGAGTCTCCTCTGTTTCATTTACGTGCATGGTGTAAAGCACCGACACGAGACCTCGATTTAACGTCCCATCTGAAAAACTGTTAATTTTATTAGGGTCAGACTGGGGATCGAACCTGCAATCCCTGGATTACCAGTCCAGCCTTTTACCACTGGGCTACAGATCCGTCTGTGTATTCATTAGCATCATTGTTGACACAGGAAATAAGTAACGCAATGTAAGGGAGGTAATCTATCATAAAAATGAAAAATGCAAATATTGTGATAATATTTAAAACTAAACACCATAGATGATAACACTGATTAATACAGTCAAACCAGCCCAAGAGAATACCTCAATAAAGATACCACCTGTCCTAAGAGACCAAATTAGGTGAGTATTTAGGCTATAACTAGCTAAAATTGTGGAAGTCGTGATAGCGCGTTCGCTTCAGGTGTGAAAGGCCCAGAGTGTTCGCGCCAAGCTGTAGCCATTACAATTGTATCCTTAGGCAAGGCATTTAAATTCCACATTGCCTCTTCTCTCTCCCTCGTGGCGATGGATTCCATCAGAAATGAGTTCTCGAGAGGGATTAATATAAGTTATAAGAACTTGTTTTGCAATCAAGCTAAAATAAACCTGTATTATAAACTAAATGTCCATAAATATTTACATAATTCCCAACTTCAAATTGTTCTCAACTCAAGATTCTCAAAGTTAATAATTCCGTAAATGCCTTCATTGAGATATTGTCTGAATACTAAGCAATACCCCAAAATTGTTTAATAATGTATCAATGTAAGAAAATTTGAGACCAGAGCAATCTCAAAGTGAGAAGTTTGATGAAATTAGGGCCAGAGAGTGCAATGACAAATGGCCCAATTCAACAATCCTCCGACCAGATGGGCCACGATTCCTTACTATCCGGATTTATAGTACTGCCCGAATTACTTATTACCGACTCACTATTTAACGGAATTATCGTCCATTGCTTGGACTTTGTGCCATGCAGTCAAGCGCGCCGATGACTGCTGCCCGCCTGTCGCTTTTAGCGGATGAAAACCCTTTTGTATGGTTAAACACATGTTAAATCAAACTGTGTGTTTGCATGTTATTTTTGTTTTGATTTGACAGGTGGTGTGAACATAAAATGTACACGTCGTAATAATTTTCTACCGCGAACGTTTTTAATGAAATGGTATAAATTTAGACTCTAGAAATAAACGGAAACTAACGGACTTGTTTGTGATAACTAATTAGCATAAAGTAGTCCCCTTGTCTACCCGGTAAGACAGAATTATCTCACACAAATGACTAATCTCTTCATAATTATGTGCAACCGATAGCGACGATAAATAAACGTAAAACACACAAATCTCACACACCCAAAACGGCGCAAAAAGCCTGTCTATAGGTGAGAAAATACTATAGCATTTCATTGTGTCTATCTAACTTAAGCATAATTAATAATCTCTATTTATTGTTACAATACACGGTTTAAATCTTCCATTGAAAAGTGTGTAACCATGAAATTGACAAAGCTCCACTTCTTAAAATTGTTTGCTTTACCATATCTGTCAACAACTCGAAAATTGCCAATTGCAATCATTGGAAAGTCAGTATTTTCATACACACAACATCCCCCAAGTTTACAATGACATCCTTTGCATTTAATGTTACCACCATGTTTGAGACCCTCCTCATATTTTGGGGATTTGGGACGTTCGATAATGAGCCTTTTGTGAACCTCTTCATCTATGGCAATATGATGTGACAGCTTAATTTTGCGGATATCTGAAGACATACAGATGAATTTACAACAATATTTACATTGCAGTTGCTTCTCTTCATCAGTCATATTTTCCCGTCGCTTCTTTTGCATTTGTTCTGCCATTTGTATTCTTCGTAACTCTCGGTTGCAATGGACGAGGTTTTCTTCAATATTCAGTTGCAGTTCCAGTATAATACGTTGCATAAGTTGTTCAATGATTGCGTTTATTTCTTCCTTTGCTGCAAGTGATGTACCTTCCTCTGTTAATACGTAGTATCTGCTACCTTTGGCCCTAGCACCACCTATAATTACAATAAATTAAACTGTTGAACGAAAAGCAGTTGACTCTCACAGGCCAACACAGGCCAAGCAAGCTGATAATTCACCACTTGCGGCAGATTCATTTCCTAATGATTTTCTAAATGCAATTAAACTGATTTATTTGGTTTAAACATATTTTATTTATCAAGATAAACATGACATATAACATATGTACATATAACATCCATACAATACAACTATCAAGACAAGTGGATTGAATTGAAAGCTACAAGAGCTTATGGTAATTCTCTCCAACTGATTTATTTGTCGATCATAATATTATTACATGTAGTTAACAATTAGCCTACGTTCCAGTCTGTCTATTTTTCACCAATTTACTTCTGGCAAAATGACAGTTGATATTATCAGAAACTTCTCTCTCCCTCGTGGCGATGGATTCCATCAGAAATGAGTTCTCGAGAGGGATTAATATAAGTTATAAGAACTTGTTTTGCAATCAAGCTAAAATAAACCTGTATTATAAACTAAATGTCCATAAATATTTACATAATTCCCAACTTCAAATTGTTCTCAACTCAAGATTCTCAAAGTTAATAATTCCCTAAACGCCTTCATTGAGATATTGTTGTCTGAATACTAAACAAAACATATACCCCAAAATTGTTTAATAATTTATCAATGTAAGAACATTTGAGACCAGAGCAATCTCAAAGTGAGAAGTTTGATGAAATTAGGGCCAGAGAGTGTAGTGACAAATGGCTCAATTCAACAATCCTCCGACCAGATGGGCCACGATTCCTTACTATCCGGATGTATAGTACTGCCCGAATTACTTATTACCGACTCACTATTTAACGGAATTATCGTCCATTGTTTGGACTTTGTGCCATGCAGTCAAGCGCGCCGATGACTGCTGCCCACCTGTCGCTTTTAGCGGATGAAAACTCTTTTGTATGGTTAAACACATGTTAAATCAAACTGTGTGTTTGCATGTTATTTTTGTTTTGATTTGACAGGTGGTGTGAACATAAAATGTACACGTCGTAATAATTTTCTACTGCGAACGTTTTTAATGAAATGGTATAAATTTAGACTCTAGAAATAAACGGAAACTAACAGACTTGTTCGTGATAACTAATTAGCATAACGTAGTCCCCATGTCTACCCGGTAAGACAGAATTATCTCACACAAATGACTAATCTCTTCATAATTATGTGCAACCGATAGCAACGATAAATAAACGTAAAACACACAAATCTCACACACCCAAAACGGCGCAAAAAGCCTGTCTATAAGTGAGAAAATACTATAGCATTTCATTGTGTCTATCTAACTTAAGCATAATTAATAATCTCTATTTATTGTTACAATACACGGTTTAAATCTTCCATTGAAAAGTGTGTAACCATGAAATTGACAAAGCTCCACTTCTTAAAATTGTTTGCTTTACCATATCTGTCAACAACTCGAAAATTGCCAATTGCAATCATTGGAAAGTCAGTATTTTCATACACACAACATCCCCCAAGTTTACAATGACATCCTTTGCATTTAATGTTACCACCATGTTTGAGACCCTCCTCCTCATATTTTGGGGATTTGGGACGTTCGATAATGAGCCTTTTGTGAACCTCTTCATCTATGGCAATATGATGTGACAGCTTAATTTTGCGGATATCTGAAGACATACAGATGAATTTACAACAATTTTTACATTGCAGTTGCTTCTCTTCATCAGTCATATTTTCCCGTCGCTTCTTTTGCATTCGTTCTGCCATTTGTATTCTTCGTAACTCTCGGTTGCAATGGACGAGGTTTTCTTCAATATTCAGTTGCAGTTCCAGTATAATACGTTGCATAAGTTGTTCAAGGATTGCGTTTGTTTCTTCCTTTGCTGCAAGTGATGTACCTTCCTCTGTTAATACGTAGTATCTGCTACCTTTGGCCCTAGCCCCACCTATAATTACAATAAATTAAACTGTTGAACGAAAAGCAGTTGACTCTCACAGGCCAACACAGGCCAAGCAAGCTGATAATTCACCACTTGCGGCAGATTCATTTCCTAATGATTTTCTAAATGCAATTAAACTGATTTATTTGGTTTAAACATATTTTATTTATCAAGATAAACATGACATATAACATATGTACATATAACATCCATACAATACAACTATCAAGACAATTGGATTGAATTGAAAGCTACAAGAGCTTATGGTAATTCTCTCCAACTGATTTATTTGTCGATCATAATATTATTACATGTAGTTAAAAATTAGCCTGCGTTCCAGTCTGTCTATTTTTCACCAATTTACTTCTGGCAAAATGACAGTTGATATTATCAGAAACTCAATACGGCCAAATTAATGATCTCGGTATTAAAATATATTTATATGACTGACCAGGCAAAATATATCAACGCCTGTTCCCAGGCTAGCTAAAAGTCTGTGATATATAAAAACAATTGTTGGTGCAATCAAGCTTTCTGTGATAAGAACATTGTAATAATTGATGATATTGCGATATTGGTAATTGTTTTGTCATACAAAATTGTAATATGTAATATATGTACTATGACATGATGTACAAGTAAAACTATACTACACTCAGGGATCATTCTAGAGGGCGATATGGGCAAAATTGTCGCCCTAGGGACCCTGACTTCGCCCTCTGGGGGCCCCACTTCTCCCTAAAAAAAGAAAAGAATTCTCCCTAAAAAAATTATTTTTTGGTTTTTACGATTTTCAAACAAAATTGTGTCTAGTAAGATACACTAGCCCATTATAAAGCACTCCTTCTATTCAAATGTTGTATTTAATGGTTGTACTGTGCATTTTAACCCTATTTTGCAGAAGTATATTAAATAACACCATTTAAGGAAGCGATCACACGCTTTCTCACTTCTCCCAAATATTCTGACCTAGAATGAACCCTGATACTATATAACGATCAAGGTTAAACAAAACCAGGATTGCGGTTAAAACAGTTGTGTGTTAGTATGTGTATATGATAATCCTATTTCACCTTCATTGTCTTCTGCGCTTCCTGTTATAGCAGTTTTGATGTTGGCATCTGTTTCCTTTGAAGACTGAAATTAAATGAACCATATCATATATGTTGGTATATAAGTCAAAGAAGCCCAAACAGTCTTACAGACGGATCTGTAATCCAGTGGTAACACGTTGGACTGGTAATCCAGGGATCGCAGGTTCGATCCCCCATCTGGCCCTAATAAAATTAACAGTCTTTCAGATGGGACGTTAAACCGATGTCTTGTGTCGGTGCTGTACACCGTGCACGTAAAAGAACCAGAGGAGACTCTGGAATTGGTTTCTGTCTGTATCATTACACTATCCTCCAACAATCTAAAATGACTAATCTCTTCAGGAGGCGTCGCTCATATGGGCAACCGGTAGCGACGATAAATAAACGTAAAACACACGCACAGTCTTACACATTTACCCTTAGATAGCCAAGTAACAACAAGTATCATGGGTAAAATATTTTAAAAGATGGTGAAAATGGTTATTCACCAGTTTACTTCTGTAGTCAAAATCAGAATAATTTGACAGTTTGAAATGTTTTAAAGAAGTTTCGTATTTGCCGTGGTTTTGCTTCGTCTACATATTCTTATCTTCTTATATATCTTGGGCCGGTACTGAATAAATGAAAACTATACTATTTCCATTTCCTATTTATGAACTTTCGGCTTAAAAAGCCCTTTTCAAGGAAAACAAAAATCACCCGGCTAATTCATTTTCTTTAAGATTGCTATGAATATTAGACATATTGAAGGACATTACGATCCACATATTGTCAACAAATTTATCGTACTATATCTAGTCAATTACTATAATAGTTAATGATATTGCTATATGTCTCAGGTAAACACCGGGGTTCACGTGCGTTATACTCTTAACGGTCAACTATAAACTTCTCATGTCAAGATCAGTCTGTTCTATGCTTGTTGGAAATGTTCCAAATCTGGAGTAATGATTATTCTTTAGTGTATAAACTAAGTATTTATTTTTACTCATTTTTTCATTTCCCATATCAACGTTAGTTAACCCATTTCATTATGGATACATTTATAGGCTTTTGCAAACAACATAGATCCAGATCAGCCGCAGCGTGACACTGCATGCTGATCAGGATCTACATTGTTTGCTACATAGCCAAGTGTCTTAGCAAGATCATATGCATAGCAAACAGCATAGAGTCTGATCAGACGGCAGGTTCCGTGGCAGTTGATCTGGCTCTATATTCTTTGCAAATACTGTTTGAACGGTATCCAGAATGAAATGGGTTAACACATGCAACTTCGTTTTATGAAATATCACTGTCCCCATGTGACACCCTTGTATAATATGTTGCTGCATTTTATGTCATGTTGTTGCTTTGTATTGTAGCCTGCAATAACGACAGTACAGCGCCTGTTATATCGTTTTCTCATATTTGCAAAGAGTTAATGTATTCTAATTATGTATTAAAACGTTTTACTTGTACCTTAATTTCCAGTATTTCTGATTCGGTCCTCTTCAGTCTGGCGTTCATGTCTTCCATGCAACCGGAGTTATCATTGACTTTCTGTTTTATTTCAGAAACATCTCTTTCATATTTGTCAAGCCGCTCTTTGATTTCTGCTTTTGTAGCGTCAATAGCTTTAATGACATCTTCTTTGGATGTTTCTATATCTGTTAGAGAGCGTTGATCCTTTCCTCTTCAAGTTGTTCTAAGGCTTTCTTGAGACTAGCATTCCTTTCGTTCGTGTCAATATAGATTTGATTGTTCTTCAACTAATTAAAAACAAGATCACTTAATATTATATTATAATATTAACAAAAACAGCGTATTTGAAGAATTGTGGAGTTTCGTGAGAATTGCCAAGTGCACAAGAAGCTTGTACTTAAAGAAAAAACGCGTCCATTGGAAATATGAGCATACTACAGACATTGATTTTGACATAACTGAACTATTTATGAACATTTGATTGCACTTGAACTAAAGCTGTAATATGACGAATGGAAATATTGCTCAAAATGGATGAAATATTGAATATTTTTGAGTAATTATGACGTCACGACTAGCCATTACATGTATAATCAAAACATATGCAATAGACACAAAAATATGTAAACTTGTTAAATAATATATGTGTAGCCATACAACCAGCTTTAAATTGAAATATTTAATGCGTGTGTAGATAAAATGAGCATAGTGTGAACTTTTCAAAAGTCACGTGAATTGGTTAATCCAAGATGGCTGCCTGAATAAGTTTCTATATGATATAATCCTGTTGAAGGTTTTCCTTTAAGTTGTAATTAAATAATAATGTTTTGCATTTATCATTATACTGGTATACACACAAGTGGCATGATAATACAAATGGTTTGGGCCATCACACACCAGTTTTGCAAACATTAGACAACGGACCACACCAGAAGGTCACTCAAACGTTCGATTAAAATAAATCACAGAGTTTCACAATATACATTGAAGAAAAGGAAATTAATATTTTCCTTTGAAGAAATACATTTATCACATAAACTACGGCACATGAGTTTATTAAAGCCATGTCATATATTCGGTAATACACTAGTGTATTAAATATGCAAATGAGGCAAATGCATGGGCGAATCATGATAGCGATTCGCAGTGACATACTTACATCAACTAGCACGCGCTGTGTAACTTTGATTGTGACGTTATTTGCCAAAACATTGTGTACATTTTGTATTTGTATTTGTTAAAAAAGACTGTTTGAAAATAATTTAAAAGTGTTTAATATTGAATTGTTGCACATGATATGTTGTGATAGTTTAAAAACTGTTTACAAAGGAAGAAAATAAAAAAATTGTCGCACTATTATCTTGGCCCATTAAGTAGAAACCACAGTACTACTCTGGCTTTCATTTGCTAAAGGGGAAGTGTGTTCAATCGTGACACACTTTCACTGCGTATTTGGTTTATGTGATAAAACGAATCTTACATGAGGAGTGAATGAGTGAGTGAGTGAGGACGGAGGTGTGAGTGAGGAGTGAGTGAGTGAGGAGGAGTGAGTGTGTGAGTGAGGAGGAGTGATTGTGTGAGCGATGAGGAGTGAGTGAGGAGGAGGAGGAGTGAGTAGTGAGTGAGTGAGTGAGGAGTGAGGAGGATTGAGTGAGTGTGTGTGGGTGAGGAGTGAGTGAGTGAGGAGGAGGAGTGAGTGGGTGAGGAGTGAGTGAGTAGTGAATGCGGAGGAGTGAGTTAGTGAGTGAGGAGTGAGTGAGGAGGAGCAGGAGTAGTAGTTAGGAGAAGTGAGTGAGGAGGAGTGAGGAGGAGTGAGTGAGTAAGGAGGAGTGAGTGAGGAGTAAGTGAGTGAGGGAGGGAGGAGTGAGGAGGAGTGAATGAGTGAGTGAGGAGGAGTGATTGTGTGAGTGAGGAGGAGTGAGGATGAGTGAGTAGTGAGTGAGTGAGTGAATAAGTGAGGAGGTGTGGATATGTGAGTGTGGAGTCAGTGAGTGAGGATGAGTGAATGTGTGAGTGAGGATGAGTGATTGTGTGAGTGAGGAGGAGTGAGTGAGTGAGTGAGGAGGAGTGAGTAGTGAGTGAGTAGTGAGTGAGTAAGGAGGAGTGAGTGAGGAGTAAGTGAGTGAGGGAGGGAGGAGTGAATGAGTGAGTGAGGAGGAGTGATTGTGTGAGTGAGGAGGAGTGAGTGAGTGAGGAGGAGTGAGGATGAGTGAGTAGTGAGTGAGTGAGTGAATGAATGAGTGAGGAGGTGTGGGTATGTGAGTGCGGAGTCAGTGAGTGAGGATGAGTGAATGTGTGAGTGAGGGTGAGTGAATGTGTGAGTGAGGAGGAGTGAGTGAGTGAGTGAGGAGGAGGAGTGAGTAGTGAGTGAGTAGTGAGTGAGTGAGTGAATGAGTGAGTGAGGAGTGAGTGATGAGGAGGAGGAGTGAGTGATGAGGAGGAGGAGTGAGTGATGAGGAGGAGGAGTGAGTGTGTGAGTGAGGAGTGAGTAAGTGAGTAAGTGAGTGAGTGAGTGAATGAGGAGGAGTGAGTGAGTAGTGAGTGTGGAGGAGGAGTGCGTTAGTGAGTGAGTGAGGAGGAGGAGTGAGTGAGTGAGTGAGTGAGGAGGAGTGAGTTAGTGAGTGAGTATGTGAGTGAGTATGAGTGAGTGATTGAGTGAGTGAGTAGTGAGTGCGGAGGAGTGAGTTAGTGAGTGAGTGAGGAGGAGTGAATGCGGAGGAGTGTGTTAGTGAGTGAGTGAGTATGTGAGTGAGTGAGTGAGGAGTGAGTGATTGAGTGAGTGAGTAGTGAGTGCGGAGGAGGAGTGAGTTAGTGAGTGAGTATGTGAGTGAGTAAGTGAATGAGTGAGTGAAGAGGAGGAGGAGGAGTGAGTTAGTGAGTGAGTAGTGAGTGAGGAGGAGGTGGAGTGAATGTGTGAGTGAGTGAGGACGAGGTGGAGTGAACTTATGAGTTAGTGAGCGACGCTAATATTTTAGGCTTATGGGGCTTGAGGAGGTCCTCCTCTCTCTCGATTTTTATTATTTCGCAAGGAACCAATGACTTCAATAGCAAGTATCGACTTCACATAGGAACCACAGACTTCCCTTAGTAACCAGCAACTGCCCTGGCAATTAATGAGGTTCTTCTCCGTTATAAAGCGGAAGGGGCTGAAGGAGGGTGTCAGAAACTGGGAAAAGGGTTAGTGAGCCTTGAATGCATTTAGTTCATCTCGCCCTCCTGTGTCCCTCCTAGGTCCTCCTTTCACCCTCCTCTCACCCCCCTAGGCCCTCCTCTCACACTCCTGTGTCCCTCCTAGGCCCTCCTCTCACCCTCATGTGTCCCTCCTAAGCCCTACTCTCACCCTCCTCTCGCCCTCCTCTCACCCTCCTAGGCCCCACTCTCACCCTCCTCTCGCCCTCCTAGGTCCTCCTAGCACCCTCCTCTCGACCTCCTAGGCCCTACTCTAACCCTCCTAGGCCCTACTCTCACCCTCCTCTCGCACTCCTAGGCCCTCGTCTCACCCTCCTAGGCCCTCCTCTCACACTCCTGTGTCCATCCTAGGCCCTCCTCTCACCCTCATGTGTCCCTCCTAGGCCCTACTCTCATCCTCCTGTGTCCCTCCTAGGCCCTACTCTCACCCTCCTCTCGCCCTCCTAGCACCCTCCTCTCGCCCTCCTAGGCCCTATTCTCACCCTCCTAAGCCCTACTCTCACCCTACTCTCGCCCTCCTAGGCCCTCTTCTCACCCTCCTCTCGCCCTCCTCTCACCCTCCTGTGTCCCTCCTAGGCCCCACTCTCACCCTCCTCTCGCCCTCCTAGCACCCTCCTCTCGACCTCCTAGGCCCTACTCTAACCCTCCTAGGCCCTACTCTCACCCTCCTCTCGCACTCCTAGGCCCTATTCTCACCCTCCTAAGCCCTACTCTCACCCTACTCTCGCCCTCCTAGGCCCTCTTCTCACCCTCCTAGGCCCTCCTCTCACCCTCCTGTGTCACTCCTAGGCCCTAATCTCACCCTCCTAGGCCTTCCTCTCACCCTCCTCTCGCCCGCCTAGGCCCTACTCTCACCCTCCTCTCACCCTCCTGTGTCCCTCCTAGGCCCTCCTCTCACCCTCCTCTCGCCCTCCTGTGTCCCTCCTCCTGTGTCCCTCCTCTCGCCCTCCTGTGTCCCTCCTCTCGCCCTCCTGTGTCACTCCAAGGCCCTCCTCTCATCCTCCTCTCGCCTTCATGTGTCCCTCCTAGGCCCTCCTCTCGCCCTCCTGTGTCCCTCCTAGGCACTCCTCTCGCCTTCCTGTGTCCCTCCTATGCCCTCCTCTCACCCTCCTCTCGCCCTCCTCTCGCCTTCCTGTGTCCCTTATAGGCCCTCCTCTCACCCTCCTCTCGCCTTCCTGTGTCCCTCCAAGGCCCTCCTCTCATCCTCCTCTCGCCTTCATGTGTCCCTCCTAGGCCCTCCTCTCACCCTCCTAGGCACTCATCTCGCCCTCCTGTGTCCCTCCTCTCGCCTTCCTGTGTCCCTCATAGGCCCTCCTCTCACCCTCCTCTCGCCTTCCTGTGTCCCTCATAGGCCCTCCTCTCACCCTCCTCTCGCCTTCCTGTGTCCCTCATAGGCCCTCCTCTCTCCCTACGAGGGTTTTTCTAGGTTTCTGTGGTCTGAGGAGTGGCCCAAACATGCCTTTGAGTTCCTCTACAGTCTGAGGATTTGCAGTAACAAGCTTTATTGATTATTTGAGAGAATTTATAAAAATATATGTTCTAAACATGATTCCTTATTAATGTTTTGTAATTAAGAAATCTTTTTAATTGTTTAAAGTAGCTTGATTGTTTTATTTACAGATCACATGCAGAACTACTACTCTACTGTTTGCAGAACTACTACTATACTGTTTGCTGAACTACTACTATACTGTTTGCTGCAGAACTACTACTATACTGTTTGCTGCAGAACTACTACTATACTATACTGTTTGCAGAACTACTACTACACTGTTTGCAGAACTACTACTATACTGATTGAAGAACTACTACTCTACTGTTTGCAGAACTACTACTATACTCTTTGCTGAACTACTACTATACTGTTTGCTGCAGAACTACTACTATACTGTTTGCTGCAGAACTACTACTATACTATACTGTTTGCAGAACTACTAGTATACTGTTTGCAGAACTACTACTATACTGTTTGCAGAACTACTACTATACTGTTTGCTGAACTACTACTATACTGTTTGCTGCAGAACTACTACTACACTGTTTGCTGCAGAACTACTACTATACTATACTGTTTGCAGAACTACTACTATACTGACTGCAGAACTACTACTATACTGTTTGCAGAACTACTACTCTACTGTTTGCAGAACTACTACTATACTGTTTGCAGAACTACTACTATACTGTTAACAGAACTACTACTATACTGTTTGCAGAACTACTACTATACTGTTTGCAGAACTACTACTATACTGTTTACAGAACTACTACTCTACTGTTTGCAGAACTACTACTATACTGTTTGCAGAACTACTACTACACTGTTTACAGAACTACTACTCTACTGTTTGCAGAACTACTACTATACTGTTTGCAGAACTACTACTATACTGTTTGCAGAACTACTACTATACTGTTTACAGAACTACTACTATACTGTTTGCAGAACTACTACTATACTGTTTACAGAACTACTACTATACTGTTTGCAGAACTACTACTATACTGTTTACAGAACTACTACTATACTGTTTACAGAACT
Source organism: Archivesica marissinica (assembly GCA_014843695.1). Classification (NCBI taxonomy): domain Eukaryota; kingdom Metazoa; phylum Mollusca; class Bivalvia; order Venerida; family Vesicomyidae; genus Archivesica; species Archivesica marissinica. The sequence goes on from CM026393.1 coordinate 49,022,577, forward strand.
ACTACTCTACTGTTTGCAGAACTACTACTCTACTGTTTGCAGAACTACTACTATACTGTTTGCAGAACTACTACTATACTGTTTGCAGAACTACTACTATACTGTTTGCAGAACTACTACTATACTGTTTGCAGAACTACTACTATACTGTTTGCAGAACTACTACTATACTGTTTGCAGAACTACTACTCTACTGTTTGCAGAACTACTACTCTACTGTTTGCAGAACTACTACTCTACTGTTTGCAGAACTACTACTATACTGTTTGCAGAACTACTACTATACTGTTTGCAGAACTACTACTCTACTGTTTGCAGAACTACTTACTACTCTCATGTTTGCAGAACTACTATTCTACTGTTTGCAGAAATACTATTCTACTGTTTGCAGAACTACTATTCTACTGTTTGCAGAACTACTACTATACTGTTTGCAGAACTACTACTATACTGTTTGCAGAACCACTACTCTACTGTTTGCAGAACTACTATTCTACTGTTCGCAGAACCACTACTATACTGTTTACAGAACTACTACTCTACTGTTTGCAGAACTACTAATATACTGTTTACAGAACTACTACTCTACTGTTTGCAGAACTAATACTATACTGTTTGCAGAACTACTGCTATACTGTTTACAGAACTACTATTATACTGTTTGCAGAACTACTACTATACTGTTTACAGAACTACTACACTACTGTTTACAGAACTACTACTCTACTGTTTGCAAAACTACTACTATACTGTTTATAGAACTACTACTATACTGTTTGCAGAACTACTACAATACTGTTTGCAGAACTACTACTATACTGTTTGCAGAACTACTACTATACTGTTTGCAGAACTACTACTATACTGTTTGCAGAACTACTACTATACTGTTTACAGAACTACTACTATACTGTTTACAGAACTACTAATATACTGTTTGCAGAACCACTACTCTACTGTTTGCAGAACTACTACTCTACTGTTTGCAGAACTACAAATATACTGTTTACAGAACTACTTCTCTACTGTTTGCAGAACTACTACTATACTGTTTATAGAACTACTACTATACTGTTTGCTGAACTACTACTATACTGTTTATAGAACTACTACTCTACTGTTTGCAGAACTACTACTATACTGTTTATAGAACTACTACTATACTGTTTGCTGAACTACTACTATACTGTTTGCTGCAGAACTACTACTATACTGTTTGCTGCAGAACTACTACTATACTATACTGTTTGCAGAACTACTACTATACTGTTTGCTGCAGAACTACTACTATACTATACTGTTTGCAGAACTACTACTATACTGTTTGCTGCAGAACTACTACTATACTGTTTGCTGCAGAACTACTACTATACTGTTTATAGAACTACTACTATACTGTTTGCTGAACTACTACTATACTGTTTGCTGCAGAACTACTACTATACTGTTTGCTGCAGAACTACTACTATACTATACTGTTTGCAGAACTACTACTATACTGTTTGCTGCAGAACTACTACTATACTGTTTGCAGAACTACTACTATACTGTTTGCAGAACTACTACTATACTGTTTGCAGAACTACTACTATACTGTTTGCAGAACTACTACTATACTGTTTGCAGAACTACTACTATACTGTTGCAGAACTACTACTCTACTGTTTACAGAACTACTACTCTACTGTTTGCAAGAACTACTACTATACTGTTTGCAGAACTACTACTATACTGTTTGCAGAACTACTACTATACTGTTTGCAGAACTACTACTATACTGTTTGCAGAACTACTACTATACTGTTTGCAGAACTACTACTATACTGTTTGCAGAACTACTACTATACTGTTTGCAGAACTACTACTATACTGTTTGCAGAACTACTACTATACTGTTTGCAGAACTACTACTATACTGTTTGCAGAACTACTACTCTACTGTTTGCAGAACTACTACTATACTGTTTGCAGAACTACTACTATACTGTTTGCAGAACTACTACTATACTGTTTGCAGAACTACTACTATACTGTTTGCAGAACTACTACTATACTGTTTGCAGAACTACTACTATACTGTTTGCAGAACTACTACTATACTGTTTGCAGAACTACTACTATACTGTTTGCAGAACTACTACTATACTGTTTGCAGAACTACTACTATACTGTTTGCAGAACTACTACTATACTGTTTGCAGAACTACTACTCTACTGTTTGCAGAACTACTACTATACTGTTTGCAGAACTACTACTATACTGTTTGCAGAACTACTACTATACTGTTTGCAGAACTACTACTATACTGTTTGCAGAACTACTACTATACTGTTTGCAGAACTACTACTATACTGTTTGCAGAACTACTACTATACTGTTTGCTGAACTACTACTATACGTTTGCAGAACTACTACTATACGTTTGCAGAACTACTACTATACTGTTTGCAGAACTACTACTATACTGTTTGCAGAACTACTACTATACTGTTTGCAGAACTACTACTATACTCAAACACTGCAGAACTACTACTATACTATACTGTTTGCAGAACTACTACTATACTGTTTGCAGAACTACTACTATACTGTTTGCAGAACTACTACTATACTGTTGCAGAACTACTACTCTACTGTTTGCAGAACTACTACTAAACTGTTTGCAGAACTACTACTATACTGTTTGCAGAACTACTACTCTACTGTTTGCAGAACTACTACTATACTGTTTGCAGAACTACTGCTCTACTATTTGCAGATCTACTACTCTACTGTTTGCAGAACTACTACTATACTGTTGCAGAACTACTACTCTACTGTTTGCAGAACCACTACTCTACTGTTTACAGAACTACTACTATACTGTTTGCAGAACTACTAATATACTGTTTACAGAACTACTACTCTACTGTTTGCAGAACTAATACTATACTGTTTGCAGAACTACTACTATACTGTTTACAGAACTACTACTATACTGTTTACAGAACTACTACACTACTGTTTACAGAACTACTACTATACCGTTTATAGAACTACTACTATACTGTTTGCAGAACTACTACTATACTCTTTGCAGAACTACTACTATACTGTTTGCAGAACTACTACTATACTCTTTGCAGAACTACTACTATACTGTTTGCAGAACTACTACTATACTGTTTACAGAACTACTAATATACTGTTTGCAGAACCACTACTCTACTCTTTGCAGAACTACTACTCTACTGTTTGCAGAACTACAAATATACTGTTTACAGAACTACTTCTCTACTGTTTGCAGAACTACTACTATACTGTTTGCAGAACTACTACTATACTGTTTATAGAACTACTAGTATACTGTTTGCAGAACTACTACTATACTGTTTGCAGAACTACTACGATACTGTTTGCAGAACTACTACTATACTGTTTGCAGAACAACTACTCTACTGTTTGCAGAACTACTACTATACTGTTTGCAGAACCACTACTATACTGTTGCAGAACTACTATTCTACTGTTTGCAGAACTACTATTCTACTGTTTACAGAACTACTACTATACTGTTTACAGAACTACTAATATACTGTTTGCAGAACCACCACTCTACTGTTTGCAGAACTACTTACTACTCTCATGTTTACAGAACTACTACTATACTGTTTGCAGAACTACTACTATACTGTTTACAGAACTACTACTATACTGTTTGCAGAACAACTACTCTACTGTTGCAGAACTACTATTCTACTGTTTGCAGAACTACTATTCTACTATTTGCAGAACTACTACTATACTGTTTGCAGAACTACTACTATACTGTTTACAGAACTACTACTCTACTGTTTACAGAACTTCTACTATACTGTTTGCAGAACTACTATTCTACTGTTTGCAGAACTACAACTATACTGTTTGCAGAACTACTACTATACTGTTTACAGAACTACTACTATACTGTTTGCAGAACTACTACTATACTGTTTACAGAACTACTACTCTATTGTTGCAGAACTACTACTCTACTGTTTGCAGAACTACTACTATACTGTTTGCAGAACTACTACTATACTGTTTGCAGAACTACTACTATACTGTTTGCAGAACTACTACTATACTGTTTGCAGAACTACTACTATACTGTTTGCAGAACTACTACTCTACTGTTTGCAGAACTACTACTCTACTGTTTGCAGAACTACTACTCTACTGTTTGCAGAACTACTACTATACTGTTTGCAGAACTACTACTATACTGTTTGCAGAACTACTACTCTACTGTTTGCAGAACTACTTACTACTCTCATGTTTGCAGAACTACTATTCTACTGTTTGCAGAAATACTATTCTACTGTTTGCAGAACTACTATTCTACTGTTTGCAGAACTACTACTATACTGTTTGCAGAACTACTACTATACTGTTTGCAGAACCACTACTCTACTGTTTGCAGAACTACTATTCTACTGTTCGCAGAACCACTACTATACTGTTTACAGAACTACTACTCTACTGTTTGCAGAACTACTAATATACTGTTTACAGAACTACTACTCTACTGTTTGCAGAACTAATACTATACTGTTTGCAGAACTACTGCTATACTGTTTACAGAACTACTATTATACTGTTTACAGAACTACTACTCTACTGTTTGCAGAACTACTACTATACTGTTTGCAGAACTACTACTATACTGTTTACAGAACTACTACTATACTGTTTGCAGAACTACTACTCTACTGTTTACAGAACTACTACTATACTGTTTACAGAACTACTACTATACTGTTTACAGAACTACTACTATACTGTTTACAGAACTACTACACTACTGTTTACAGAACTACTACTCTACTGTTTGCAAAACTACTACTATACTGTTTATAGAACTACTACTATACTGTTTGCAGAACTACTACAATACTGTTTGCAGAACTACTACTATACTGTTTGCAGAACTACTACTATACTGTTTGCAGAACTACTACTATACTGTTTGCAGAACTACTACTATACTGTTTACAGAACTACTACTATACTGTTTACAGAACTACTAATATACTGTTTGCAGAACCACTACTCTACTGTTTGCAGAACTACTACTCTACTGTTTGCAGAACTACTACTATACTGTTTGCAGAACTACTACTATACTGTTTGCAGAACTACTACTATACTGTTTGCAGAACTACTACTATACTGTTTGCAGAACTACTACTATACTGTTTGCAGAACTACTACTATACTGTTTGCAGAACTACTACTATACTGTTTGCAGAACTACTACTATACTGTTTGCAGAACTACTACTATACTGTTTGCTGCAGAACTACTACTATACTGTTTGCTGCAGAACTACTACTATACTGTTTGCAGAACTACTACTATACTGTTTGCAGAACTACTACTATACTGTTTATAGAACTACTACTATACTGTTTGCAGAACTACTACTATACTGTTTGCTGCAGAACTACTACTATACTGTTTGCTGCAGAACTACTACTATACTATACTGTTTGCAGAACTACTACTATACTGTTTGCTGCAGAACTACTACTATACTGTTTGCTGCAGAACTACTACTATACTATACTGTTTGCAGAACTACTACTATACTGTTTGCAGAACTACTACTATACTGTTTGCAGAACTACTACTATACTGTTGCAGAACTACTACTCTACTGTTTGCAGAACTACTACTAAACTGTTTGCAGAACTACTACTATACTGTTTGCAGAACTACTACTCTACTGTTTGCAGAACTACTACTATACTGTTTGCAGAACTACTGCTCTACTATTTGCAGATCTACTACTCTACTGTTTGCAGAACTACTACTATACTGTTGCAGAACTACTACTCTACTGTTTGCAGAACCACTACTCTACTGTTTACAGAACTACTACTATACTGTTTGCAGAACTACTAATATACTGTTTACAGAACTACTACTCTACTGTTTGCAGAACTAATACTATACTGTTTGCAGAACTACTACTATACTGTTTACAGAACTACTACTATACTGTTTACAGAACTACTACACTACTGTTTACAGAACTACTACTATACCGTTTATAGAACTACTACTATACTGTTTGCAGAACTACTACTATACTCTTTGCAGAACTACTACTATACTGTTTGCAGAACTACTACTATACTCTTTGCAGAACTACTACTATACTGTTTGCAGAACTACTACTATACTGTTTACAGAACTACTAATATACTGTTTGCAGAACCACTACTCTACTCTTTGCAGAACTACTACTCTACTGTTTGCAGAACTACAAATATACTGTTTACAGAACTACTTCTCTACTGTTTGCAGAACTACTACTATACTGTTTGCAGAACTACTACTATACTGTTTATAGAACTACTAGTATACTGTTTGCAGAACTACTACTATACTGTTTGCAGAACTACTACGATACTGTTTGCAGAACTACTACTATACTGTTTGCAGAACAACTACTCTACTGTTTGCAGAACTACTACTATACTGTTTGCAGAACCACTACTATACTGTTGCAGAACTACTATTCTACTGTTTGCAGAACTACTATTCTACTGTTTACAGAACTACTACTATACTGTTTACAGAACTACTAATATACTGTTTGCAGAACCACCACTCTACTGTTTGCAGAACTACTTACTACTCTCATGTTTACAGAACTACTACTATACTGTTTGCAGAACTACTACTATACTGTTTACAGAACTACTACTATACTGTTTGCAGAACAACTACTCTACTGTTGCAGAACTACTATTCTACTGTTTGCAGAACTACTATTCTACTATTTGCAGAACTACTACTATACTGTTTGCAGAACTACTACTATACTGTTTACAGAACTACTACTCTACTGTTTACAGAACTTCTACTATACTGTTTGCAGAACTACTATTCTACTGTTTGCAGAACTACAACTATACTGTTTGCAGAACTACTACTATACTGTTTACAGAACTACTACTATACTGTTTGCAGAACTACTACTATACTGTTTACAGAACTACTACTCTATTGTTGCAGAACTACTACTCTACTGTTTGCAGAACTACTACTATACTGTTTGCAGAACTACTACTATACTGTTTGCAGAACTACTACTATACTGTTTGCAGAACTACTACTATACTGTTTGCAGAACTACTACTCTACTGTTTGCAGAACTACTACTCTACTGTTTGCAGAACTACTACTCTACTGTTTGCAGAACTACTACTATACTGTTTGCAGAACTACTACTATACTGTTTGCAGAACTACTACTCTACTGTTTGCAGAACTACTTACTACTCTCATGTTTGCAGAACTACTATTCTACTGTTTGCAGAAATACTATTCTACTGTTTGCAGAACTACTATTCTACTGTTTGCAGAACTACTACTATACTGTTTGCAGAACTACTACTATACTGTTTGCAGAACCACTACTCTACTGTTTGCAGAACTACTATTCTACTGTTCGCAGAACCACTACTATACTGTTTACAGAACTACTACTCTACTGTTTGCAGAACTACTAATATACTGTTTACAGAACTACTACTCTACTGTTTGCAGAACTAATACTATACTGTTTGCAGAACTACTGCTATACTGTTTACAGAACTACTATTATACTGTTTACAGAACTACTACTCTACTGTTTGCAGAACTACTACTATACTGTTTGCAGAACTACTACTATACTGTTTACAGAACTACTACTATACTGTTTGCAGAACTACTACTCTACTGTTTACAGAACTACTACTATACTGTTTACAGAACTACTACTATACTGTTTACAGAACTACTACTATACTGTTTACAGAACTACTACACTACTGTTTACAGAACTACTACTCTACTGTTTGCAAAACTACTACTATACTGTTTATAGAACTACTACTATACTGTTTGCAGAACTACTACAATACTGTTTGCAGAACTACTACTATACTGTTTGCAGAACTACTACTATACTGTTTGCAGAACTACTACTATACTGTTTGCAGAACTACTACTATACTGTTTACAGAACTACTACTATACTGTTTACAGAACTACTAATATACTGTTTGCAGAACCACTACTCTACTGTTTGCAGAACTACTACTCTACTGTTTGCAGAACTACAAATATACTGTTTACAGAACTACTTCTCTACTGTTTGCAGAACTACTACTATACTGTTTCTGCAGAACTACTACTATACTGTTTGCTGCAGAACTACTACTATACTGTTTGCTGCAGAACTACTACTATACTATACTGTTTGCAGAACTACTACTATACTGTTTGCAGAACTACTACTATACTGTTTGCAGAACTACTACTATACTGTTGCAGAACTACTACTCTACTGTTTGCAGAACTACTACTAAACTGTTTGCAGAACTACTACTATACTGTTTGCAGAACTACTACTCTACTGTTTGCAGAACTACTACTATACTGTTTGCAGAACTACTGCTCTACTATTTGCAGATCTACTACTCTACTGTTTGCAGAACTACTACTATACTGTTGCAGAACTACTACTCTACTGTTTGCAGAACCACTACTCTACTGTTTACAGAACTACTACTATACTGTTTGCAGAACTACTAATATACTGTTTACAGAACTACTACTCTACTGTTTGCAGAACTAATACTATACTGTTTGCAGAACTACTACTATACTGTTTACAGAACTACTACTATACTGTTTACAGAACTACTACACTACTGTTTACAGAACTACTACTATACCGTTTATAGAACTACTACTATACTGTTTGCAGAACTACTACTATACTCTTTGCAGAACTACTACTATACTGTTTGCAGAACTACTACTATACTCTTTGCAGAACTACTACTATACTGTTTGCAGAACTACTACTATACTGTTTACAGAACTACTACTATACTGTTTACAGAACTACTAATATACTGTTTGCAGAACCACTACTCTACTCTTTGCAGAACTACTACTCTACTGTTTGCAGAACTACAAATATACTGTTTACAGAACTACTTCTCTACTGTTTGCAGAACTACTACTATACTGTTTGCAGAACTACTACTATACTGTTTATAGAACTACTAGTATACTGTTTGCAGAACTACTACTATACTGTTTGCAGAACTACTACGATACTGTTTGCAGAACTACTACTATACTGTTTGCAGAACAACTACTCTACTGTTTGCAGAACTACTACTATACTGTTTGCAGAACCACTACTATACTGTTGCAGAACTACTATTCTACTGTTTGCAGAACTACTATTCTACTGTTTACAGAACTACTACTATACTGTTTACAGAACTACTAATATACTGTTTGCAGAACCACCACTCTACTGTTTGCAGAACTACTTACTACTCTCATGTTTACAGAACTACTACTATACTGTTTGCAGAACTACTACTATACTGTTTACAGAAACTACTATATACTATTTGCAGAACTACTATACTGTTTGCAGAACTACTACTATACTGTTTACAGAACTACTACTCTACTGTTTGCAGAACTACTACTATACTGTTTGCAGAACTACTACTCTACTGTTTGCAGAACTACTACTATACTGTTTGCAGAACTACTACTATACTGTTTACAGAACTACTACTATACTGTTTGCAGAACTACTACTATACTGTTTACAGAACTACTACTCTACTGTTGCAGAACTACTACTCTACTGTTTGCAGAACTACTACTATACTGTTTGCAGAACTACTACTATACTGTTTGCAGAACTACTACTATACTGTTTGCAGAACTACTACTATACTGTTTGCAGAACTACTACTATACTGTTTGCAGAACTACTACTATACTGTTTGCAGAACTACTACTCTACTGTTTGCAGAACTACTACTCTACTGTTTGCAGAACTACTACTCTACTGTTTGCAGAACTACTACTATACTGTTTGCAGAACTACTACTATACTGTTTGCAGAACTACTACTCTACTGTTTGCAGAACTACTTACTACTCTCATGTTTGCAGAACTACTATTCTACTGTTTGCAGAAATACTATTCTACTGTTTGCAGAACTACTATTCTACTGTTTGCAGAACTACTACTATACTGTTTGCAGAACTACTACTATACTGTTTGCAGAACCACTACTCTACTGTTTGCAGAACTACTATTCTACTGTTCGCAGAACCACTACTATACTGTTTACAGAACTACTACTCTACTGTTTGCAGAACTACTAATATACTGTTTACAGAACTACTACTCTACTGTTTGCAGAACTAATACTATACTGTTTGCAGAACTACTGCTATACTGTTTACAGAACTACTATTATACTGTTTACAGAACTACTACTCTACTGTTTGCAGAACTACTACTATACTGTTTGCAGAACTACTACTATACTGTTTACAGAACTACTACTATACTGTTTGCAGAACTACTACTCTACTGTTTACAGAACTACTACTATACTGTTTACAGAACTACTACTATACTGTTTACAGAACTACTACACTACTGTTTACAGAACTACTACTCTACTGTTTGCAAAACTACTACTATACTGTTTATAGAACTACTACTATACTGTTTGCAGAACTACTACAATACTGTTTGCAGAACTACTACTATACTGTTTGCAGAACTACTACTATACTGTTTGCAGAACTACTACTATACTGTTTGCAGAACTACTACTATACTGTTTACAGAACTACTACTATACTGTTTACAGAACTACTAATATACTGTTTGCAGAACCACTACTCTACTGTTTGCAGAACTACTACTCTACTGTTTGCAGAACTACAAATATACTGTTTACAGAACTACTTCTCTACTGTTTGCAGAACTACTACTATACTGTTTATAGAACTACTACTATACTGTTTGCTGAACTACTACTATACTGTTTATAGAACTACTACTCTACTGTTTGCAGAACTACTACTATACTGTTTATAGAACTACTACTATACTGTTTGCTGAACTACTACTATACTGTTTGCTGCAGAACTACTACTATACTGTTTGCTGCAGAACTACTACTATACTATACTGTTTGCAGAACTACTACTATACTGTTTGCTGCAGAACTACTACTATACTGTTTGCTGCAGAACTACTACTATACTGTTTGCTGCAGAACTACTACTATACTGTTTGCAGAACTACTACTATACTGTTTATAGAACTACTACTATACTGTTTGCTGAACTACTACTATACTGTTTGCTGCAGAACTACTACTATACTGTTTGCTGCAGAACTACTACTATACTATACTGTTTGCAGAACTACTACTATACTGTTTGCAGAACTACTACTATACTGTTTGCAGAACTACTACTATACTGTTGCAGAACTACTACTCTACTGTTTGCAGAACTACTACTAAACTGTTTGCAGAACTACTACTATACTGTTTGCAGAACTACTACTCTACTGTTTGCAGAACTACTACTATACTGTTTGCAGAACTACTGCTCTACTATTTGCAGATCTACTACTCTACTGTTTGCAGAACTACTACTATACTGTTGCAGAACTACTACTCTACTGTTTGCAGAACCACTACTCTACTGTTTACAGAACTACTACTATACTGTTTGCAGAACTACTAATATACTGTTTACAGAACTACTACTCTACTGTTTGCAGAACTAATACTATACTGTTTGCAGAACTACTACTATACTGTTTACAGAACTACTACTATACTGTTTACAGAACTACTACACTACTGTTTACAGAACTACTACTATACCGTTTATAGAACTACTACTATACTGTTTGCAGAACTACTACTATACTCTTTGCAGAACTACTACTATACTGTTTGCAGAACTACTACTATACTCTTTGCAGAACTACTACTATACTGTTTGCAGAACTACTACTATACTGTTTACAGAACTACTACTATACTGTTTACAGAACTACTAATATACTGTTTGCAGAACCACTACTCTACTCTTTGCAGAACTACTACTCTACTGTTTGCAGAACTACAAATATACTGTTTACAGAACTACTTCTCTACTGTTTGCAGAACTACTACTATACTGTTTGCAGAACTACTACTATACTGTTTATAGAACTACTAGTATACTGTTTGCAGAACTACTACTATACTGTTTGCAGAACTACTACGATACTGTTTGCAGAACTACTACTATACTGTTTGCAGAACTACTACTCTACTGTTTGCAGAACTACTACTATACTGTTTGCAGAACAACTACTCTACTGTTTGCAGAACTACTACTATACTGTTTGCAGAACCACTACTATACTGTTGCAGAACTACTATTCTACTGTTTGCAGAACTACTATTCTACTGTTTACAGAACTACTACTATACTGTTTACAGAACTACTAATATACTGTTTGCAGAACCACCACTCTACTGTTTGCAGAACTACTTACTACTCTCATGTTTGCAGAAATACTACTCTAATGTTTACAGAACTACTACTATACTGTTTGCAGAACTACTAATATACTGTTTGTTTGCAGAACTACTATTGTACTGTTTACAGAACTACTACTCTACTGTTTACAGAACTACTAATATACTGTTTGTTTGCAGAACTACTAATATACTGTTTGTTTGCAGAACTACTACTATACTGTTTACAGAACTACTACTATACTGTTTACAGAACTACTAATATACTGTTTGTTTGCAGAACTACTACTATACTGTTTGCATGTGTTTTACGTTTATTTATCGTCCCTACCATTTGCCCATATGAGCGACGCCTCATGAAGAGATTAGTCATTGTAAATTTTTGGAGGATAGTGCAATGATACAGACCCATTCCAGTGTCTTCTCTGGTTCTATTGCGTGCACGGCGTACAGCACCGACACAAGATCTCGGTTTAAAGTCTCATCTGAAAGACTGTTAATATTATTAGGGTCAGACGTGGGATCGAACCTGCGATCCCTGGATTACTAGACTATAGTGTCTGACAATAAACGGTATACATATATAGCATTATAAATGAAGAAATCTATACACTGACCTTATCTAATAGGTTTACAGCTGCTATTGAATCGGGGTCAGCCAGGAGAGTATGTTGGTCAGTTAGTACCGAAACGAAGCTATCTATATAATTGTTCAGTTCTTGTACCGTTAACTCCTGTTTTGCTTTGTGTGTTATCTTATTCCTTGTATCTCTTGCCTACATAGATACATAACAAAAAAAGAAAATACTGCATAGTTCATTTTTAAACAGAATAACATAGTTGTAGAGTGGTGGAACCTATGCTCGGCGTATTCCTATGCTCGGCGTATTTTTTCCATTTACATCTGTATTTTAAATATTTAAATAGTTTTAGTCAATTTTCGCTGACAGAGGTGAAGCATGGTTCAATAGCATTCCGTTGTGCGTACCGGTAGCCTAATGCAACTGTCACCTGATTGGTTCAGTAGCCGAATATAAACAGACAACTTGTTGGGAACATTTTTTCCACCGAAATGTGCGCTTTATGAGCATTTCAGGTAGCTATCCGGATTGGGGGGAAAATGTACAAATAACCAGAAAAAAATTTTCTTATGAGTTGTAATATTGTTAGTTATTGATGTTACTAAGGCAAAATAATATATTCAACATTTACCCATGCATAAATAAAAACATTCATGTACGCCATGCATAGGTGCCCTAATGTATCGATTGATAGCTGTATTTAGGCGCATGGTTACGTAATGAAGCTAAACTTTTCAACAACAATTTTATGAAAGTTGTGTTCACGACTTAAGAAAATAATAATATACAGCAAGTGCACTTAACTTTTTTATAGGCCATGATATGTAGGATTTACGCTGAGCATAGGTTCCACCACTGTAATATTTTGAATGCTGCTATTTCATATTAATGATTAATGCTCAATGTACAACAATGACTTTAAAGCGACATTAAGCAAAATGAAAATAAAATGCATTTTTTCACGTATAAATACATTGCTACAACAAATTCTGCTCAATACATTCGAACACTAACATTGAATCAATAAACAGTGTTTTGTGGTCTATAAACTTCAAAAGTGAAAGTAGGATTTCATATATAACGGTCATCCATGCTCCTGAATTGACGTTTCTTTGTCATTGGAGTCGTCAATACTAAACTTGCGATACTTTCGTTTAGAGATAACTTAACTAAGATTAGTCTACAAATAAATATGCATAGGCACATATGTTAGATATAACGGTAAACCTGTAACATAAATCATGCTATTCCGGATACACGCATTGTATTACGCATGATTGTCGACCCTATTTACATTATTTTGTTATCAATAAACTGCGTATACGACGTTTGTTTATTTGTTGAAATACTCAGTTTTTGAGGCAAATATTTGTAAAAACATTATACCATATAATAGGAAATTATATTCTGCAGATATTTGCATTTTCACCGATGTAGTGACGCTTCAATGTGTTGATCAAAACTAACAATAAGGAACAACAGATACCGACATTGAGAGGCAACCAACCATGACGTCATCGGTTATTATTTGGATTATTATTTGGGAAAGCCATGTAAAGCATAAACTGTCCCCAATAAATGTACACTAATTTGTAAAATGTCATTTATTATCATAAATTCTGGTAAGTTATTAATATATTAAGTTATTAATCCCATCATTTTTATGATTTGGTTTTATATTCTATAAATAGTAACAGCTTCTTTAAACGCCAATGATCCGATGGAACCACATTGTATATACACAGTCTGTCACTGTACTTTACCAAAATGACTCAAAATGTTCTATTTTGTCTTGCCCGATTTTAATACCACTTTCAGTGTTTCTAGATTTTATAGAGTTTCTGACATGCAGTTTTATACTACCAACTTGTATCCATTAAGAAAATTACCTGTGAAAAAACATCATTAGGTGGATCTATAATACATGCCACTTTCTGTTGGAAGAACAAAGCATTAGTGATGATACCAAGAAGTCCCGCTGCGTCAGTAGATTGCGCGCTGGGGTGTTTGGTCGCCATATAGCATTTTGCGATGCTCCATGCATTTGTTTCCCAGTCAGTTATGTTTGAATTTTTCCATAGTGGATCCTTATACCGATGTTCTTGTAAGATAAAATCATATAATTTACTGCAAACTCCATTTGGACATGATCTACGTCCTCCTCGTTTGACACAGGGACACTGTTTTTGCTTTTTACCTATTGCTATACATTGCCCTACCGTATGATATGGTAAAATATTGCGATCCGAACAATTACAGCTTGCAGACGCATGTGGCGTTGTTTTCAGTCCAGTAAGGAACAAAGTATGCTGAATAGCTATCTCTCGGTCTACGAATGGTGCAAGACCTTGTTGTAGGTATTCCAAACTCTTAGTGCCTCTAACCCAGTTGCTGAATTCGGGGTTGTCGAGACCTCCATCATATGCAGCATCCGTCTCACTATCATTGTCACTAGCCGTGTCAGGATCACTGGGCACATCACTGTTGCCATCTGAATCACTCATTCTAAGTTCATCTGAAGAAATGTTAGATTAGTTAGATTATGACGAAGGTGAATAAGATATAGAAAAAAGGATCGACATAATATATAATTTGCAATTAGCTAAGAGAGATCATATAGCAAGTAATTGGAAACCTAAGAACCTAAGTTTCGGACGCCAATCAAATTTCTTGCACAAGAAATGTTTTTCCGGTATTGTCACATGATTGACACATGATGTTGTACAGCCAAGCATTACACATCTCCCGTTACAAAATAAACAAATAATTCCTTACATATATCTCATGTACGGGATTGTGAAAGAGACTTAAAACAGTTGCATATATCTCATGTACAGGATTGTGAAAGAGACTTAAAACAGTTGCATATATCTCATGTACGGGATTGTGAAAGAGACTTAAAACAGTTGCATATATCTCATGTACGGGATTGTGAAAGAGACTTAAAACAGTTGCATATATCTCATGTACGGGATTGTGAAAGAGACTTAAAACAGTTACATATATCTCATGTACAGGATTGTGAAAGAGACTTAAAACAGATGCATATATCTCATGTACGGGATTGTAAAAGAGACTTAAAACAATTACATATATCTCATGTACGGGATTGTGAAAGAGACAAGAGACTTAAAACAGTTGCATATATCTCATGTACGGGATTGTGAAAGAGACTTAAAACAGTTGCATATATCTCATGTACGGGATTGTGAAAGAGACTTAAAACATATGCATATATCTCATGTACGGGATTGTGAAAGAGACTTAAAGCAGTTACATATATCTCATGTACGGGATTGTGAAAGAGACTTAAAACAGATGCATATATCTCATGTACGGGATTGTGAAAGAGACTTAAAGCAGCATTGCATCGTAATAAAGGATGTTTTTGGTAAAATATAAATACTAATGTGTGTGTGTTTACAAAAATCGAAATAGTCGCTCAGAAATGATAAAATTCCAATAAATATAAACCGTCGTATACGCGAATTTATTTATCAACAAACGAAATGGGTTTATCAACACACGAAATGTAAACACGCACAGCGCGCATGCGTGAAACAACAGAGGATGTAGAGAACAACGTTGGAATGTCAACATATTTTGAACATGAAAGACTATCTATCTATCTTCCTCTAATGTCGAACCCCTCACGGGGTTGTAGACATGTCCCTAAAAGACTTAGATAACAGAGGTATTAATCAACATCTCAAGTAATTCAATTAAAACAGACAACGTGGGACAAATGGGAACGATGCATTCCGAATGTAAACAAGTGCGGACGATGCGTTCCGATTGTAAACAAGTGCATGACCGAGCGATTCGGGAAGTCCTACTTTCGGTTTCGAGTTTGTTTCATCGCAAAAAAACACTATTTACCAATTAAACATAATTATACAAAGTATAATGTAAGAATGTGTAGCAGCATTGCTACCCATACGTACAATTTGAATTTTTCAAATATCTTTTATTTCATACGATGTAATGCTGCTTTAAAACAGTTACATATTTTCGAAATCTAATTTTGCTCATTTTCGTGTTTGGCAGTTTTCGAAAACTGGTCGTGTCCGGAAACAGGGCGATTGATGATAAGTGTGGAGTGCATGCTTTCTTATTGTTGTAAAACAACAAATAAATTGCCTATTAAATATATAGTAAAAAGTAAATACGTACAGTATGTCCATTTATATTTCTAATCTATCATTTCTTCTGTGAAGAGGTATTATATTCAAATCAAACTGAAAAAACAGCAAAAATATTACAAATGCAATGGCAAACATTGACACCGTCTACATGTCAATGACGTCACAGTTTTTACACACTGTATTCTTCCGCCAAATATTACAGTATACCCAATCTTCAGTTTACAATTGTCTGACTTCTTTTATCACATCTTTTCTACACATCAACTAGTCTGAAGTATTCTCGAGTCACATAATTTCTCAAAAACACCACTATACACTGCATGTCATTAAAATGCATTTTTTTACTAAAAAAGAAAACATTATATTAGTTACCGTATCAGGACTACATTCTACAGCCTATTTACGTTACATGTATTCTAATAACTTATTAGAGACTAACATATGTACTTTGAGACATATTGCGTGAAGCATGTAAAATGTTAAACAGCGAATGTGTTGTGTTACAACTAACATTATATGTGTTTATCGCAAGCAGGTCAATATATAATATTTCTTAGAGACCTTTACAGAATTACTATGACAAGAGTAACGTTTTGCTCTCAATAAATACGTAGCTTAATTTTACAACTAACCACATCTTGGTCAAAGTGTGCTGCAAGAAAATATTACAGTAACTGTGCACACTGTTGGTACTAGTAACTGCTGGCTGCACTGTTGGTACTAGTAACTGCTGGCTACACTGTTGGTACTAGTAATTGCTGGCTACACTGTTGGTACTAGTCACTGCTGGTTACACTGTTGGTACTAGTAACTGCTGGCTACACTGTTGATACTAGTAACTGCTGACTACACTGTTTGTACTAGTAACTGCTGACTACACTGTTGGTACTAGTAACTGCTGGCTACACTGTTGGTACTAGTAACTGCTGACTACACTGTTGGTACTAGTAACTGCTGACTACACTGTTGGTACTAGTAACTGCTGGCTACACTGTTGGTACTAGTAAATGCTGTATACACTGTTGGTACTAGTAACTGCTGGCTACACTGTTGGTACTAGTAACTGCTGACTACACTGTTGGTACTAGTAACTGCTGACTACACTGTTGGTACTAGTAACTGCTGGCTACACTGTTGGTACTAGTAAATGCTGTATACACTGTTGGTACTAGTAACTGCTGGCTACACTGTTGGTACTAGTAACTGCTGACTACACTGTTGGTACTAGTAACTGCTGACTACACTGTTGGTACTAGTAACTGCTGGCTACACTGTTGGTACTAGTAAATGCTGTCTACACTGTTGGTACTAGTAACTGCTGGCTACACTGTTGGTACTAGTAACTGCTGACTACACTGTTGGTACTAGTAACTGCTGACTACACTGTTGGTACTAGTAACTGCTGGCTACACTGTTGGTACTAGTAACTGCTGGCTACACTGTTGGTACTAGTAACTGCTGGCTACACTGTTGGTACTAGTAACTGCTGGCTACACTGTGGGTACTAGTAACTGCTGACTACACTGTTGGTACTAGTAACTGCTGGCTACACTGTTGGTACTAGTAAATGCTATATACACTGTTGGTACTAGTAACTGCTGGCTACACTGTTGGTACTAGTAACTGCTGACTACACTGTTGGTACTAGTAACTGCTGGCTACACTGTGGGTACTAGTAACTGCTGACTACACTGTTGGTACTAGTAACTGCTGACTACAATGTTGTTGGTACTAGTAACTGCTGACTACACTGTTGGTACTAGTAACTGCTGACTACACTGTTGGTACTAGTAACTGCTGGCTACACTGTGGGTACTAGTAACTGCTGTCTATACTGTTGGTACTAGTAACTGCTGTCTACACTGTTGGTACTAGTAACTGCTGACTACACTGTTGGTACTAGTAACTGCTGACTACACTGTTGGTACTAGTAACTGCTGGCTACACTGTGGGTACTAGTAACTGCTGTCTACACTGTGGGTACTAGTAACTGCTGTCTACACTGTTGGTACTAGTAACTGTTGTCGACACTGTTGGTACTAGTAACTGCTGACTACACTGTTTGTACTAGTAACTGCTGACTACACTGTTGGTACTAGTAACTGCTGACTACACTGTTGGTACTAGTAACTGCTGGCTACACTGTTGGTACTAGTAACTGCTGACTACACTGTTGGTACTAGTAACTGCTGGCTACACTGTTGGTACTAGTAACTGCTGACTACACTGTTGGTACTAGTAACTGCTGGCTACACTGTTGGTACTAGTAACTGCTGACTACACTGTTGGTACTAGTAACTGCTGTCTATACTGTGGGTACTAGTAACTGCTGACTACACTGTTGGTACTAGTAACTGCTGTCTACACTGTTGGTACTAGTAACTGTTGTCGACACTGTTGGTACTAGTAACTGCTGACTACACTGTTGGTACTAGTAACTGCTGACTACACTGTTGGTACTAGTAACTGCTGACTACACTGTTGGTACTAGTAACTGCTGGCTACACTGTTGGTACTAGTAACTGCTGACTACACTGTTGTTACTAGTAACTGCTGGCTACACTGTTGGTACTAGTAACTGCTGACTACACTGTTGGTACTAGTAACTGCTGACTACACTGTTGGTACTAGTAACTGCTGTCTATACTGTGGGTACTAGTAACTGCTGACTACACTGTTGGTACTAGTAACTGCTGTCTACACTGTTGGTACTAGTAACTGTTGTCGACACTGTTGGTACTAGTAACTGCTGACTACACTGTTGGTACTAGTAACTGCTGACTACACTGTTGGTACTAGTAACTGCTGACTACACTGTTGGTACTAGTAACTGCTGGCTACACTGTTGGTACTAGTAACTGCTGACTACACTGTTGTTACTAGTAACTGCTGGCTACACTGTTGGTACTAGTAACTGCTGACTACACTGTTGGTACTAGTAACTGCTGACTACACTGTTGGTACTAGTAACTGCTGTCTATACTGTGGGTACTAGTAACTGCTGACTACACTGTTGGTACTAGTAACTGCTGTCTACACTGTTGATACTAGTAACTGCTGACTACACTGTTGGTACTACTAACTTAGTAACTGCTGACTACACTGTTGGTACTAGTAACTGCTTTCTACACTGTTGGTACTAGTAACTGCTGACTACACTGTTGGTACTAGTAACTGCTGACTACACTGTTGGTACTAGTAACTGCTGACTACACTGTTGGTACTAGTAACTGCTGGCTACACTGTGGGTACTAGTAACTGCTGACTACACTGTTGGTACTAGTAACTGCTGACTACACTGTTGGTACTAGTAACTGTTGTCTACACTGTGGGTACTAGTAACTGCTGTCTACAGGTATTTTTTCGAAAATAGTGAGGGAAACCCTTAAGATTGAAAAAACAGGTATTGTGGAACATAGCTACTGCATTTTTGGAAACTATTTCAGAAATAATAAGCACCAAAATTGTATATACATGTATATTATAAATAATAAAAGTAGGTGTCAACACGTTCGGTGAAAAATAGTTCGTATTTTGTGAAACACAGTGTCATGTTCAGGTGTTTGTGACAAACTAGTTGTGGGCAGCATACTTATTATAATAATTGTTATAATTGTTTTTTTTTCTTTTGGAGAATTCAATAGCAGTGTTTGACCTAAATTATGATGTAATCTGTTTTGGTCGGTATGGGATACAGAACATGGTGGTTTATTTCATTTTATTCTACGGTCAATATGCATAGTTACTTGTTTATGGCACAGGGATTCGGCACGTTTGGGGGTACTAGTATATATATTTAAGTACAGGGATTCTACTATGTGGGATGTCAGATTTCGCATCGATCAGTAAAATGGCCCTATCTGCAACAATTTTGTACAAATCTGTCCAAATATAACGCCTATCCCGAGTCATTATATTGTTCTTCAAATAAAACACAACGTTAAGCTGCGTGCATGTATACTTTGCAAACAATAGCCACATACATTGGCCATAGCAGGTCACATTTCCATACTAGGACACGGGTTCTGTCAGCAACAAAAACAATCTTCGACGGGAGAGTTTTAACAGTGAATAACATTATCAATAAAATGTGTTTCCACTAAAGTGTAGGTTTATTCGGCAAAAATGTACGTCAAAAAGAGATTTCGGAGAATTTTTCAATTTGTTTTGAAAATTTCTCAAGCGACGCAGTTCGCGTTGAAACGAGCGTTCTGATTGGATTATGATTATTCTTCATATAAAAATCAAATATCTAGTTACATTCTAATAATCCAATCAGAACGCTCGTTTCAACGTCGTTTCAATGCGAATTGCGCCGCTTTAGAAATTTTCAAAACAAATTGAAAAATTCTACCAAATCTCTTAAATATATATACTAGTACCCCCAAACGTGCCGAATCCCCGTGGTTTATGGCATGTGGTTTATGGGCTATCTTGTTACTACATTAAAAATGCACCATATAAGCACATAGCGTATAAACATGGATATCCATAGCCTGGGAACAGGCGTCGATATATTTTGCTTGGTTAGTCAAATCACAGGAACTTGAAATTTTATCCATAAGCCACCAAAGGTCTCGTACCTCTATCCTAGGACACCCCCCTCTATTAAATAGAGGGGGTGTCCTAGGATATAGAGGTGGTGTCCTAGGATAGAGGAACGAGGGCTTATGGTGACGCACCTTTGGGGGCTTATGGTGGCTTATGCAAGTTATGGATAATATTTCAAGTTCCTGTGGTTAAATAACGATCAGTGTTGAAATACAAGTAAGTGCTAAAATGCAGTCATTGTCGAAAATAAGTGCGAACATTGACTAATAAACATCCCTGATATCGGCCGTCACCTGTTTTCGGCCTTTGTTTATTCACGTTATTTCTGTTTATATCCGTAATGCAAATAACGTCATTGTTAACAAAACAGATGCGTTGATACTTATGGCATTTACATATTAGTTATCAAAGATTACTGCGCGTAAAGCAGAAACATTGTCACATGTTTTTGAAAGTATGCAAATGTTGATGTTTTCATTAATCCCATTTATGTGTAGCCTAAAAATTAGTAATAAACTATTATCGCTAAGTCGCCGACAATCGTTCGCCGGCAATGACATCGGCGATAATCGATTGTGAAAATGTGTAATCGATTATAATCGACGAGTCTTTATTTTTGTCTCTTACTTTAATGTTTGTTTATACCTCAAATAAAACCACGATTTACTATTGGCTGTATTTTATTAGCATTGCACGTTTGCAACAACAATTCTAACTGTATCTAGTACTATACTTTTCACTAGTATGCCACTAAGCGTTCTGTCCTCTATTAACTTAAAAACTAATTTGATATCAGGTGGCAGTCCAGTAACTTAAAGTCTAGTACTCAGATGTAACTGAGTAACTAATTTGTCGAAATTAGTAACGTGTAAGTAATTTATTAGTACTAAATAGATTGTTAAACTCACAAATTAGATGGAATGATTTTGATTTATAACTATATCAATTTCCCGATTAATAATCAATTATCTAATCGGTTTACCCGTCCGATTATTCAGATTAATCGATTTTGAAACCGATGCACATCACTACTAAAAATCCCTTAAACAGAGGTAGATATAAAGAAATGTGTTTGTTTTTGTAAAATGACAAATTTTATCGTCTGCTCATGAAGACAATGTCATAATGCGCATTTTACAGGTCAATTCAAATATAGTGTTCCTCTTACAGCTTTTTAACATATTTTCTTCAATAATACATCCAAGATATTTACGATTTATCCTAATTCAGTTTCATCAAACAAATTTCAAATCCAACCTGGCGTCTCTATTCAACAAGTGCACTGACACATGCATGTCAGGCTGTTAGAGACATGGGTTTGCCAGTAAAATCGGCAGCAAGACAGTATGGTGTGACACTCTCCATATTAAATGACATTTCTCTCCATGTAACAACTTACCTCATATTGAAGAGTAAACATAATTTGTTAGGTGTTAAATTCCTCCGTTTCGAGTAACTATTATTACTATGCCCAATGTTAATTAGCTTTTTGGAACTTAACTGTAATCAACATTTCTGTTACATGAATTTTCAAGGTCGGCCGATAATAAGTACTTTTTTCGACGCCATGTTGAAATCACAAGCGAATGAATATTATATGTATTTTATTTTGAACATTTGTTATGCAATCTCAGTTTAGATAATTGCATTAAATGCAGAAATGACAATTTTACTTAGTAATATTATTTCACTTGCCGTAAAAGACACTGACTAGAAGACATCCATCGAAAAGCCTTAGACGGCCGATTACAGGTACGCTAATGGTAATATTCTGTTGCGACTAAATTTATCGGGTTGGCTTACAGTGCCTAAGTACGTACGTATAGCCTGGGAACAGGTGTCGATATATGTTGCTTGGTCAGTCAAATAAATATATTTTAACACCGAGACTATTAATTGGGCCATATTGAGTTTCTGATCATGTCATTTTGCCAGAAGTTAAAAAGTGCAAAATCGACAGACTGTAACCCAGGTTAGGATATCCAATAACTCCATATAGACAGGATGCAGAATCTAAAATTGTTAAACTGATAAACGTGAGGGGAACAACATGGAAACATATATATAATATTATTATGATATGTATGGATGAAGAAAAGTTTTGCTTCCATCTTGGCAAATGCATTTGAATATATTTTAGGCCATAACAAAATACACTGTACTTAGACGTTTTTTGGCGATTTTCGGAACTCGCTTTTAAAGAGATATAGCACATATATTATCACTTAAGGTATATTTTAACATAACTTAATGTTTATCTAAAACACATACTAATACTTATATAAGACAAAACTAATATATGTGTTCAAATCAGTATGCATGTATAATATTCACTCACTATATTTATTTTGAAAGCATTAGTGATGTGACATTGTTGCGAGGATATTATAATATATATTTCATTTCAGTTTACACAACATATCAAAGCATGTCAGTTTTACTACATGCTTTAGTCTCTACTTTCAGAGGGATTGAAAGGATTTTTAAACCAGTCTTCTATGTTTTCATGATGATCATCGTGAGAACATTTGCATATGGCTGTACAAGGGATGCCTGCCTTTCTACAGAGGCAACGTCTCGTTCTACATTGTTCAGCTTGCGAGCAGCCACAACTGGTTAGCTGTAAATAGTTTGCTGGTACAGCATCCTGATTCATTAACAGAGGTTTCAGTAAGTCCCCATCCTTTTTCCAGCCACACAGTAGAGGTGATTGTACATCTGGCTCAGCAATCAGGGAATGGCGCCAGACAAAGGCTTGAAAGTGTGACCGTTTTATATGTAGCTTCAGGGCATCATGCGTGGGTGGGATGTTTTCTAAGGTTTTCTTGGACTTCCTGAACATTGATGACCGGATCTTTTGTATGTCTGTTACAGAAGTTTCTGGGCAGTATAATTTACATATGAATGCTTCCACATCAGATTGTACCTGAGAATTACATATCACCTAACTTTTCTACAAGTTTTTCATTTCTATCGCAATAAACTTTCCAAGCAGACTTTTTCCCTATTCCAGCAAACTGAGATGTTGTATCTGAACCAGTCAGTGAGTGGAACTGGAGGATACTCTTCCGAATTTCATCTGACAAATTTAACTTTGGTTTAAGGCTCGTTCCACTCTTCATCCACAATTCCTGGCATTCTATTTCAGGAAAGAAAAAAGTTAACACGACCAGAACATCTGTATCTCTACACTGCACTATTAGTCGCTTATAGCCATGTCTAGAGGCCTCATGTCCATGCAGTACTATGCGAGTATCATCCTCCTCTTGGTTGGATTATAAATCATCATTGGGGGGGGGTTGTTGATGATTTGATGTTCCTTATATCACTAAATCCTCCAGCTGTTATTAGTTCACATCCTTCTTTTGTCTGAACTTTTGCAAGTTCTTCTGACAGAAAGTTTGCCAATCCTTTTTTGTTGTCCTCTAATGACATATAGTTCTGCCAGTTAGCAGGGAGTTTCACATGTCTGTTATCAACTAGGTGTCTCATTAATCTCAATCCTTTTCTGCGCTTTACTCTTGTGCATGATTTAACTGAATCCTTCTTATAATGGTCAAAGACCACATCGACTCGTGTACAGTGAAATTTAAAGTTGGAGAGAACAGCCTGTATATAAGTGTCTGCAATGTCCACACATATGTTTGCATCTTTTGGTTTTCCTATAGCCTGCACTAATGCCATTCCATCAATAATGATGCATGTATTGTCAGCTGATGGGGGCATATCCTCTTTCACAATGTCTTGCTCCAGCAGATGACTGAGCTGTGATTTATCGGTTGGTCTCAGACTTCCATCTGTGTTTGCCAGTGCTAAAGGTACTGGACATAATTCTTTTTCCAGTAACTGATCAATGTTAATATCCCGCCCAGATTCAATTGTTACTGCCAGCCGTTGGAAGAGATTTCTATCTGCCTTTATTTGGACCGTCTTCTGTTTATCCGATTTAATATCCACTACATAAAGAGATGAAAAGTTGTGGGCTTAACTTTTGTAAGTGTTGCATGAAAATTAGTGTTTTTTTCTATCAATCTCTCTTTGATGAATGTGTTGATCACCTTCTTTCCATTTGTCTTGCCATTCAATAAGTTATCTGTGATATCTTCTGTGGCAATAACCCCTGTAGTAATGCATACTAGATCTGGAGAGTCAATGCAGAAGACATTAAACTTTTGGAATGTCTCGATGAGTTTTACAACATCAGCTTCATCTCTCTTTAGTCTAGATGGACCAAGATCTTTGTGATCCCATTCATCATCATCGAGTTCTGGTTTCAAACCAAACATTGTCCAAGTGGCCTGAGCCAGATCTGATCTGGTATTGTAGCGCAAACTCCATTTCTCCCACGCTGATTCAGTTCTAGTGATCCCTACAAGACCACCAGATACTTTTCCTAACTTGTTAATGTGTTCTAGACCTTGGTCATCTGGTAGCTGGTTAAAATGATGGTTTGTTTCTTTGACTACAAAATCTCCATCCATGAATCCCCTGTACACCTCTGGAG
The DNA here is from genome assembly GCA_014843695.1 of Archivesica marissinica. NCBI lineage: Eukaryota > Metazoa > Mollusca > Bivalvia > Venerida > Vesicomyidae > Archivesica > Archivesica marissinica. Next base: position 49,048,755 of record CM026393.1, read on the forward strand.
CTTTTTCCTCAAACTGTGTTGCATCAGCCAGAAACACTGTTGCCCATCTGGTATAATTGGTGTGGTCATAGAGAGCAAACCAGGGGATCATCTCAGCCAAACTGGAAAGGAATAGTTTCCAATTACCCTCTCGTAGTGATCATGTGAATCTGAGAAGAATACTGACCAAGTCCATATAATTTCTCCAGAATAGGTAAGTTGGATTATCATTATTTGATTTATCATATTCTGTAACATAATCCAGCATTTGATGTAGAACGGGAATCATTTCATTGATTGCTGCTTCAATCTGATCCTCATCCTTTTGTTGGAATCCTTCAGCAACTTCCTTGGCCAGTCGTAGGATGGGTGTATCCAGATCTTTGTTATTTGTCACCATCCACTGATCAAAGGTAGGCCACAGGATCCTCCACAAAGATTCCAGAGTTAATTTATGGGCTCGTGCTATTCGATTCCAACCCCTTCCACTGAGAATGTTGTCAGCTGTTGTTTCTCCATACATACCACTTTCAACCCACACATATCTTAGTCCTGAATCTGTCATAAACTGACCAATGACTTTGGAAAAGTTTAGTTGTGTGTGAAATCCACCTAACATTATGATAATGTTTTCGCATTCCTCTGGTTTCAGCCACTGCAGCATTTTTCCCTTTGAATATAACTGTTCATCAAATGTTAGAACTGTATACTTTTGGCCTAATGCTTTGATCATGTTAACACACCTCTCCTGGATTGACCATCCTTGAAAGAATCCAAGATAAGTCTTGTACCTCAGCTTTCCTGAGTTCACTCTGATCAGGCTCAAACTGGTTCAGATTTAGTTCTTTAGCAAACACAGGATATGGCTTTTGTGAACCAATATCTGATTCTTTAAGTTTATTGAATTCCTTGGGTATTGTAGCCTTTCTTTGTGATGTGAACTTTATATCAGGAGATGAATTTTGGTTGTCACCTTTGATGAACATAGCAGACTGTGATATGTATATAGCATAGTCAATGGTCAGGCTGGAGCAAAATAATATTTGATAACATCCATGTAATCACTGAAAATGTATTTCACTGCTGCCCATAGACACATATAGACACAGATAGATACAATTTAGCAATTTTATATCAATATATTAACAGAAAATGACATGAGCACTGATACTATTATAGAGCTGTTTATCACACTGAAATATTGTCAGATACTATACCTGAACTATATCAACAATGCCAAATCACATATTACAATGTTTACACTTTCTCTGTATACATTGTTCAAGACAGTTGTATGCTTTATTATGAATGTATCAAGAGGGTTTTGATAAGGATTAGGCCAATTTTATAAAGGAACTTGGAAGGGTCAGCACAAATTCACAAATGTTGGTGTTCTGTTGCTGTGCTACATATTATAATACATATCTGGAGATGTCCATATTAAAATATTACTTTCAAATTATGTGATCAATAATCTGTAGATATCAGAATTAAAATGTTTCTTTCTAGATAGCTGTATTGATATAGACTTATAGATATAGATTATTATTTTATACCAATATTAGTAGGAACAAAATCAGATCAGTTATGAACACTTTGCCTAGCTGGTACTTTTTATTTACAATACACAACCATCAATAGTATTCCAGGTAAGATGAAGTGGGTGTACCATAAAAATGGACAAAACGACACCTACCTAGCTTGATTATATATCAAATATGAAGACAGAAAATGGTTTGTGGCAAGCTGTATCGGGTAGCTAATAGGCCTGTTGGGCCGTTTCCATGGCAACGGTATCCCACATTCAGATATTGGGATATGGTATCAATTATATGCCAGAACTAGGCACTCTTTCATTGTAGAAAGTTAATATTAGTTTCAAACTAAACAGTATTGATAATGCTTTCATTTGATGATAATTTATGTAAATATACTCATTTGCATACCCATGAATATTAATTAGATTGTCAGAAATTGGATATAAAATACTGAAAAATGGCTGTTTTTCATGCCAGAAGACATGAAAAACATATTTTCTATCAAGCCAAATGTGCTAAACTGTTGTTAGATAATTTTGCAACTGAAATCCTGGCAAGTCACTTCTATGGATTATCTCCCTTTTATAAATAACGCCATTTGTGATGTAAACAAATAGAAACAACAAATATTCTAGTCATCAAATGTCAATTCTTTGTGACTGTAAGTGTACATTATTTTGCAAAACTGTTGTCCCTCTACTTATACATTATCTACATGTACTAATTATAAATGGAATGACACAGTAGGGAGGAAAGTCATTTTAGTGGATTTTTAAAACTAGAGTAGTACTCGGATATGACAGTTTTCGGATAAAACATTATAATCTCTTAAATGTAGAATCATAAAAACCTTTCATGATACTTATTCATTGAAACACACATAAAATATACTATTTTGGCTTTCTTTTAACTAATACATTAACAAATAAAACATTTTGGAAAATAGTGTGCTACAAATATTTATTTTATTGCATAATTTGACCAGCATATCGGACGATGGCTGCAAACATTGAGGGCAGTGATGACGAGTCGATGCAAGATTCCACAGTAGCAGCATCGTGCATAATACACTGTGTAGATAATCCTGTAGCAACTAAACTTACCTCTCCCAGGGATTTGCCATCATGACACTTCTGAATGCTGCAAGAATTCGAAACCATCAAGGCATTCTTGATATAGCAAGAACATTATCAGACGACACAGTCCCTGAACAGTCAGTGTACTATCACAGAGAGTGTAGAAGAACGTTTACCCATAAACGAGACATTGAAACACTACAGATATTAAATGAATCATCCAGTAAATCTGAGGAGGAAGCGTGTCCTTCTACATCTGAGTCAGATTGAGTCAGGAATACAGTCACCACAACCATCTGCTTGCATATTCTGTGACAAAACTGGCAAGTATAAAAGGGCACACGTACGAGAGAAACGTTGACTAGATGTGGAGAACTGAGAGCAGATACCACAGTGAGACAAAGAGCAATAGCTATTAATGACACTAAAATCATAGCTATTCTATCGAGAGAATTAGTTGCTGCAGAAAGACACTATCACCATTCATGCTATATGGAGTACACAAGACAATATCCAGATGAGAATAAGTGCAAGTCTAGCAGTACAATGGAACAAGATCCAGAACACCAGTTATATGCTGAAGCTGGAAAAAATGCATATGTTGAACTTTTTAAACAAATGAGAGACATGTTTTCTGAACCCAAAGTCAAAAAACTTTCAGAATTAAGGGAGAGTTTGAAGTCACATATGATGAAAGAAAGTGGAATATCAGAAATAAAGGAATCTACCAGAACTCACATGCTCCGTAAGATAAAGTTCGAGTTTAAGGAAAGTCTGAACTATACTAAAGATTCTAAAAACAATGTGCTAATTTTCCCGGATAATCTGACGGTAGAGCAGTTAGTGAAAGAGAATCAAGATTTAAAATACGAAATTCAGGACATGTTGTCAAAGAATGTTCATTGTAATGATGACTCTGGTAATGTGGCCATTAAACTGAGATCCATCATTCAAGATCATGTTAAAGAAGAACCTTGGCCACCACTCCCATCTGACCTGACAGATGCAACGGAATACATCCCTGCTGATTTGCATAGTTTCCTGAAAGTTCTTCTGACTGGTAAGCGAGGTGAAGTTGTCCCATCTGAAAAGGTTGCACGTGCAGCTAGTTCTATTGGACAAGATATTGTATACAGTGTCAACAGTGGAAGAAGAAAACCACCAAAACATATTTTGCTTCCATTCGCGGTTAAGTCTTTAACTGGAAATGTTGAACTTGTGAAAATAGGCTTGGCCATGGTGTCTCATACGATCAGCTACAGGAGATCGATACAGCATTATGCATAGAAAAACTCAACAGGTTTGAAGACAATGTGCCTATACCGGAATGTATTCAACCTAATATTCCAACGACGCTAGCCTGGGACAACATTGATAGATTAGAAGAGACATTAAGCGGTAAGGAAACGTCACACCGAGTGAACGGAATCGCCGTTCAGATGAAGTCATATGGTCCTTTCTTGCCCACAGCCCCAGGGAGACGTATTGAGAAAACAAGGAAGCGATCTATTGCACAATCGTTACCGACCATTCCTGAATATAATGCTGGTAAGCGTGTCGGTCCACTCAGTAGACAGTATATACCTATAAATGAAACTGAGGTCATCGAAGATAGTGTCAAGAAAAAACATCTTTGGGCACTGACAAGACTACACTGCTCCTCTAATCTACACTGCTCCTCTAATCAAACAGTCAGCAGTTGGACAGGCTTCAACATACTAACTAGAGACAATGTAGACATACAGCAAGATAACATTGGTTATATGCCAACGATAAATTCTCCTGCAACACAGCTGAAAACTGTCAATGAAGTCCTGACACAGTCTGTCCAGGTAATGGAATCCCTAGAACTACCAAACATTGTTGTTGTTTTTGACCAAGCTCTTTATGCGAAAGCCACTGATATAATATGGAAACACCCAGACATATTCAATGGAGTAGTACCAAGAATGGTAGTGTTCCATACGATTTGCACACTGCTCGGTATCATTGGAAAACGTTTTGCAGATGCTGGGTTAAAAGACTTGTGCATAGAATCAGGTGTAATAGCAGACGGGTCTGTTGCTGGTGTGATAGAGGGGCGAAAGTATAATCGGGCTGTTAGGTTTCATAAGTTAATGTACGAGTCATTAATTCGATTAGCTTGGAAAGGATTGTATGCCTCTTGTGTTTCAGAAGATGAAGGTTTGAAAGAGAAAGTATATGAACTTGGATTGAGAATTGATGAAATGAGTGACAATATCTGTGGAGATACCTTCTCTGAGACATTAGGTACTACTGAGTTTGCGGATGTATCAAAGGAATTCAATCAGTATCTGGATACTCTAAGACGAAAAGGGGATCTCTCAGCTTTCTGGATGACCTATATAGACTTGGTTGAACTGATGTTAAATTTGATTAGAGCATCAAGGGAAGGAAGTTGGAAATTACACCTACAAGCAATACATGATCTAATACCATGGTGCTTTGCATACGACAATGTTAATTATGCCCGTTTCTTGAGTGCGTACTTTTCAGACATGTCGCATTTACCAGAAGAACATCAACAAGTGCATGCATACATGGAACAGGGAGGTTTCTCTGTACAGATTGGATCATCCAACCCATTTGGGAGGATTCCTGTTAACCAGAATGTGGAGGAAACAGTCAACAAAGACACACATACACACGGAGGTACTAAACGGTTTCAGTTTGCAACCCTCTGCTGTGAGTCGATTCTACCTCACATCAGAATATCGAATATCATATTTGCGACAACTGAAAGAAAGCGTAAACATTTCGGATCCAAATAGTCGCCATCCAGACCTGGGAGAATCAAGAATAGGTAGGGATTAAGCAGGTGTCAAGAGCCTAATGGATATGCTTGAGAATAATTGGATAGACCCTTTCAACGCTGAAGATCAGGAACTTGTCAGTTTATCGACAGGTACGCTTGCCACAAGTGCTGTATTGAACGATCTGCACAATGCAAAAAGTATCGGTCTACAGGCCTATGAGAAGTTCAGAAAAGACAGGTTGGAACCAGGACATGAGAAAAATTCCATGATCCAATAACGAAGAATAAACTGAAAAGTTTTACTTCAATGAGCAAAAGAAAGGTTATTAAAAACAGTTCACAAAATGCTATTATTAAGGCAGATAGAAATCTCTTTGCTCAAATGATTCTGATAACTCAAACGAGAGACCTGAACATGGAAGAAGTATTACGACATCCTCTTGGCCCGATACCATGGTCATTAGCGTCTGCCAATGGAACAATGAGAAAAACCTCGAAGTCAGTGTTATGCAATGAGATTATAAAGAATGTCAAACCAGCAGAATCACTTGGCGAGAACAAAGCCTGTATCATTGACGGAATGGCACTATTGCAAAAAGTCCATGCTAACCAAATGACCTTTGCTGTGTTATCGCAACATGTTCTGTCCTTGATAATGGGCGAAAGTAGAGGTTGTGGCAGTGTTGATATGGTTTTTGATGTTTATCAGGATGGCTCAATCAAGGATGCTGAACGTATTAATAGAGGATCAGCGGATAGTACACAGTTCAAGAATATAGCACCAGGTCATAATGTACAGCAGTGGAGAACGTTTCTCAAAGGATCTGAAAACAAGAAGAACATCATCAAATTCCTTGTGAATGACTGGAAGCAACCACATCATAGTGAGACGAAGCAGCTGTTTGTGACATGTGAGGATGAATGTTTCGTTATCACTGAAGATGGTAGTGAAGAAGTAGAAGAGTTGAAATCTACTCAAGAAGAAGCCGACACTAGATTACTGTTACATGCCAAACACGTATCAAAGAATGGCTTTGGCTCAGTATTAGTGGTATCTGAAGATACTGATGTAACAATTCTGTGTCTAGCAAATGTATCAGATTTAGGGTGTCAAATGTATCAAAAGAAGAGCACTCAAACACGGACAAAGTATATCGACATTGGTAAACTAGCATGTTCAGTTGGACTGGATGTATGTGAAGCTTTGCCAGGATTGCATAGTTTTACAGGATGTGACACAGTGAGTGCTTTTGCAGGCCGTGGAAAGGTGACGGCATATAAACGTCTGAAAGCAGTGACTAGTTTTCAGGATATGTTCGAATTGCTTGGGACAAATTGGTCACTCTCCGATGAACTGTGTGATGGTCTTGAAACATTTACATGCACCATGTATTCATCTAGAAGCTCTACAGCTGATGTAAATGAACTACGATATCGACTTTTCTGTGCAAAGAAAGGAGAACTTGAATATTGGCAGTTGCCTCCCTGTGCAGCATCCCTTCTTAAACAGTGTATGAGGGCCAATTACCAGTGTGCTATTTGGAGACGATGTCTTGAACCTTCCCCTGATGTTCCATCTCCAATAGGAAATGGTGGCGTCTTAGCGAAGAAGATGATGCAAATGGTAGTGGTTATCTTGCTGTTGAATGGAATGATGTTCCTACTGCACCGGATGCTGTAATGGAGTTGTTGATGTGCAACTGTTCTCGTGTATGCAAACCAGACACATGTTCTTATCTAAAAAATAAACTGAAATGCACTCAGATGTGCAAACTAACAACTTGTTCAAATCAGCGTGAAGATGAAGAATTGTACATACCAGATACAGAAGCCGATGACGAAGAGACCGACAGTGATACTGAGCTGATATTCAATTAACCTGTAGAACAGGTATATAAACTATATCATCAGACAATGGCATTGTGCATGACTAATATATCGGTATTGTTCATGTATTGATGATTCACATGGTAATTGAGTAATTTGAATAATAGTTCTGATATAGTCCTTAAATAAATACATGTGTTGAAATAAAAGGAAGTAATAAATATAGTGCATTAATTTACATTAGGTATTGTAGCCTCATTGTGTCAAATTTACAAGTACTCTTTAAAATATATGCAGACAAAACACAAACTGATACAAAAAAATCAATGATCAGTCTTACGGATAAATATTTGTAAATATCTTTATAAATATTTGAATTACGTCCCTTTACAGTATTGCAGTGTGTAATGACCCCTTGTATATTGGTTATTTCATATGTTTCAACTGGATAGTTTGTACTAATAAATCAAACTTTAACATCATGTGTAAATCATTTGATTTTTGCAATTGTTTTATTAGACGGAAAATATAAGCAATTTTGTTTCCGTTTTGTAGCGAAACAAGTCACTTTAAGCATATAATTTACGTCATTAAATAACTCACACCAAAGAGCATTGTTGAATATGGTAGACCAAGTTGTTTTGAATAATTTGATACCAAATAATGATAGAATATCTTTGTTTTAGTCATTTGAGCCCAATTGTGCTTCCCATACCCTCAAAAGTAAGCAATATTTTTTCAATCCGAAGGTACTTTTTCAAATGGCAAAAAATGTTGTTAAGCTACTCCCAATTGCTTGCCACAACACAATTTTATTATGTCAAGATGTATATCTTCCAAAATATATAAGTGCCGTTTTGTCCATTTTTATGGTACACCCCACCATGGTTTCCTGAACTTGGCTGAAAGGCTACAACCATTGTGTATATAATATGTATTGAATAATAACTAAATACTGTATATTTCAAAAATATTAGTATTACTACATAGTTCGCAGGTCAGTGAAATAAACAAGTCCACTATTAACAATTTTTTTTAAAATTGCGGACATTGCAGTTTGGGTTGGGGATGGATTATCTCATAAAAGCATGTATTAAAATACTATTTTCTATTTACAACCATAGTACAGTAAAAACCCTCTATGCGACCACCCCGATTTCGAGACCACCCCGCTATTGCGTACGATTTTTTTCAGAACGGAATATTTCACTATATATGTCAATGGTCGTTGACCCCGATAACCAGACCACCCCGCCATGTTATTTGATTTATGGCGATGAACATGTTATATGTTTATGCCAAATAAAATATATTGAATTGAATTGTTATTACGTAATACGACCAGTTAATTCAGACAAATGCCATTAATCCTATGCTAATTGAACCGCTACAAACTGTAATACACAAGGTAGGTAGTATGTGTTTCTATTAATAGATAATTACCTCTTTCTGTTTGCTAATCTTTGCGATATTGGATTGATTGATCTCCTCGAGTGTTGGACAATAAAAGATTATCATTAAGAGAGTATGCTTCATCCAGGTCTTTCCTCCACTACGTGCACGTCGTGACCTAGGCACAGCTCACAACAGGAAAGTTCAATGACTTCGCTGACGGAAGACGCGCCATCGGAATCGCGTGACTCTGTACATATACATACAGAATAACATACCACTAACTAACCTACTTGGCGAGACAGCATCACTTAGTGCTGGAGACGACGGATAGCTGGATTCTTTTAGCCGGCTCCTTCAAGGGGAGCGATCTCCTTCAAGGAAGACGGTGGGACGCTGACTTCTTGATGGCGTGAGGACCCCAGCGAAGAAACCAGAACCATTATTGCTGTTGTGAGCTGACAAATCGTGGAGGATGTGGCCCTACAAAGGACCCGTTCGAAAGAAGCAAACAGGACTTGTCACCCTGCGAAGAGAGAAGTTGCCTTCCTAGCTGTCAGCTTAAACAACTTAGAGATATCGACATAAACACCGTAGAGAAACCAGTCGCCCAAATGCATTTATGCGGTGGCGACTATAAATAAACTTACATCATTCGTAGTATGCTTCATATCACATTTTGCATTTATAGAATCAGCATGGACCGTAAACGCAAAGAACTCTCTCTTAAAGAGAAACTTAACTTAATAAATGAAAGTCCCATACCTGTCACGCTTTTAGACCTCAAATCACACTCTCACGCGTATTTTTAATATTGTCACGCTTTTTCTAAAAAACGATTTACCTACACTAATATCCGTGCTATACACGGAAACACGGTTTGGCTTATGATATAGTGCGCACCGTTTTGACCTACTTTCGCCAAAACGAGACTAACAGGTAAACAAACGTTTACTATGCATTACTCGTATAGGAATGACACACCCGAGTGTCACATAATCTTGAAATTTACCAGTAGTTAGACGCAATATCTGTTCCTACGAATGTATATGGGTTATATGGTTCAGAGAATTACTTAGTGCGTCGTCCATTGTCCAGTGGTACAGTGGTAGAGTGTCTTATTTGGATTCAAAGGGTCCCGGGTTTGATACTAGTTTGGGGCACACATAGTGTCATTGAGTGAGGCATCTCAGTACTGGTTAGTGACTTAAGTCTGCTAAGCCTGTCAATAAAAACATGTCAAGGTCCCCACAAGGTGCTTGGCATCAATAAAACCTACATTGTACATAAGTCATTGAATGCATTAGTAACATTTAGGTCACACGCACCATATTAACGATATTAACCCATGGCATTGGAATGGCCTCCCTCCCCTCAACGAAGGATCACTGCCGGCCCAATGGAAGTCAGCAAATGTTGCTCCCATTTACCAAAAAGGGAACAAGTCACACCCCGCCAACTATAGGCCTATCTCACTGACATGTGGTCTATGCAAGGTTCTAGAACATATACTTAGTTTCCTCCTCGATAGTAAAACACTTCACTAACCATAGTATTCTGTACCATTTGCAGCATGGTAAACACACTAATTCTGTCCTCCTGATATGTGTACATTACACTGACTTGTAAGCTAACATAGGTACAACAGCAATCTACTGCATATCTTAATCACAATTAACAATATATGACACCACTTACCATAGATCAGAAGCATCAACAATCAACAATTTATTTTCATCAAACAGAACACCATACTAAGATTTAAAGTACTGCCATTTTGTTAGACGCTCTATGAGGTGGCAGTACCTGATAGTTGAGATATATGAGATGTGCCATTTTACCCTATGGGACCATTTTGCCCCACCTTCCCCTAAACTCAACTTTAGCTGAGGTTATACTAATCATTTATACGCTCATATTTACTTAGGTCAGTCAAAATAGTTCAGTAATTAGCCATAATTTATGTCATTATTCACTCACCTTTACACAAATCGATGTCCTACCGGATAATCAGGGGTTTCCCAATAAATCACGTGACTGACAAATACATATTTTAACTGTATTGCATCTGCAATGCAACTATCTGACATTGAACGGTATTGTGTATCACTTCAGTTTTAAATGTAAAACAATCGATTCTATTATAATTAAAGTCTGTTTCCTACAGTGTTGCGTGCACGACAATACACTTCACTTATTTGCTGGTTGCTGATTAGCCGCTTAGGTTCACTGACGCATGCGATCTGAACAAAATTTGTATTGTTTTCAGAACATTATGATACACCATAGGCTTGACACAATGCATACAAATTTAAAATGACACCCTGTCATTATCAAAGCCATACACTGAAAGAAACAATTCCGGAAAAGTCAACAAACCGCTTGCAACACAATTCAACATCCGTAATTGAGTGCATCGTTGAATTCAAACCGCTTGCAATACAAGTCAACATCCGTACTTGAGTGCATCGTTGAATTCAAACCGCTTGCAACACAATTCAACATCCGTAATTGAGTGCATCGTTGACTTCAAACCACTTGCAACACAATTCAACATCCGTAATTGAGTGCATCGTTGACTTCAAACCACTTGCAACACAATTCAACATCCGTAATTGAGTGCATCATTGACTTCAAACCACTTGCAACACAATTCAACATCCGTAATTGAGTGCATCATTGAATTCAAACCACTTGCAACACAATTCAACATCCGTAATTGAGTGCATCGTTGACTTCAAACCACTTGCAACACAATTCAACATCCGTAATTGAGTGCATCGTTGACTTCAAACCACTTGCAACACAATTCAGCATCCGTAATTGAATGTATCGTTGACTTCAAGCCACTTGCATCTCGTAGCTGTAGATTCGAATTAGTTTAGTTTAAACTTTATTTATTTTACAACGATTGCGAAGCAAGTTCTAACAACTTATATTAATCACTCTCGTTAGCGCGGATGAAGGCGTATATGTGGTCATTCATGTGGGAGGAAACCGGAGTACCCGGAGAAAACCCACCTGTCCGATCTGGCGACCACCGTAACATCTCACATACTTCCCCTGTCCAAGGATCGAACCCGGGTTGCATTGGTGAGAAGCGAGCGCACTAACAACTGCGCTAATCGGACAACCTCGAGCTTACATTCGAATGACACTGGGTGCATACTCGTCAGGAAGCTGGCTTGCGGGCAGTCTTACCTGAAATACTGCTCGGAGGACGAACCCAGAGTCTTCCTCCACCAATAATAGCTGGGAGTCGCCATATGACCTACACTGTTGGTGCGGCGTTAAACACGAACTCTAGAAAATCGTGCAGTATTAGTTATAGTAGGTACACGAACTGATTTAGCTGGTTAGCTTCACAACTACGCTTTTGTTTCCATACAGCTAAGAGGTTCTGTTTCCATACAGCTAAGATGTTCTGTTTCCATACAGCTAAGATGTTCTGTTTCCATACAGCTAAGAGGTTATGCTTCCATATAGCTAAGATGTTCTGTTTCCATACATCTAAGAGGTTATGTTTCCATATAGCTAAGAGGTTATGCTTCCATATAGCTAAGAGGTTCTGTTTCCATACAGCTAAGAGGTTATGCTTCCATACAGCTAAGAGGTTCTGTTTCCATATAGCGAGATGGTTCTGTTTCCATACAGCGAGATGGTTCTGTTTCCATACAGCGAGATGGTTATGTTTCCATACAGCTAAGAGGTTCTGTTTCCATACAGCTAAGAGGTTCTGTTTCCATACAGCTAAGAGGTTCTGTTTCCATATAGCTAAGAGGTTCTGTTTCCATACAGCTAAGATGTTCTGTTTCCATACAGCTAAGAGGTTCTGTTTCCATACAGCTAAGAGGTTATGTTTCCATACAGCTAAGATGTTCTGTTTCCATACAGCTAAGATGTTCTGTTTCCATACAGCTAAGAGGTTCTGTTTCCATACAGCTAATATGTTCTGTTTCCATACAGCTAAGAGGTTCTGTTTCCATACAGCTAAGATGTTCTGTTTCCATACAACTAAGATGTTCTGTTTCCATACAGCTAAGAGGTTCTGTTTCCATACAGCTAAGAGGTTCTGTTTCCATACAGCTAAGAGGTTCTGTTTCCATATAGCTAATAGGTTATGTTTCCATACAGCTAAGATGTTCTGTTTCCATACAGCTAAGATGTTATGTTTCCATACAGCTAAGAGGTTCTGTTTCCATACAGCTAAGATGTTCTGTTTCCATACAGCTAAGAGGTTCTGTTTCCATACAGCGAGATGGTACTGTTTCCATACAGCTAAGAGGTTCTGTTTCCATACAGCTAAGAGGTTCTGTTTCCATACAGCTAAGAGGTTCTGTTTCCATACAGCTAAGAGGTTCTGTTTCCATACAGCTAATATGTTCTGTTTCCATACAGCTAAGAGGTTCTGTTTCCATACAGCTAAGAGGTTCTGTTTCCATACAGCTAAGAGGTTATGTTTCCATATAGCTAAGAGGTTATGTTTCCATACAGCTAATATGTTCTGTTTCCATACAGCTAAGAGGTTCTGTTTCCATACAGCTAAGAGGTTCTGTTTCCATATAGCTAAGAGGTTATGTTTCCATACAGCTAAGATGTTCTGTTTCCATACAGCTAAGAGGTTATGTTTCCATATAGCTAAGAGGTTATGTTTCCATACAGCTAAGAGGTTATGTTTCCATACAGCTAAGATGTGCTGTTACCATACAGCTAAGAGGTTATGTTTCCATACAGCTAAGATGTTCTGTTTCCATACAGCTAAGAGGTTATGTTTTAAATCGCAAGGAGGGTCTGTCTGTCTGTCTGTCTGTCTGTCTGTCTGTCTGTCTGTCTGTCTGTCTGTCTGTCTGTCTGTCTGTCTGTCTGTCTGTCTGTCTGTCTGTCTGTCTGTCTGTCTGTCTGTCTGTCTGTCTGTCTGTCTGTCTGTCTGTCTGTCTGTCTGTCTGTCTGTCTGTCTGTCTGTCTGTCTGTCTGTCTGTCTGTCTGTCTGTCTGTCTGTCTGTCTGTCTGTCTGTCTGTCTGTCTGTCTGTCTGTCTGTCTGTCTGTCTGTCTGTCTGTCTGTCTGTCTGTCTGTCTGTCTGTCTGTCTGTCTGTCTGTCTGTCTGTCTGTCTGTCTGTCTGTCTGTCTGTCTGTCTGTCTGTCTGTCTGTCTGTCTGTCTGTCTGTCTGTCTGTCTGTCTGTCTGTCTGTCTGTCTGTCTGTCTGTCTGTCTGTCTGTCTGTCTGTCTGTCTGTCTGTCTGTCTGTCTGTCTGTCTGTCTGTCTGTCTGTCTGTCTGTCTGTCTGTCTGTCTGTCTGTCTGTCTGTCTGTCTGTCTGTCTGTCTGTCTGTTCTGTCTGTTCTGTCTGTCTGTCTGTCTGTCTGTCTGTCTGTCTGTCTGTCTGTCTGTCTGTCTGTCTGTCTGTCTGTCTGTCTGTCTGTCTGTCTGTCTGTCTGTCTGTCTGTCTGTCTGTCTGTCTTCAGCATCATTATGATGAGATGAGAGAAAGAGAGGGGGAGATATGAGAGAGAGAGAGAGGGAGGAGAGAGAGAGAGGAGAAGAGAGAGAGAGAGGGAGGGAGGGAGGGAGGGAGAGAGAGGGAGGGAGGGAGAGAGAGAGAGGAGAGAGAGAGAGAGAGAGAGCAATTGTAACACGACGGGCGGGCAAAGTTTGATCACAACAATCTATTAGACATAACCAACACTCAGTTTTAATATACATGCAAAGATGGAATGATTGACGTACACAAATAATAATTCAGTTTGAATGTTCAAGGTGGCAGGTAACGACCACAAGGAATACCAACGAACAGAGCACTGGTGATGGAGTTACTTATAACTCAGGTTAAGTGTGTTTCAATGTCCAAGGTGACAATAACAATACCCACACATAATACACAAGCTAAGCGAACGCTTGTGACGGAGTCACTTACAACTCATTAAGTTTATTCAAATATAGCAAACAATTCACGTATCTGTATTGTCGAAATCACAAGGTCCAATCCTGACGCCGATGTTCATGTTCTGGCTATCGGTGTAGTGTTGGCTGTGGCTTGATCTGTAGCGAGGCTATCAAGAACATAGACGTGATGGTTGAGGCAAACACCCTCTCCCTTTCTTCTCCGTGATATATGTGTCCGGGCGAAAACAAACAACACTGAGTCTCCTGTACTTCCGGTAAACGATAAAGAGGCTCCGGGAGCTGTACTTCTGTTGTCTAATGTTGTTAAAACCTGTAGCCCAATCCATGTGTATGTCTTCTACTTCTTCTACTTCAATACTGCCCAGGGCTAATGCATCACGGGCAAGTGACATCATCAAAATGGTTAAGAGCTCTAAGGCGTATGTACAGTTAAAAACTGATAAAAACGTGTCACGTGTCTAGGCTGTTAGTTTTTGCAGACGAAGGCCAAACTCGTCTACAGATGTGGTCTGCACCAGGTCAGGAGGAAGCGCATTCCAGTCCCTGGTGGTACGAGGAAGGAAGCTGTTCTTGTACTGTTCATAACTGGTGTGCAATTGGATGTAGGCTAAGTCGTGTGTTCTTGTGCGATCGATGGAGGTTGTGACATACTCTGGGATGGTGACTGGAGACAGATTGTTGGTAGCTTTGTAAAATGTTACTAGTCGTTTGTTGGTTCTGCGTTGTTGTAGAGGCGGCCATTGTAGTTGATCAAGCATGGATGTTACACTTTCTCTGTAGGAGTAGACACCAGTGACAAAACGGGCGCCCTTGCGCTGAACTTTTTCTAAGGCTTGAATATCTTGTTTAAAGTAAGGATCCCAAACTGAAGATGAGTACTCCAAATGTGGTCGAACAAGTGATGTGAATGCCCTTGATTTCACTTCTTGGCTACATCCATAAAGATGTCTTCTCAGTAGGTTTAGAATCTTGTTGGCTTTGCCAGTTATGTTGCTTATGTGAGTTTCCATGTTAAATCTGAGGTCAATTCCATTCCAAGGTACGGATGATGTTGTACTTCCTGGATGTTGTTCCCTTCGATGTTATATTGAGTCTGAAGATGTTTGCGTTGTCTGGTGGTCTTGAGTAGGTGACATTTAGCTGCATTGAAGCGCATTAGCCAGGTGTTGGACCATTCAACCATCGTGTTTAGATCTAGTTGCAGTTGTATCTCGACAGTCATCAGCGAAGAGCTTGATAGTAGTAAGAGGAAATATCTTGTCACCAATATCGTTCACGTAAAGAAGGAACATTAGCGGCCCTAACACTGTGCCTTGTGGTACACCAGATAAGACTGGAGAGTCTGAGGATGAAGATCCATCAAGGACTACTTTCTGCTGGAGATGGCATAGCCATGACTCTATCCAGTTGTTTGTATAGCCGGTTATACCATAGTGTGTAAGTTTGTGGAGAAGTCTTCGCTGAGCTACTGTGTCGAATGCTTTACTGAAATCCAGGATCAGTATGCCAGTGGTCGTTCTCTTATCAAGTCTGCGTGATAAGTCTTCTACGGTGTTCAGTAATTGGGTTTCGCAGGAGTGGTTTGCTCTAAATCCATGTTGAAAATTTACGAGGATCTTATGCCGGTCCAAATGGTTCATGATTTGACTAAAAACAATGTGTTCCATGGATTTACACAGGATACATGTTAGAGAGACTGGTCTGTAATTGGCTGGGTTGGTCTAATCACCCTTCTTAAATACAGCAGTTACATTTGCATTTTGCCAGTCTAATGGTACTTGGCCAATGTTGTATGACTGTTGGAATATGATGCTCAGGATAGGGGCAATCTGGTTGGATACCATCTTAAGTATTCTGGTTGGTAAGAGATCAGGACCTGATGCTTTGGATGGGTTCAGGTTATCGAGAAGTTTCTCAATACCTAGGCTGGTGAACTCGATATCTGTCATTGCGGAGACCGGGGGACCTTCTATCTCAGGAAGTTGATCATCCGTCTCTCTGGTAAATACAGAAGTATACTGGGTGTTGAGTGCCTCTGCCTTTTCCTTTGGTTCACTAATGATGGTATTGTTTGACTTCAGGACGGGGATGTTACTATGTCCTAATTTCTTATCTTTTATGTAGGAATAGAATTTCTTAGGATGTTCATGCCATGCCAGTAATGTATGTTTATGTATATCACACGGTTACTATTGATTTGCAATCAAATATGATGACACAAACTTCCGGGCAAACAAATCTGGGATCTAATCGTCGACAAGTCGACACCGGGAATCTAAGCGTCCGGGGGAAGAGGGTTAAAATATAGATAACATCACAAGACGCTTGGGGTCTGGACAAATATCACACGTTTTTTTGTTGTTGTTTTTGTTTTGTTTTTAAGAACACTATGATACACTATAGGCTTGACAATATACATACATACATACAGCAAAACCACAATTATTTGCACGAAATGTTTATTATTGTTATATATAAATAGTAATGTATTATATAAATACATTAAACTGTTTCTATATATGGCCAAGTGTTTACCATGTAATATATATATATTTATTTTATGCATAATCGTCTGCTATTATTTTCGCGCCTAAAATTATCAGTCTCGCTTCGCGCGGGAAATGACTTAAGATTTTAGGCCTAATCTCAGTTTATCGAGGCCGTGGTTGCAGGTGTCCAGTTATGTAATATAAAGGCGACGAACTGGTTTGATGGTGTAATATTAGATAACATAACAGATGTTTTAGGAATAACAGATGTTTTAGGAATTGTTATATCATATAGACACTGATTCAATCGTGTATATAAGAAATGGATTTTATTAACTAAAATGAGAACACTAAAGCCTACCTCCAGGAGAGAGAGTGGCGTGATCTCATTCTATTATATAGAACAGATAAACTGTTTCTATGATACTTAGATATTATGGACATTATAATAATTATAACTTATAAAGATTTGTCGAATAATTAAATAAAATCGTTCAGCCATAGAAGAAACAGAGAGTTTCGGCGAACCATATCGAAGGTGATTAAAAGTTAATAAATCAGAAACCTTGATTAGATTATAGTGATATTGAGTAATGACGGATTAGAGAGACTGGAGTTAATTATACTGTGTAGCGCATAGTCGGCTCACACAATTGGATTGTTAAATAAGCGTTTAATGATACGATGTATATATATATATAAATCACTGATTATATATATATGAAGATCTCTGATGCCAATTTAGACAAGATATTATATAGATGAAATGTAAGACTGTGTTGAGTTATCATTAATACATATATCGAAGAAGAAACCCCCTAGACAACTCCAGCGAGTCTACAATAGGATAGACCCTGGTAAGAGCCGAAGCAACTGAGTCATATACATACAAGAAGAAAAAGGAGAGTTTGCGACAATTGGGACGCTCGTCCGGGATCGGAAATACAATACAATACAAAACATTTTATTGCATGAGATAATAAAATACAATAAAGAAGAAGTGACATATCGTGACATATTGTGAAGGACACTAGAATTTATATATGGAATATTGTGAAGGACACTAGGATTTATACATGAAGAATACAAGGGACTATTAATTAACGTGTGAAAACAGAAGTGCATGCGAGACAGTGTTAGAATTTGGAAATAAGTGAAAGACGTCAACGAATTATTAAATTAATGAAATGGATTAAATTATAGGAAATGTGCAAACTTTGAATATGTGATAAATTATATATTGGATTAACGGACGAGACAGACTTCGGTAAGTACCAGTTTTCTTTTCATAGAGGCTTAATATTATCATTAAAATTATATTAGTGATTTACTTCCTTTTATTGAACTCAATTCTATAATACATTTGGAGATACATTCTGGGGATTAAAAATAAAAAAATAAAAAAATATAAAATGGCTACAACTAGGAGTGCTAATAAGGAAATTGAGGGGCCGGTTCACCCCGACTTGCAGACCACAGGTGATGAGATATGGGACAAATTAATGAGACTTCCCTTCTTTAATCAGGCAAATCTGGAACGTCAGGGTGAGATTTACCAGAAAGAAAGAGAGAGAGAAAGAGAGAGGGAAGAAATAAAACAAAGAGAAGAAAGAGAGAGGGAAGAAATAAAACAAAGAGAAGAAAGAGAGAGGGAAGAAGTAAAACAAAGAGAAGAAAGAGAGAGGGAAAGAGAAGAGAAAGAAAGGGACAGGGAGGAAAGAATGCAAAGGGAGAAAATGCAGATGGAGATTCGCCTGAGAGAAATCCAGAGAGATCAGGAATCTCAGCAAAATAACCCCCTCCATACAGATAATATGCCCTCTAAGACAAACATTTCTGTTCCTATTTGGACCCAGACTATGAGGCCAGATAAATTCTTCGCAACATGTGAGAGACTGTTCGAAGCTAGCCAGGTCGCCAAACAAACATGGGTGGGCCATATTATAGACAAGTTGTCCGACAAGGCCAGAAATATATATGTCACTCTTCCTGTCCAAGACGCTAATAATTACGATACCCTCAAGGCCGCCATCTTGGATGAATATAGACTCTCACCCACTGTATATAGAAAGAATTTCTTCTCTTGGGTAAAGAAACCTCAGCAGACATATTCCGAATTCATTAAGGAATTAAGGGAGCAAATGACTCTATGGACGGAGAACAGTGATCCGAGCGAGGTCAACTGGATCGAGCTGCTCTTGAGATATAGGTTCGATTCCCAGCTAAGTGATGAGCTTAATTTGTTCATTCTGGATAAGAAAGCATCTACTCTCCAGGAATGTATTTCCCTGGCCGATGAATATAACCTCCATCGCAGATTAGCGCCCAGGACAAGGATTAATTCAAATCCGAATTTGAAACCCAGAGATACAGAACACCGACCTCCAGCCCCAAGGCCATATATCCCATCACCCATGTATCGACCCAATATTAGGATAGATAATTCCCAAGCTACCCATAGAACTCCCCGGATAGAAAAATATTGTAGTTATTGTAGGCGTAATGGCCACGGACGAATAGAGTGTTGGGCAGATTCCAATTCACCTAGGTACATGGGTACTAGAAACCTAGCAAACGGACACCACGTGTCAAACACTACTCATAGTTCAGCCTTTATAACCAATGAGCCAGTGAACTCATGTGAAAATACCGAGATGGTAAATCCATTACTTGCCAAATATACAGGTCAAGCACGCATAAATACTAACACCGCACAAGTGACGTATTTGAGAGATACAGGTGCGACAATCAGTTTATTGTCGGCTACTGATCAAACCGCTGATCATTTAGATACACAGGTGAACGGGTAACAATCCGCGGTGTCAATTATATCCCTGGTAATTACCCGATAGCAAAGATTAGCGTTGATTGTCCAATCTACCAAGGAACATTGAAGGTGGCTGTATTAAAGCACAGATGCACCGCGGGGTGGATCTTATAATAGGTAACGACTGTGAAACTGCCCCTGTCACTGATTTGATTACCTGTGGCGTGGTTACACGCTCCAATAAGAAAATTATCCCGTTTGATGAAACTGTCACGTCCAACCCAGACTCAGAAAACACGACCGATACAAATCACAATGTCTTACCTTTTCGGAATACAATTGAGATCAATTCCCCCTCTGAGAAAGCCAGTACAGTTAAACCCCAAAATATTCCCTCTATTGACGATTTGAGTCCTGATAAATTATTGCAAGAACAGAATAATGACCCGACCTTAGCACCCCTCTGGGAAATGGCTCAAGAAGGAACACCTATTCGGCAAGGATATTACATCCAGCTCGAACCCCGACTACTTATGAGGAGAGAACAACCTCAAGACACGTCCAAAGTTCGACCCTGGAAAAAATATGATCAGGTGGTAGTTCCACGGGGATTCCGTGATCATATAACGGGACTCGCCCATGACAGTTTAAGTACGGGACACCAGGGACCTAGTAAGACCCTGAAGCGCATTAAGCGCCGCTTCTTTTGGCCGGGAATCCGCGCAGATGTTAAACGATTCTTCCATAGCTGTGGGCCGTGCCAGAGAGCGGGTAAGGGACAGAAAGCCACTGTAGCCCCATTGAAACCCCTGCCCATTATATCCCAACCATTCAAATTTATATCCGCTGATTTCGTTGGACCCATGAAGAAAACTATAAATGGGAACCAGGATATCTTGAATTTTATTGATCATGCCACTAAATATACAGAATCTTTCCCATGCGCCGCAGCGACTGCTGTTAATGCACAAAAAGCCCTGATCGAGATAATATCTCGACATGGAAAACCCCAGACCCTGTTGACTGACCGAGGAAGCGCTTTCATAGCTGAAACATTCACACGCTTCCTAGCCGAGCACGATATATGTCACTTAACTAGCACGAGTTACAGGCCTCAAACCAACGGATCAATAGAGAAATATAATGGTACATTGAAAACCATGCTTAGAATCCTTGGGGAGAACTCTTTATCGTCTTTGGATGAGATGCTACCCTGGCTATTATTTGCATATAGAAGTGCAGAGCACTCTAGCACAGGATATTCTCCCTTCTACCTTCTATATGGGCGCGAACCTAGAGATAATCTAGATTCCACTTATGATCTCTGGGCTAGAAATGAGCGGGATGAAGGGATCCCCATAAATAACTATGTACAAGAATTATGTCATAGATTAGCTGAAGCGTTACGTGACGCCAGCGAGAATGCCCAACAGGCCGCAGATGGTCGTAAAACAAAGTATGACAGAAATAAGAAAGCGAAAATGCGTGTATTCCAGCGTGGTGAATTAGTGTTAGTACGATTACCGTTAAAAGGTAATAAGCTGAAGAATGCCCTCCAGGGACCGTATCCGGTACACGAAAAGGTAGCGTCGCATACCTATATTATATACATGCCTGATAAGAGAGTAAAATACCGTGTTATGCATGTAAACCAGTTGAAGCCCTGGACTGGTAGGGAGGAGGGTGCAGCTCTAGCTGATAGTAGTCCGGTGTATGAGTCCCAAGACCCTACCCTATTAGATTACCAAGCCCCTACGGACATTGAGAAAGAATTCGATTCTTGCAGTCCTCTTGAATCTGTACCTAAGAAAGCCTGGCCGGATATCAGTCATTTAAACCCAGACCACAGGGACGATATTAGTCAGTTATTTGACCGTTACCCCCGTCTATTCTCTGGACAACTGGGACGTTTCCACGGTGCTACCCATGATATTGATGTGCAAGGTGCTTCACCCGTAGTCCAGCCTTACTACCGCATGTCTCCAGAAAAGAAACAAATATTAAAAACTGAGCTAGATCAAATGTTGGAGTTAGGAATTATCCGCCCTATCAGAAGCCAGTGGGCCTCTCCCATAATATTGGTACGCAAATCAGACTCAGAATGGCGACCATGTATTGATTATCGGAAAATTAATGACCTGACTCGAGGAGAAGCCTTCCCCATCCCGAGATTAGACGATCTCATTGATCAGGTCGCATGTTCGAGTCTGATATCCATTCTAGATCTTAATAAAGGATATTGGCAGATTCCGCTAACCCCTCGAGCTAGTGAAATTGCAGCGTTCATAACCCCCTGGGGCTTGTTTGAACCATTAACTCTCCCATTTGGTTTAAAAAACGGTGGAGTTACCTTCCAGAGGGCCATAAACGAGATAATCGCTCAATCCCCGACAGAACCCATCCGTGATAGATTTGCCGACGCATATCTGGATGATATTGCTGTTCGATCCAATTTATGGTCACAGCACATAAATCACTTGGATTGGACATTTCATAGACTAGAGGATAGTGGTGTTACTTTGAATCCGAAGAAATGTAAAATTGGGTCTGGAACAGTCAAGTACTTGGGACATGAATTAGGGTCGGGAAAAATCAAACCAATTTCCAGCAAGGTTGAGTGTATTAGTAATATCTCTCCCCCACAGACCAAGAAACAATTACGAGTATATCTGGGATCAGTAGGATTTTACAGGAAATTCATTCCCCAGTTCGCTGAGATCGCCGCTCCCCTGACTGACTTATTAAAGGGCAAGCGATCAGGGAACATCATAACTCAGTGGAGCGATAAACATCAACTTGCTTTCGAATCCTTAAAGAAAGCTTTAACCCATAAACCCATACTGAAGGCCCCTGACTTTAACCAAGAGTTCGAACTCTATACTGATGCTTCCGATTTGGGAATTTCGGCTGTACTGACTCAGACCGTTGACCAAGTACCACACCCAGTAGCATTTTATTCCCGAAAACTTATTCCACGAGAGAAAAACTACTCTACAATAGAGAAGGAATTATTAGCTATAGTGGCCGGTATCGAACATTTTCGCATATATGTAAGCACAAGCAAATCACTAATCAATTCAGATCATAATCCCCTTGTATGGTTAAGTAGGTCGAAAACGTCCAATCAACGCCTCTTAAGATGGGCAATGTGTCTCTCAGAATTTAATCTGACCATTAAACATATCAAAGGGACTCAAAATGTTCTGGCAGACTTTCTCAGTAGAGTTCAATGACTGTGATGTTTGACTTAGTAAATGTACTTGGTATTATTTCAGTTGTTCAGTAAATAGTTATTGCCTCTATGATTAGAATGTTGGTACCTAGCGAAAGAAATGCTATTTTAGGACATATTATGTATTGATATTATGATTGTTTTCTACTGTATATTCAAAGGAATGAAGATTTGTAAATCGGCCGATAGCGGGCGATGTCAAACTTCTCCCCGGGTAGGGAGGATTGTGCAAAACCACAATTATTTGCACGAAATGTTTATTATTGTTATATATAAATAGTAATGTATTATATATATACATTAAACTGTTTCTATATATGGCCAAGTGTTTACCATGTAATATATATATATTTGTTTTATGCATAATCGTCTGCTATTATTTTCGCGCCTAAAATTATCAGTCTCGCTTCGCGCGGGAAATGACTTAAGATTTTAGGCCTAATCTCAGTTTATCGAGGCCATGGTTGCAGGTGTCCAGTTATGTAATATAAAGGCGACGAACTGGTTTGATGGTGTAATATTAGATAACATAACAGATGTTTTAGGAATAACAGATGTTTTAGGAATTGTTATATCATATAGACACTGATTCAATCGTGTATATAAGAAATGGATTTTATTAACTAAAATCAGAACACTAAAGCCTACCTCCAGGAGAGAGAGTGGCGTGATCTCATTCTATTATATAGAACAGATAAACTGTTTCTATGATACTTAGATTTTATGGACATTATAAGAATTATAACTTATAAAGATTTGTCGAATAATTAAATAAAATCGTTCAGCCATAGAAGAAACAGAGAGTTTCGGCGAACCATATCGAAGGTGATTAAAAGTTAATAAATCAGAAACCTTGATTAGATTATAGTGATATTGAGTAATGACGGATTAGAGAGACTGGAGTTAATTATACTGTGTAGCGCATAGTCGGCTCACACAATTGGATTGTTAAATAAGCGTTTAATGATACGATGTATATATATATATAAATCACTGATTATATATATATATGAAGATCTCTGATGCCAATTTAGACAAGATATTATATAGAAGAAATGTAAGACTGTGTTGAGTTATCATTAATACATATATCGAAGAAGAAACCCCCTAGACAACTCCAGCGAGTCTACAATAGGATAGACCCTGGTAAGAGCCGAAGCAACTGAGTCATATACATACAAGAAGAACAAGGAGAGTTTGCGACAACATACACATGTTTACACCATTCCAAGCAAGTTTTAAAAAGACACCCCGCCACTATCAAGGCTATATAAAAATGTGTGTAAAAGAATGTGTGCGCCATTGTCAAATAGAACATGTGTTTTACGTTTATTTATCGTCGCTACCGGTTGCCCATATGAGCTACGCCTCCTGAAGAGATTAGTAATTTTAGATTTGTGGAGGATAGTGCAATGATACAGACAGAGACACATTCCAGAATCTCATCTGGTTCTTGTACGTCCACGGTGTACAGCACCGACACGAGACCTCGGTTTAATGTCCCATCTGAAAGACTATTAATTTTATTATGGTCAGACGGGGGATCGAACCTGCGATCCCTGGATTACCAGTCCAGCCAAATAGAACATGACATTGTTATACCACCTGCACAATGAGTTGCACGAGATAAACGCCAATGTCGTGATATCAATACCACATGTTAAACTAACGGACGCTGCCCGCTGCCTGGTGTATTTAAATCTGCCTATCAAATACAAAATTATGCATATGATAACTTGATGAATTCTGGGTAGAATTGTATGAAATTTACATGTACGCATATGATTTCTAATACCGTAATGTATCTGTTAGCGGTGAGCTGTGTGGCGGAGGTATGTGCTATACCAAGTGCTATCTAGTTAGAGTGTGAATTTGGTCATTGATTAAGCTACACATACTCAATCACAGACAACTTTGCCATTTAACAGTTTGAGTGTGCTTTTACGTTTATTGGTCGTCGCTACCGATTGCCCATATGAGCGACGCCTTCTGAAGAGATTAGTCATTTTAGATGTTTGAAGGCTAGTGCAATGATACAGACAGAGACCTATTCCAGAGTCTCATCTGGTTATTTTACGTGCATGATGTAAAGCACCGACACGAGACCTCGGTTTAAAGTCACATCTGAAAGCCTGTTAATTGTATTAGGGTCAGACGGGGGATCGAACCTACGATCCCTGGATTACCAGTCAAGCGTGTAAACCACTGGACTACAGATCCGTCTGTTTGAATGACGTGATAATAGAGTTGATTCTTGAATGTGTACATACAAGTTCTCTATCGTATGTGAAACTTGAATAGGGATGTATAACATTTTATAAAATATTAAGCAAATGCCAAAGGTGCTAAGTACCATTCATCATTTTTCTCTGTTTACTTAATAAGTTCCGATTTTCAAAATATGCGTGTGTGTGTTTTACGTTTATTTATCGTCGCTACCGGTTGCCCATATGAGCGACGTCACCTGAAGATATTAGTCATTTTAGATTTTGGAGAATAGTGCATGATACAGACAGAGACCCATTCCAGAGTCTACTCTGGTTCTTTTACGTGCACGATGTAAAACACCGACACGAGACCTCGGTTTAATGTCCCATCTGAAAGACTATGAATTTTATTATGGTCAGACGGGGGGTCGAACCTGCGATCCCTGGATTACCAGTCCAGCGTGTTACCACTGGACTACAGATCTGTCAAAATATACGGTTGTACGTACTACATGAGCTTTGTGAACTGTTCTCAGCAGTGTGTGCAGTACGTTTAAAGGCCAAAGAAAAACATTGGCACCTTATTCAGTGATATTTACAAACATATAATGAATATATTAGGTTATCCCAATGTTTCTACGAAGGACAGCCATGGCAATATAGCGATTTGAACAGACCGCCGTCTCTAATGCTTGGTTACTTACTATATTGGAATCCGATGTTTAATTACTTAATGTACAGGAATCCGATGTTTAATTACTTAATGTACTGGAATCCGATGATTAATTACTTACTATATCGGAATCCGATGTTTAATTACTTAATGTACTGGAATCCGATGTTTAATTACTTAATGTACTGGAATCCGTTGTTTAATTACTTACTATATCGGAATCCGATGTTTAATTACTTACTATATCGGAATCCGATGTTTAATTACTTACTATATCGGAATCCGATGTTTAATTACTTACTATATCGGAATCCGATGTTTAATTACTTACTATATCGGAATCCGATGTTTAATTACTTACTATATCGGAATCCGATGTTTAATTACTTAATGTACTGGAATCCGATGTTTAATTACTTAATGTACTGGAATCCGATGTTTAATTACTTAATGTATTGGAATCCGATGTTTAATTACTTAATGTACTGGAATCCGATGTTTAATTACTTATTGTATTGGAATCCGATGTTTAATTACTTATTGTATTGGAATCCGATGTTTAATTACTTATTGTATTGGAATCCGATGTTTAATTACTTAATGTATTGGAATCCGATGTTTAATTACTTATTGTATTGGAATCCGATGTTTAATTACTTAATGTATTGGAATCTGATGTTTAATTACTTAATGTACTGGAATCCGATGTTTAATTACTTAATGTATTGGAATCCGATGTTTAATTACTTATTGTATTGGAATCCGATGTTTAATTACTTACTCTATCGGAATCCGATGTTTAATTACTTACTATATCGGAATCCGATGTTTAATTACTTACTATATCGGAATCCGGTGTTTAATTACTTAATGTACTGGAATCCGATGATTAATTACTTACTATATCGGAATCCGATGTTTAATTACTTAATGTACTGGAATCCGATGTTTAATTACTTAATGTATTGGACGTCGTGATAGCGCATTGGATGCGCTTTCGCTTCAGGTACGAAAGGTCTGGAGTTCGAGCCCTGCTGAAGCAGTTACGATTGTGCTCTTAGGCAAGGCATTTAAATTCCACGTTGCCTCTTCTCTCTCCCTCGTGGCGATGGATTCCATCAGGAATGAGGTATCGAGAGTGATTAATATAAGTTATAAGAACTTGTTTCGCAATCGAGCTAAAATAAATTTGTATAAACTAATGTATTGGAATTCGTTGTTTAATTACTTAATGTACTGGAATCTGATGTTTAATTACTTAATGTACTGGAATCCGATGTTTAATTACTTAATGTATTGGAATCCGATGTTTAATTACTTAATGTACTGGAATCTGATGTTTAATTACTTAATGTACTGGAATCCGATGTTTGATTACTTAATGTACTGGAATCCGTTGTTTAATTACTTAATGTATTGGAATCCGTTGTTTAATTACTTAATGTATTGTAATCCGATATTTAATTACTTCATAATCATCATCATCAATCCTCTTCACCCCGGTTGGGGTATAGGGCCTTCACCACTGCTATCCACTTGGACCGGTCCGTTGCTGCTGCTTTGGCTTCCCCCCAGGACATCCTGCTTCGGCGCAGCTTACTGTCCAGAGTCCTTCGCCATGTCGTAACTGGTCGACCTCTTTTCCGTGTGCCCTGTGGATTCCAATCCAGTGCTTGGCGTGCTATGTTGGGCTGGTCTCGTCGTAGAGTGTGCCCTATCCACCGCCACTTCCTCTGTGTGATAGAGTCTGTGATGGGGTCCTGTCTTGTTTGCCGCCACAACTGGTTGGTGATCTTTTCTGGCCATCTGATGCGTAGGATCTGTCTGAGGCAGTTGTTGATGAATACCTGTAGTTTAATTACTTAGTATGTCTGTCCTTTGTACACTACACATTATTTATGGGATTTAAATTACCCACTGGAATTACCCAGCAACGCTGGAATACCTACGTAGAATGTTCCAGAAAACGGCACACTGTTGTGTAGGTGCTATGCTATAAGAGATGCTAATCAGTTCTGTCTGTGTGTTCTCTTTGTTGTTGTTTTATACGTTTATTTATCGTCACCCTCGTTAATCTGGGGTGGGAGGGGGGCGACATCTCTAGAAATTCGTTAAGTCACTTCATATTTTGGAGGATAGTGAAAGATACAGATGGCGCTGCAATGTTACCTCCCTTTGCAGATACAATCAGATATATCCCGAAATGTATAGCGGTCCATTTAGTTGGCTTCCTTTGTTTTTACTGTTATTCCCTAACCAGGTGCTGCAGTATAATAAATGTAATGTTTATCAAAATCATGTTAATTATTTGATACCATATCTTTATAGATAAGTACGCATTACCACTAGACGACAAGCCCGTGTACATAGTTTTAAACTTTTATGCTGTACATAGCCTTTTGAGATGGCTGCTGTCCTCGCCCGACATGACCAGTCACGCTGGACTAAGTACATTCCAGTCGGAATCCAGTCCAATAATTGGAAGAAGAAGAAGAAGAAGAAGTACGCATTGGATATACTCTAGGGTAAGTGTCGAGATATAGTAATTTAATAATCATAAGATGAAAAAGTGGATGAAAATTGATAGCATCATGGCATGTTGTGCAAAGGAAACAACGATAAAAACAAAGGAAAACTACTGAAGATAACCTACATGTATGGTATTTAGTGGGTATTCAGTGAAATTAACTGAATGGTGTCTCATATTCCAGACGCATCCCTGCGTTATTTTACATGCCAGGTGCATAACACATCTGATATACATAATATTATTAGGCGATCGAACATGTGGATCATGGATTCGCAGTCCAGTGTGTTAAGCACTGGACCACTGACCCGGTCAGTTCTGTTACTCTCTTTATATGATGGCACGGTGGTCACCAGATCGGACAGGTGGATTTTCTCCGGGTACTCCGGTTTCATCCCACCCGAATGACCACATAATTATACGCTTACATCCGCGCCAACGAGAGTGATTAATATAAGTTGTTAGAACTTGCTTCGCAATCGTTGTAAGATAAATCAAGTTTAAACTTTACATTACTTGGTGGGATTTCTCTGTTGTTGCTATATGGATTACTTCACACATTTTGTCTCGGTTGAAGTAGGTTGGCTAAGTACTATTGCAGCTGCTGTGCATCCTTCAGGCTCCTAGTGATCCTGCACATTAGGCATCGTCAGCAAATAGACGGGGGTTGTCGACTTAACGTTGGAATGTAGGTCGTGTATGTGGATCAATAAAAGGAGAGGACATAGAACACTACCCTGTGGGACTCTGGAAGTAACAGATGATACGTCTGAACTGGAATCATCAAGGACGACGTGTTGGGTGCGGCTGGATAGGTTCGAAGTCCTGGATCCATACATGGCGGATGAGCTGAACTGGAATCATCAAGGACGACGCGTTGGGTGCGGCTGGATAGGTTCGAAGTCCTGGATCCATACATGGCGGATGAGCTGAACTGGAATCATCAAGGACGACGTGTTGGGTGCGGCTGGATAGGTTCGAAGTCCTGGATCCATACATGGCGGATGAGCTGAACTGGAATCATCAAGGACGACGTGTTGGGTGCGGCTGGATAGGTTCGAAGTCCTGGATCCATACATGGCGGATGAGCTTAACTGGAATCACCAAGGACAACGTGTTGGGTGCGGCTGGATAGGTTCGAAGTCCTGGATCCATATATGGCGGATGAGCTGAACTGGAATCATCAAGGACGACGCGTTGGGTGCGGCTGGATAGGTTCGAAGTCCTGGATCCATACATGGCGGATGAGCTGAACTGGAATCATCAAGGACGACGTGTTGGGTGCGGCTGGATAGGTTCGAAGCCCTGGATCCATACATGGCGGATGAGCTGAACTGGAATCATCAAGGACGACGTGTTGGGTGCGGCTGGATAGGTTCGAAGTCCTGGATCCATACATGGCGGATGAGCTGAACTGGAATCATCAAGGACGACGTGTTGGGTGCGGCTGGATAGGGTCGAAGTCCTGGATCCATACATGGCGGATGAGCTGAACTGGAATCACCAAGGACGTGTTGGGTGCGTCTGGATAGGTTCGAAGTCCTGGATCCATACATGGCGGATGAGCTGAACTGGAATCATCAAGGACGACGTGTTGGGTGCGGCTGGATAGTCCTGGATCCATACATGGCGGATGAGCTGAACTGGAATCATCAAGGACGACGTGTTGGGTGCGGCTGGATAGTCCTGGATCCATAGGCCCTACATGGAGGATGAGGAACGGTTTCGTTTCTTGTAGACCCTAGACGGGTGGGACTATCTAGAGCTCGTGATCTAGTGACAGTTGGTACAGATGGGAGAGTCCAGGGGCCAGTTCGTCGGAGGTTACTTTAAAATAGTCCATTAGGTATCTTGTAAGGCCCATCAGATATGTGTGTATTGCATGGTAGATTCTGTACATCTTTCGTTGATACTTTGATACAGCTAGCAGACGGATCTGTAGTCCAGTGGTAACACTCTGGACTGGTAATCCAAGGATCGCAGGTTCGATCCCACGTCTGACCCTAATAAAATTAACAGTCTTTCAGATGGGAAGTTAAACCGAGGTCTCGTGTCGGTGCTTTACAACGTGCACGTAAAAGAACCAGAGGAGACTCTGGAATGGGTCTGTGTCTGTATCATTGCACTTTCCTCCAAAAATCTAAAATGACTAATCTCTTCAGGAGGCGTCGCTCATATGGGCAACCGGTAGCGACAATAAATAAACGCAACACATACAATGGATACGGCTAGCTGGAGAGGTCTGGGTTGGTAGCAGTGTTGGACTTATCTGTTTGACTCAATTTCAGTATTACATATATCGATGCTCATTGTCAATTCCCCTAATATCTCGTGGTCTTACAAGTCCATTATTTTAACTAGACCTACTGCACATTTCTTATTTTCGAGTTTACGATTCCGGCCCGTGATAACATTTTTCAAATACGAAACTAAAAGTACAATTCAACAGAAAACTTCCGCCTGTCGTTGGTTTCGTGTGTGTAGTCATTCATTGACCTAAAGTATAAGAACCAGTCAATGCTAAAAATAGACTGGATTTTCCGAAAATTAGTTATCTGACACATCATATCGGACAGGATTGTTGTGCAAGTGAGGTTTGGAATTTTATTGAATTTTGAGTAAAATATTATTCTACGTTGTAGGGTCTAGAGATATATATATGACACATACATAACATCAATATACTTTTATTTCATTTTATTGGTATATTCTATATATATATCTGAGATTTAGTATATACAAATTTATTTTAGCTCGATTGCGAAACAAGTTCTTACAACTTGTATTGATCATTATCGAGACCTCATTCCTGAAGGAATCCATCGCCACGAGGGAGAGAGAAGAGACAATGTGGAATTTAAATGGCTTGCCTAGGCTAAGGACACACTTGTAACATCTACAGCTGGG
Organism: Archivesica marissinica; assembly: GCA_014843695.1. NCBI lineage: Eukaryota > Metazoa > Mollusca > Bivalvia > Venerida > Vesicomyidae > Archivesica > Archivesica marissinica. Next base: position 49,080,047 of record CM026393.1, read on the forward strand.
CTCGAACTCCGGGCCTTTTGCACCTAGAGCGAATCAATATATGTTGTATTGGTAATGATTCAATTGGTGCTTCTATGTGGTGAAATGTTAAAGCAGTCGAACCTGTCTTAAGCAGCCAGCCAAGTGAATCACGGAAAGTGGCTGCTTAACACAGGTGGCTGCTTAATAGAGGTCAAATGTATAATATAACAACATATTGGGAATCTGGAAGCTGGCTGCTTAATACAGGTTAGTTTATACAAATTTATTTGGGCTCGATTGCGAAACAAGTTCTTTCAACTTATATTAATCACTCTCGAGTCCTCATTCCTGATGAATCCATCGCCATGAAGGAGAGAGATTTTATTATCAGAGAAGAGGAATTTAAATGCTTTGCCTATGGGCACAATCATAATGGCTCCAGCGGGGCTCGAACTCGAATACAGGTTGGCTAGATATATAGAGGGTGACCACTAACACAGGTTTGACTGTACATACTTTCTTGTTTTTGCAGCAGTTTTAATTTACATGCAAAGTTTAGTTGTAATTTTTGTTTTTTGAATGTAAAAAATATACCAAATAAATGATAACATTTATAAGACTTTTGCAGACAATTAATAATCTAGTCAAGAGAAATATCACCGATGGCCGAGTTGGACTCTATTCCGAGAGATGATATTATAAAATGCAACCTCGAAGCTTTCCTGCCATACATCTGCGACTGCGTCAAAGCTACGGATCTATTGGTGCATCTACATTATTTTACAAGCGGTAAATATACAACCGTCTCCGTGGCCGAGTGGTTAAAGCGACACTGCATTGGTGAAAACGCAAATGTCAGCAGAATGTAATTTGCTATTACAACGTATATTCCCCCCCCCCCAATATTTGCCTCAAAAACTGAGTAGTTCAACAAATAAACAAACGTCATATACGCGGTTTGTTGACATAACACAATAATGTAAATAGGTATTTAGATATTTATGCATAATACAATGCGTTTTTCCTGAATAACACGAGGTATGGTACATATTTACCGTGATATCTCACATGTGTGCCTATGCATATTTATTTGTAGACTAATCTTAGTTAAATTATCTCAAAGCGAAAGTATCGCGTTGTTAGTATTGACTCCAATGACATACATACGTCAATTCAGGAGCGCGGATGATCGTTATATGAAATCCGACTTTCACTTTTGAAAGTTTGTATACCACAAAAACACTGTTTATTGATTCAATGTTAATGTTCGAATGTATTCAGAAGAATGTGTAGTAGCAATGCATTTATACGTGAAAACATGCATTTTATTTGCTTTTTGCGATGCAATGTCGCTTTAAGGTGTCTGCCTTACAGAGCATGAGTTCGAAGGTTCGAACCTCGTCAGGGATTCGTTCTGATATGACCGGTTGGTGAGCCGCCAGCGAGTTAAATCACAGGAACTTGAAATTTTATCCATAAGCCACCAAAGGTCTCGTACCTCTATTAAACCTCTATCCTAGGACACCCCCCTCTATTAAAAAATTAATAGAGGGGGGTGTCCTATGATAGAGGTACGAGACCTTTGGTGGCTTATGGATAAAATTTCAAGTTCCTGTGGTTAAATTATGTTTACCGATTGCCTACCAGCCAGGGGTCTGGCCTTTAAGGATAGGATTCGGGAAGTACTGATGCCCATAAGAGGTGTCTCGTAAGTCAGAAATGGCTGGCCCTTTCAATAATACTATAATAAACAAACACTTTACTTTACTTTTATACAAGTCTCAAGAAGTATTTATAAAGACAATTCTTGAGGGAATTTGTTTGAATACAACCTTTTATAATAACATGTATAACATATAATTGATTACTCAGACACGTATGAGGTTTGTATCTGGAGGGTTGGGGGTGTGGGGGTACCCTCATAATAAAATGGTGTATGTGGGTAGTCTGACCCACAGGGATTCGGCACGTTTGGGGGTACTAGTATATATATTTAAGTACTGGGATTTGGCACGTTTGGGGGTACTAGTATATATATTTAGGGATTCGGCACGTTTGGGGGTACTAGTATATATATTTAGGGATTCGGCACGTTTGGGGGTACTAGTATATATATTTAAGTACTTAAATATATATACTAGTACCCCCAAACGTGCCGAATCCCTGTGGTCTGGCCTATGAAACCTGACTAACTTTAGACAGATCTGACAAAATCATGACTACTATTGGCAGTACTGTTTGCAAAAGTGATTTTATCTGCCGCTAGCGTGCAAAAGGTTAATAAGAGAATTACATTTGGATCAGTTCATTTATCAAAAAGGGTAATTTTGTCTAAAAATAGTAATATTACTGGCAAAAAGTGCAGATTCTCATGAGTCGGCTCATCTTGATCTACACTTTTTGCATGCCTATTTAGAGGTATATAGTGTTGAAAGGGTTAAGAAGAGCCACCATTCTCCCATCTCCCCATCCTCCCTCCCCGGATTATATCAATGATTACTCGGAGACTATTGGTATATCAGACGAAAATACCGTAACCTTATGTTTTAATAGAACAGCGAAAACAGATTTTCCAGTTATATGGGCACAATGGAACGGCCGCTACAAGACGGGCGATGGAAGTTTTGCTACACGAGAGCAATGATGTAGGAAGATACGTTGCTATCAGGGACGCCATTGAAATAAGTGGTAATTGTTATACTGTAGTATTAATTACATAATTGTTATACGGTAGTATTAATTACATAATTGTTATATGGTAGTATTAATTACATAATTGTTATACTGTAGTATTAATTACATAATTGTTATACTGTAGTATTAATTACATAATTGTTATACTGTAGTATTAATTACATAATTGTTATACGGTAGTATTAATTACATAATTGTTATACTGTAGTATTAATTACATAATTGTTATACGGTAGTATTAATTACATAATTGTTATACTGTAGTATTAATTACATAATTGTTATACGGTAGTATTAATTACATAATTGTTATACTGTAGTATTAATTACATAATTGTTATACGGTAGTATTAATTACATGTATTAATTACATAATTGTTATACTGTAGTATTAATTACATAATTGTTATACTGTAGTATTATAATTGTTATACTGTAGTATTAATTACATAATTGTTATACGGTAGTATTAATTACATAATTGTTATACTGTAGTATTAATTACATAATTGTTATACGGTAGTATTAATTACATAATTGTTATACTGTAGTATTAATTACATAATTGTTATACTGTAGTATTAATTACATAATTGTTATACGGTAGTATTAATTACATAATTGTTATACGGTAGTATTAATTACATAATTGTTATACGGTAGTATTAATTACATAATTGTTATACGGTAGTATTAATTACATAATTGTTATACGGTAGTATTAATTACATAATTGTTATACTGTAGTATTAATTACATCAATTCAGGGAATTATAATTAAGGACTTAGGTTTATTAAATTTATTAAATTCTTTATTAACCCGATTATTTAACAACTCCCCATTTTTGTAGAAAAATACTGCCCCTGAATACTCCCTAAAAGTAGATAGATCCTATTAAGTGTTTTCCTCTATTTTTATCGTTGTTTCCTTTGCACAACATGCTAGCAATTTTATTCCACTATCTCTTCTTATGATTATTAAATTACTATATCTCAACAGATCGTCTACAGCATGCCCGTAGGCAGGAACTTTTGTAGGGGGGTGCGTAATATAACGACGGGCTGAAGGGCCGGCGTTGCTAGGGATCCGGGGGCATAATACCCCCTGATTTTTATTTTAATCTACAATGCAGGAGATGCGTTTCCATGAATTCTGTGGAAGTATATTTTACACCTGTATTTGCCTCAGAATAAGGATAGATAAAATAACAAATAGTGGATAATGATACTGTGTCCGCGCCGCCGTCACAGTGAAAAACGTATTTATGGCAGGGTGGTAATAATATTTTAAAATACGTTCTGATCAAGTGGATCTCAGAAAGAAAAGGGGGTGCGTACTCACCCATCTCACCCCCCTGTCTATAGGCCTGTACAATATATGCAATGGATACTTATTTGTATTAAAACAATGTTATTAGTTATTTAACACGATTTTGATCAAATCACATTTATCATACAGCAACATCTGGTTAGGGAACAACAGTAAAAACAAAGGATTCCAACTAAAAGGACCTATTTACATTTTGAGATAAATCAGATATTATCTACCAAGGGAGGTAATAGAATATTATAGTTGTCTTTCATTATTCATTTTATCTCCGTACTGCTGATAAGCAATAGGCACACTCTACTACATACTGCTGATAAACAATAGGCACACTGTACGACATACTGCTGATAAACAATAGGCACACTGTACTACATACTGCTGATAAGCAATAGGCACACTCTACTACATACTGCTGATAAGCAATAGGCACACTGTACTACATACTGCTGATAAACAATAGGCACACTGTACTACATACTGCTGATAAGCAATAGGCACACTGTACTACATACTGCTGATAAGCAATAGGCACACTGTACTACATACTGCTGATAAGCAATAGGCACACTGTTCTACATACTGCTGATAAGCAATAGGCACACTGTACTACATACTGCTGATAAGCAATAGGCACACTGTACTACATACTGCTGATAAACAATAGGCACACTGTATACTACATACTGCTGATAAGCAATAGGCACACTGTACTACATACTGCTGATAAGCAATAGGCACACTGTACTACATACTGCTGATAAACAATAGGCACACTCTACTACATACTCAATAATCAATATTACGGGGAGCTGTCGCTGTATATGGGTCTCGATAAAGGTGTTGTTTGGTATTTGTTTGAAGTAAAGTTTATAGTTTATGCACATTTATTTTAGCTCGATTGTGAAACAAGTTCTTACAACTTATATTAATCACTCTCGAGACCGCATTCCTGATGAAATCCATCGCCACGAGAGAGAGAGAAGTGGCAATGTGGAATTTAAATGCCTTGCCTATGGGCACAATCATAACGGTTCCAGCGGGGCTTGAACTTTGGGTCTTTCGCACCTGAAGCGAACGCGCTACCACTGCACTATCACAACTTCCATGAAAAGTACAGTGTTAAAGCGACATTACATTGCAAAAAGTAAATAAAATGCCTTTTTTCACGTATAAATGCATTGCTACTACAAATTCTTCCGAATACATTCGAACACTAACATTGAATCAATAAACAGTGTTTTTGTGGATTGAAAGTATGTTTTCATATAACGGTCATCCACGCTCCTGAATTGACCTTTGTTTGTCATTGGAATCAATACTAAACACGTGATAATGATGCTTAGAGATAATTTAACTAAGATTAGTCTACAAATAAATAGGCACAAATGTGAGATATAATGGTAAATCTGTAGTATAAATCGTGTTATTCAGGATACACTAGTTGTATTACGCATGGATGTTTACATTATTTTGTTATGTCAACAAACCGCGTATAAGACGTTTGTGTATTAGTTGAAATACTCAGTATTTAAAGCAGATATTTGGAAACAAATTATACCATATAATAGGAAACTACATTCTGTAGAAATTTGCGTTTTCACTGATGTAGATGTAGTGTCGCTTTAAGAGAGGGGGTTGTACGTGGGGCACAATAAAGATACCTGGGTGGAGTAAAGGGTTAAGTGTAAACCCAGGTTGTAAAAGATATACCACATGAACCTGTAAACCCAGGTTGTAAAAGATATACCACATGAACCTGTAAACCCAGGTTGTAAAAGATATACCACATGAACCTGTAAACCCAGGTTATAAAAGATATACCACATGAACCTGTAAACCCAGGTTGTAAAAGATATACCACATGAACCTGTAAACCCAGGTTATAAAAGATATACCACATGAACCTGTAAACCCAGGTTGTTTTTCAGAATATCCTAACATAGTCCTGATGTTGGATGGTGAAAGTGTTCCCAGTGACGAGAACTGTCGTAGAATCCTGGAACTTTTCACGGGACAGATTCAACTACGTCTCAATCCAGTTGAGTTGCTCCCTCACCTAATAGGTCAAGGAACTATTAACAGGACAGACGCTGAGGAGGTTAGAGCAGAAGAAATGAATCATGGGAAGCAGAGGGCATGCTGGGTACTTCTGTTCCATTTGCCGAACCGAGTAACAGACTGGTTCAAGAACTTCATGGAGGCTCTGATAGATTGTAACTTCCGTGATATCGCCGAAATACTTGACCCAGACTTATTGACAAGTATGTTTCATTTAGAAATAATACTGTAATTTGCCAGTTTCTACTTTTAAATTGTGGTGTGTTTTTATTTAATTTTGGTTCTCTCAAATTAATTGCTCAGTGATAAATTTATTCTATTTGTTTCTAACTTTCTACAAATTTGTTTTAGCTTGCTTCCGAAACAAGCTCTTTCAACATTGGTTTAATTGCTCTTGAAACCTCACCATCAGGGAATCTATCACCATGAGGGAGAGAGAGAAGTTGCATCACCATGAGGGTGAGAGAGAAGTTGCATCACCATGAGTGAGAGAGAAGTTGCATCACCATGAGGGAGAGAGAGAAGTTGCATCGTCATGAGGGAGAGAGAGAGAAGTTGCATCATCATGAGGGAGAGAGAAGATGCATCATCATGAGTGAGACAGAAGATGCATCACCATGAGGGAGAGAAGTTGCATCCCCATGAGGGAGAGAGAAGATGCATCCCCATGAGGGAGAGAGAAGATGCATTGTCATGAGGGAGAGAGAAGATGCATCATCATGAGGGAGAGAGAAGATGCATCCCCATGACGGAGAGAGAAGATGCATCCCCATGAGGGAGAGAGAAGATGCATCGTCATGAGGGCGAGAGAAGATGCATCCCCATGAGGGAGAGAGAAGATGCATCCCCATGAGGGAGAGAGAAGATGCATCACCATGAGGGAGAGAGAAGATGCATCACCATGAGGGAGAGAGAAGATGCATCCCCATGAGGGAGAGAGAAGATGCATCCCCATGAGGGAGGGAGAAGATGCATCCCCATGAGGGAGAGAGAAGATGCATCATCATGAGGGAGGGAGAAGATGCATCCCCATGAGGGAGACAGAAGATGCATCATCATGAGGGAGAGAGAAGATGCATCCCCATGAGGGAGAGAGAAGATGCATCCCCATGAGGGAGAGAGAAGATGCATCGTCATGAGGGAGAGAGAAGATGCATCCCCATGAGGGAGAGAGAAGATGCATCCCCATGAGGGAGAGAGAAGATGCATCACCATGAGGGAGAGAGAAGATGCATCACCATGAGGGAGAGAGAAGATGCATCCCCATGAGGGAGAGAGAAGATGCATTGTCATGAGGGAGAGAGAAGATGCATTGTCATGAGGGAGAGAGAAGATGCATCCCCATGAGGGAGAGAGAAGATGCATTGTCATGAGGGAGAGAGAAGATGCATTGTCATGAGGGAGAGAGAAGATGCATTGTCATGAGGGAGAGAGAAGATGCATTGTCATGAGGGAGAGAGAAGATGCATTACCATGAGGGAGAGAGAAGATGCATCCCCATGAGGGAGAGAGAAGATGCATCCCCATGAGGGAGAGAGAAGATGCATCATCATGCAGGAGAGAGAAGATGCATCCCCATGAGGGAGAGAGAAGTTGCATCCCCATGAGGGAGAGAGAAGATGCATCCCCATGAGGGAGAGAGAAGATGCATCATCATGCAGGAGAGAGAAGATGCATCCCCATGAGGGAGAGAGAAGTTGCATCCCCATGAGGGAGAGAGAAGATGCATCCCCATGAGGGAGAGAGAAGATGCATCCCCATGAGGGAGAGAGAAGATGCATGCCCATGAGGGAGAGAGAAGATGCATTGTCATGAGGGAGAGAGAAGATGCATTGTCACATTGTCATGAGGGAGAGAGAAGATGCATCATCATGAGGGAGAGAGAAGTTGCATCACCATGAGGGAGAGAGAAGATGCATCATCATGCAGGAGAGAGAAGATGCATCCCCATGAGGGAGAGAGAAGTTGCATCCCCATGAGGGAGAGAGAAGATGCATCCCCATGAGGAGAGAGAAGATGCATCATCATGCAGGAGAGAGAAGATGCATCCCCATGAGGGAGAGAGAAGATGCATCCCCATGAGGGAGAGAGAAGATGCATCATCATGAGGGAGAGAGAAGATGCATCATCATGAGGGAGAGAGAATATGCATCATCATGAGGGAGAGAGAAGATGCATCATCATGAGGGAGAGAGAAGATGCATCATCATGAGGGAGAGAGAAGATGCATCATCATGCAGGAGAGAGAAGATGCATCCCCATGAGGGAGAGAGAAGATGCATCCCCATGAGGGAGAGAGAAGATGCATCATCATGAGGGAGAGAGAAGATGCATCATCATGAGGGAGAGAGAATATGCATCATCATGAGGGAGAGAGAAGATGCATCATCATGAGGGAGAGAGAATATGCATCATCATGAGGGAGAGAGAAGATGCATCATCATGCAGGAGAGAGAAGATGCATCCCCATGAGGGAGAGAGAAGATGCATCCCCATGAGGGAGAGAGAAGATGCATCATCATGAGGAGAGAGAGAAGATGCATTGTCATGAGGGAGAGAGAAGATGCATTGTCATATTGTCATGAGGGAGAGAGAAGATGCATCGTCATGAGGGAGAGAGAAGATGCATCATCATGAGGGAGAGAGAAGATGCATCATCATGAGGGAGAGAGAATATGCATTGTCATGAGGGAGAGAGAAGATGCATCATCATGAGGGAGAGAGAAGATGCATCCCCATGAGGGAGAGAGAAGATGCATCCCCATGAGGGAGAGAGAAGATGCATTACCATGAGGGAGAGAGAAGATGCATCATCATGAGGGAGAGAGAATATGCATCGTCATGAGGGAGAGAGAAGATGCATCCCCATGAGGGAGAGAGAAGATGCATCACCATGAGGGAGAGAGAAGATGCATTGTCATGAGGGAGAGAGAAGATGCATTGTCATGAGGGAGAGAGAAGATGCATCCCCATGAGGGAGAGAGAAGATGCATCACCATGAGGGAGAGAGAAGATGCATCCCCATGAGGGAGAGAGAAGATGCATCCCCATGTGGGAGAGAGAAGATGCATCATCATGAGGGAGAGAGAAGATGCATACCCATGAGGGAGAGAGAAGATGCATCATCATGAGGGAGAGAGAAGATGCATCCCCATGAGGGAAAGAGAGAAGTTGCATCACCATGAGGGAGAGAGAAGATGCATCGTCATGAGGGAGAGAGAAGTTGCATCACCATGAGGGAGAGAGAAGATGCATCATCATGAGGGAGAGAGAAGATGCATCCCCATGAGGGAGAGAGAAAATGTGCATCCCCATGAGGGAGAGAGAAGATGCATCGTCATGAGGGAGAGAGAAAATGTGCATCCCCATGAGGGAGAGAGAAGATGCATTGTCATGAGGGAGAGAGACGATGCATCCTCATGAGGGAGAGAGAAGATACATCCCCATGAGGGAGAGAGAAGATGCATCCCCATGAGGGAGAGAGAAGATGCATTGTCATGAGGGAGAGAGAAGATGCATCATCATGAGGGAGAGAGAAGATGAGAATATGCATTGTCACGAGGGAGAGAGAAGATGCATCATCATGAGGGAGAGAGAAGATGCATCACCATGAGGGAGAGAGAAGATGTATCATCATGAGGGAGAGAGAAGATGCATCCCCATGATGGAGAGAGAAGTTGCATCACCATGAGGGAGAGAGAAGATGCATCCCCATGAGGGAGAGAGAAGATGCATCACCATGAGGGATAGAGAAGATGCATCATCATGAGGGAGAGAGAAGATGCATCATCATGCAGGAGAGAGAAGATGCATCCCCATGAGGGAGAGAGAAGATGCATCCCCATGAGGGAGAGAGAAGATGCATCATCATGAGGGAGAGAGAAGATGCATCATCATGAGGGAGAGAGAATATGCATCATCATGAGGGAGAGAGAAGATGCATCATCATGAGGGAGAGAGAATATGCATCATCATGAGGGAGAGAGAAGATGCATCATCATGCAGGAGAGAGAAGATGCATCCCCATGAGGGAGAGAGAAGATGCATCCCCATGAGGGAGAGAGAAGATGCATCATCATGAGGGAGAGAGAAGATGCATCATCATGAGGGAGAGAGAATATGCATCATCATGAGGGAGAGAGAAGATGCATCATCATGAGGGAGAGAGAATATGCATCATCATGAGGGAGAGAGAAGATGCATCATCATGCAGGAGAGAGAAGATGCATCCCCATGAGGGAGAGAGAAGATGCATCCCCATGAGGGAGAGAGAAGATGCATCATCATGAGGGAGAGAGAAGATGCATCATCATGAGGGAGAGAGAATATGCATCATCATGAGGGAGAGAGAAGATGCATCATCATGAGGGAGAGAGAATATGCATCATCATGAGGGAGAGAGAAGATGCATCATCATGCAGGAGAGAGAAGATGCATCCCCATGAGGGAGAGAGAAGATGCATCCCCATGAGGGAGAGAGAAGATGCATCATCATGAGGGAGAGAGAAGATGCATCATCATGAGGGAGAGAGAATATGCATCATCATGAGGGAGAGAGAAGATGCATCATCATGAGGGAGAGAGAATATGCATCATCATGAGGGAGAGAGAAGATGCATCATCATGCAGGAGAGAGAAGATGCATCCCCATGAGGGAGAGAGAAGATGCATCCCCATGAGGGAGAGAGAAGATGCATCATCATGAGGGAGAGAGAAGATGCATCCCCATAAGGGAGAGAGAAGATGCATCCCCATGAGGGAGAGAGAAGATGCATCCCCATGAGGGAGAGAGAAGATGCATCGTCATGAGGGAGAGAGAAGATGCATCCCCATGAGGGAGAGAGAAGATGCATCATCATGAGGGAGAGAGAAGATGCATCCCCATGAGGGAGAGAGACGATGCATCCCCATGAGGGAGAGAGAAGATGCATCCCCATGAGGGAGAGAGAAGATGCATTGTCATGAGGGAGAGAGAAGATGCATTGTCATATTGTCATGAGGGAGAGAGAAGATGCATCGTCATGAGGGAGAGAGAAGATGCATCATCATGAGGGAGAGAGAAGATGCATCATCATGAGGGAGAGAGAATATGCATTGTCATGAGGGAGAGAGAAGATGCATCATCATGAGGGAGAGAGAAGATGCATCCCCATGAGGGAGAGAGAAGATGCATCCCCATGAGGGAGAGAGAAGATGCATTACCATGAGGGAGAGAGAAGATGCATCATCATGAGGGAGAGAGAATATGCATCGTCATGAGGGAGAGAGAAGATGCATCCCCATGAGGGAGAGAGAAGATGCATCACCATGAGGGAGAGAGAAGATGCATTGTCATGAGGGAGAGAGAAGATGCATTGTCATGAGGGAGAGAGAAGATGCATCCCCATGAGGGAGAGAGAAGATGCATCACCATGAGGGAGAGAGAAGATGCATCCCCATGAGGGAGAGAGAAGATGCATCCCCATGTGGGAGAGAGAAGATGCATCATCATGAGGGAGAGAGAAGATGCATACCCATGAGGGAGAGAGAAGATGCATCATCATGAGGGAGAGAGAAGATGCATCCCCATGAGGGAAAGAGAGAAGTTGCATCACCATGAGGGAGAGAGAAGATGCATCGTCATGAGGGAGAGAGAAGTTGCATCACCATGAGGGAGAGAGAAGATGCATCATCATGAGGGAGAGAGAAGATGCATCCCCATGAGGGAGAGAGAAAATGTGCATCCCCATGAGGGAGAGAGAAGATGCATCGTCATGAGGGAGAGAGAAAATGTGCATCCCCATGAGGGAGAGAGAAGATGCATTGTCATGAGGGAGAGAGACGATGCATCCTCATGAGGGAGAGAGAAGATACATCCCCATGAGGGAGAGAGAAGATGCATCCCCATGAGGGAGAGAGAAGATGCATTGTCATGAGGGAGAGAGAAGATGCATCATCATGAGGGAGAGAGAAGATGAGAATATGCATTGTCACGAGGGAGAGAGAAGATGCATCATCATGAGGGAGAGAGAAGATGCATCACCATGAGGGAGAGAGAAGATGTATCATCATGAGGGAGAGAGAAGATGCATCCCCATGATGGAGAGAGAGAAGTTGCATCACCATGAGGGAGAGAGAAGATGCATCCCCATGAGGGAGAGAGAAGATGCATCACCATGAGGGATAGAGAAGATGCATCATCATGAAGGAGAGAGAAGATGCATCATCATGAGGGAGAGAGAAGATGCATCCCCATGAGGGAGAGAGAGAAGTTGCATCCCCATGAGGGAGAGAGAATATGCATTATCATGAGGGAGAGAGAAGATGCATCCCCCATGAGGGAGAGAGAAGATGCATCCCCATGAGGGAGATATAACCAGAATTTGATCAAAGTTGATCGGAAGCATGCTGCAATTCGGTCCAAGTCAGGTTATCATAAAACTAGGTCACTAGGTCAAATTAAAAATCATAAAACAACAACATCTAAATACAAATTCTAAATCCATGAATTGGATCAAACTTGATGAGATGTATTCTTGTAATGACCTCTTATCAAATTTATTAGGTCATGGGTATCGAGGTCAAATTTTAAATGGCCTCTGAATCTAATAGTGAAAATGTTGGTCTGAGGCATCTTAGCATTGTTCATTGTAAAACCAGCTGGCAAGGTCAAATTCCATAAAGGCATTATATACCCGATTGATTTGGTGAGCAAAGTAGGGCAAATATATCAAATTGTCCTCTAATTTTAAATAAGTACTTAGTTTCAATTTATTTTCGCTTGTAGAAATAATGGCACAGAGACAAGCATCTACCAAAGAGTCAAGGTCACCAGGGTGCTCATGTGAGTCAAGGTCACCAGGGTGCTCATGTGAGTCAAGGTCATCAGGGTGCTCATGCGATGATGTCCAGGAGAACATTCAGACAGGTACAACTTCTTTATTGTAAAAACTAGAGTGTCAATACTAGAGAATAGCATTCAGAGAGATGCAAACTCCAGTTAATACAAATTTAGTTTAGCTCAATTGCGAAGCAAGTTCTTATATTAATCACTCTCATAACCTCATTCCTGATGGAATCCATCGCCATGAATGAGAGATAAAAAGCAATGTGGGATTTAAATGCCTTGCCTAACGGTTATGGCTTGTCACAATCTCCGGGCTTTCGCACCTGAAGCGAATGTGCATCCACTTTGTGCTAACATGACTACCACAAAAGTCCTATATGGTGACACTATAATAAACAAACACCTACTTTCTTTTCTATAGGTTCTAACAATAATGTTGTCTGCTACAAATTTGATGACATTTTTTCAGTGCTTTATCTTGAAATCTGCAGGTAACAATTTCGACAGCGTAATTGAAAAAGCAGATTTTGAAGGCCTTGAGAATGACACAAAATGTACTTCAACTGCCAACTTTGACACACTTGATAAAACGTTAACAGATGAGATTGGTGTTAATACACAACTGACTGGAACTGAAACCATGATGCTCAATTCTGATACAACATGTAAGCAGCTTGCCATGGAAGACGTTACGAAGGGAAGTTCAACAAACAATGGTACAGATACAGATGCTAGTATGACAGAAGAGAAAGTGTCAGCAAAATATCTAGAAGACAGGATCAGAACGAATGGTAAGTTATGATGAACTAACTATGAAATATATTCAAATGAAAAGATACTGAGTTTAATAATATAGTGTAGATCAGTCTATAGCTGTTCCAACTATACCATGTGTTGTTCAAGGAAGATTAGTTCAGAACTATAATTAGGTCACCCTCTAGAAATAAAGAAATCTATCTATCTAAGTAGATTAGCTGAAATAGATTTATTGGTAGATTGCATGAGGTCAATAATTGATGGCCTTTGGTAGAAATATTGTTTTATGTATTATTTCCTGAGCTCATTAAAACAAGAACAAATGCATATAAAATGGTACTCATCTTCAATATCATGCGTATTACAACATAAACAATATCTTTAATTTCTTTATCTCTAGCTCTTTGAATTTGCCCGGACTATGCAAAAACTTTATTTATGTTACATCTATTTCGAAACCGGCTTTAGCAACTTATATTAATCACAAGGTCAACCATTAGACACTTTGACCTGGTATTGAACCATCAAGGCCAACCATTAGACACTTTGACCTGGTATTGTACCACCAAGGTCAACCATTAGACACTTTGACCTTGTATTGAACCATCAAGGTCAACCATTAGACACTTTGACCTTGTATTGAACCATCAAGGTCAACCATTAGACCCTTTGACCTTGTATTGAACCACCAAGGTCAACCATTAGACACTTTGACCATGTATTGAATCACTAAGGTCAACCATTAGACACTTTGACCTTGTATTGAACCATCAAGGTCAACCATTAGACACTTTGATCTTGTATTGAACCATCAAGGTCAACCATTAGACACTTTGACCTGGTATTGTACCACCAAGGTCAACCATTAGACACTTTGACCTTGTATTGAACCATCAATGTCAACCATTAGACACTTTGATCTTGTATTGAACCATCAATGTCAACCATTAGACACTTTGACCTGGTAATGAACCACCAAGGTCAACCATTAGACACTTTGACCTGGTATTGAACCACCAAGGTCAACCATTAGACACTTTGACCTGGTATTGAACCACCAAGGTCAACCATTAGACACTTTGACCTGAATGAAACATAGAACATCCGAAAAGTAGCAGTATTTTTTCACAGCGATGATTATTACATTCAAAATTGATTTCTAAAGGTGTTTTCTTCATTCTAAGCAACAGATGATATAAGCGGCACAAACACCTGCCAATAATGTCAAGCTGTTTACTTGTTTATTGAAAGAATACTTGATGATGTTCATGCTTACGGTTCATCGTGTGGATTAATGGCGCCCGGATTAAATTAATTACTGTTTATTGAAAATTGAAAGGAAAAATTGGCATTAATTTACTTCTGATGACACAAACAGAATGTTAGTTATTTTTTCATTCACCCCCCCCCCCACCTCAATTATCATTTTGCTATTCGGTACTCAGGAGTTCTACCAAGTACTTGAGTACTCGAATACTCGTTGCCATGCTTAATTATTAGGTCACTCTTTTAATTTAAACATTATTTATTTCAGTATTTTTACATGTAATCAAGAAATGAACATTTTACATACAATTTAAAGCGACATTACATAGCAAAAAGCAAATAAAATGCATTTTTTCATGTATAAATTCATTGCTACAACAAATACTTCCGAATTCATTCGAACACTAACATTGAATCAATAAACAATGTTTTGTACAATGTTTTTGTGGATTGAAAGTATTTCATATAACGGTCATCAATGCTCCTGAATTGACGTTTGTTTTGTCATCGGAGTCAATACTAAACGCGAGATAATGTCGTTTAGAGATAATTTAACTAAGAATAGTCTACAAATATGTAGGCACAAATGTGAGATATAACGGTAAATCTGTACCATAAATCGTGTTATTCAGGATACACTAGTTGTATTACGCATGTATGTTTACATTATTTTGCTATGTCAACAAACCGCGTATACAACGTTTGTTTATTAGTTGAAATACTCAGTATTTGAGGCATATATTTGGAAAAACATTATACCATATAATAGGAAATTATATTCTGCAGACATTTGCGTTTTTACCGATGTAGTGACATTTTAACAGCAGTAGACTGAAAGGCATTAGACGTTTTAGACAGTCTTTATATTAACATTACCGACCTATTTAATTTCAAAATTTAGGTTTATCAGTTAATCAATATCAACATACAGTATAATTGATAGTACTGACACGATATTGCACATTTTGTTAAGCAAAGTTTGATTATTGGGTAGGGCCATTTTCTAATGTTGGTTATAACTTGTGGCCGGACCCTTTAGCTATGTTACACAAATGTATATGTGTGCCTATAAAACTTGCTTTGCCATCGTTTTAATAATAAATAAAGTTTTAAAAAACCGAGGTCTCGTGTCGGTGCTTTACACCGTGCATGTAAAAGAACCAGAGGAGACTCTGGAATGGGTCTCTGTCTGTATCATTGCACTATCCTCCAAAATGACTAATCTCTTCAGGAGGCGTTGCTCATATGGGCAACCGGTAGCGACGATAAATAAACGTAAAACACACCGAAAACTTATATAGTTCTTCTCCCTATCAACTGGTTGATTGATATACAATAGGCAGAGGAATAACTCATTTGATACTTGAATTTGTATTGGACTTGAGTTGAGTGATTCCGACATGATAAAATGAGAAGCGAGGCGTGTATTTGTCGAGAAGCGAGGCGTGTATTTGTCGAGAAGTGAGGCGTGTATTTGTCGAGAAGAGAGGTGTGTATTTGTCGAGAAGCGAGGCGTGTATTTGTTGAGAAGCGAGGCGTGTATTTGTAGAGAAGTGAGGCGTGTATTTGTCGAGAAGCGAGGCGTGTATTTGTCGAGAAGCGAGGCGTGTATTTGTCGAGAAGCGAGGCGTGTATTTGTCGAGAAGCGAGGCGTGTATTTGTTGAGAAGCGAGGCGTGTATTTGTTGAGAAGCGAGGCGTGTATTTGTAGAGAAGTGAGGCGTGTATTTGTCGAGAAGCGAGGCGTGTATTTGTCGAGTAAGAAGCGAGGCGTGTATTTGTCGAGAAGCGAGGCGTGTATTTGTCGAGAAGTGAGGCGTGTATTTGTCGAGAAGAGAGGTGTGTATTTGTTGAGAAGCGAGGCGTGTATTTGTTGAGAAGCGAGGCGTGTATTTGTCGAGAAGTGAGGCGTGTATTTGTCGAGAAGCGAGGCGTGTATTTGTCGAGAAGCGAGGCGTGTATTTGTCGAGAAGCGAGGCGTGTATTTGTCGAGAAGCGAGGCGTGTATTTGTCGTGCATTTATGACGTAATTTAGTGATTCAGCAAAACGAATAAAAATAATAGTAAAAATGGAATATGTAAATGTACTATGTAAATGGAATATAAAAATGGACTATGTAAATGAAATATGTAAATGGAATATGTAAATGGAATAATTATGTAAATGGAATAATTATGTAAATGGAATATATAAATGGAATATGTAAATGGACTATGTAAATGGAATATGTAAATGGAATATATAAATGGACTATATAAATGGACTATAGCAATGGACTATATAAATGGACTATGTAAATGAAATATGTAAATGGACTCTATAAATGGACTATATAAATGGACTATAGCAATGGACTATATAAATGGACTATATAAATGGACTACATAAATGGACTACATAAATGGACTATATAAATGGACTATGTAAATGAAATATGTAAATGGACTACATAAATGGACTATATAAATGGACTACATAAATGGACTATATAAATGGACTATGTAAATGACCAAGTGCAGTGCACAAAGGAAATCTGTTATCATCGAAATATAATTTTCTTTCCTATTACCGGTACGTTCTGTTCATAATTTTGAATTATTTTAATTGATTCTCTATTAAAGCAGAATTTCTGCTTGCATGTGTTATTTTAATTGATTATACAAGAGGAATACAGTATGACAGGGAATTTCTGCTTGCATGTGTTATTTTAATTGATTATACAGGAGGAATACAGTATGACAGGGATGCTTGCATGTGTAAAAAACAAAAACAAAAATTCCTGCTTGCATGTGTTATTTTAATTGATTATACAGGAAGAATACAGTATGACAGGGAATTTCTGCTTGCATGTGTTATTTTAATTGATTATACAGGAAGAATACAGTATGACAGGGAAGTCCTGCTTGCACGTGTTATTTTAATTGATTATACAGGAAGAATACAGTATGACAGGGAATTCCTGCTTGCATGTGTTATTTTAATTGATTATACAGGAAGGAATACAGTATGATAGGGAATTCCTGCTTGCATGTGTTATTTTAATTGATTATACAGGAAGGAATACAGTATGACAGGGAATTCCTGCTTGCATGTGTTATTTTAATTGATTATACAGGAAGAATACAGTATGATAGGGAATTCCTGCTTGCATGTGTTATTTTAATTGATTATACAGGAAGAATACAGTATGACAGGGAATTCCTGCTTGCATGTGTTATTTTAATTGATTATACAGGAAGAATACAGTATGACAGGGAATTTCTGCTTGCTTGTAAAGATTCTCCGTTAACAAAATTCTTTCCCAAAGAAGTTGAGAAATTTCCTGACATTATGATACCACTTGCATTACCGAGACGACCTGGTTCGTATAAACATCACATCATCACCATATAGATATGTCACATACATCATCACCATATAGATATCATCACCATATAGATATGTCACATACACCATCACCATTTAGATATGTCACATACATCATCACTATATAGATGTGTCACATACATCATCACCATTTAGGTATGTCACATACATCATCACCATTTAGATATGTCACATACACCATCACCATTTAGATATGTCACATACATCATCACCATTTAGATATGTCACATACAGCATCACCATTTAGATATGTCACATACATCATCACCATTTAGATATGTCACATACATCATCACCATATAGATATGTCACATACATCATCACTATTTAGATATGTCACATACACCATCACCATTTAGATATGTCACATACATCATCACCATTTAGATATGTCACATACATCATCACCATATAGATATGTCACATACATCATCACCATATAGATATGTCACATACATCATCACCATTTAGATATGTCACACATATCATCACTATATAGATATGTCCCATACATCATCACTATATAGATATGTCACATACATCATCACTATATAGATATGTCACATACATCATCACCATTTAGATATGTCACATACATCATCACCATTTAGATATGTCACATACATCATCACTATATAGATATGTCACATACATCATCACTATTTAGATATGTCACATACACCATCACTATATAGATATGTCACATACATCATCACTATTTAGATATGTCACATACATCATCACCATTTAGATATGTCACATACATCATCACCATATAGATATGTCACATACATCATCACCATTTAGATATGTCACATACACCATCACCATATAGATATGTCCCATACATCATCACTATTTAGATATGTCACATACATCATCACCATTTAGATATGTCACATACATCATCACCATATAGATATGTCACATACATCATCACCATTTAGATATGTCACATACATCATCACTATATAGATATGTCACATACATCATCACCATATAGATATGTCACATACATCATCACCATATAGATATGTCACATACATCATCACTATATAGATATGTCACATACATCATCACCATTTAGATTGTATATAAACTCATGTAATTTATCCATACCATCTCTAAATAAACTCACTCATTAATTACTCATATGTTTGTGTACTCACAACCAGTTACTCATATATGTGTGTGTACTTCCCAACCAATTACTCATATGTGTGTGTACTTCCCAACCAGTTACTCATATATTTGTGTGTACTTCCCAACCAATTACTCATATATTGTTGTGTTCACAACCAGTTACTCATATATGTGTGTACTCCCGACCAATTACTCATATATTCTTGTGTACTTCACAACCAGTTTCTCATATGTTTGTGTAATCACAACCAATTACTCATATACTCATGTACTCACAACCAATTACTCACAAATATGTATATGCTTGCAACCAATAACACAGAGATAATGAAGTACATTCAATCAATTTCTTGCAAATACTTGTAGCCAATTACTTGTGTGTACTTGAGTACTCACAACCAATTACTCTCTACACACAACCAATTACTCTCTACACACAATCAATTACTCTCTACACACAACCAATTACTCTCTACACACAACCAATTACTCTCTACTCACAACCAATTACTCTCTACTCACAACCAATTACTCTCTACTCACAACCAATTACTCTACACAACCAATTACTCTCTACACACAATCAATTACTCTCTACACACAACCAATTACTCTCTACTCACAACCAATTACTTGCTACTCACAACCAATTACTCTCTACTCACAACCAATTACTCTCTACACACAACCAATTACTCTCTACTCACAACCAATTACTCTCTACTCACAGCCAATTACTCTCTACACACAACCAATTACTCTCTACTCACAACCAATTACTCTCTACACACAACCAATTACTCTCTACACACAACCAATTACTCTCTACTCGCAACCAATTACTCTCTACACACAACCAATTACTCTCTACTCACAACCAATTACTCTCTACACACAACCAATTACTCTCTACACACAACCAATTACTCTCTACACACAACCAATTACTCTCTACTCACAACCAATTACTCTCTACACACAATCAATTACTCTCTACTCACAACCAATTACTCTACACAACCAATTACTCTCTACACACAACCAATTACTCTCTACTCACAACCAATTACTTGCTACTCGCAGCTATTACAGTTGCAACCGTCAAATCCAGAACCCCTTTAAAGCAGAATTCCCTCCAAACAGGACGATTTATTCCAAAATAGATAGGGATCTTACATTATAATTTGTGACAATAACGAGATGAAAATGTATTATAATTATTATGCAAAAGGTGATTGTAAATAATAAAAAAGTTTTTCTAGACTAGTGGCCATCTGCAAACTAAGAACAGAATAAAAAAAGAACATTTGTATAACCAGAGCTTAATATATAAGCTATACCCTAAGCAATTCAGGGAGATGTTCAAGGCATTTAAGGGAGATGTTCAAAGGAGATGTTCAAGGTATTTAAGAGAGATGTTCAAGGCATTCAAAGGAGATGTTCACGGCATTTAAGGGAGATGTTCAATGCATTTAAGGGAGATGTTCAAGGCATTCAAAGGAGATGGTCAAGGCATTTAAGGGAGATGTTCAAGGGAGATGTTCAATGCATTTACGGTAGATGTACAAGGCATTCAAGGGAGATATTCAAGGCATTCAAGGGAGATGTTCAAGGCATTTACAGTAGATATTATATTATATAGAGATGTTCAAAGGAGATGTTCAAGGTATTTAAGAGAGATGTTCAAGGCATTCAAAGGAGATGTTCAAGGCATTCAGGGGAGATGTACAAGGCATTTAAGGGAGATGTCAATGCATTTAAGATAGATGTTCAATGCATTTATGGTAGATGTACAAGGCATTCAAGGGAGATGCACAATGCATTTAATGGAGATGTTCAATGCATTTAAGGGAGATGTTCAAGGCATTGAAGGGAGATGTTCAAGGACGATGTTCAATGCATTTAAGGGAGATGTTCAAGGCATTTAAGGGAGATGTTCAATGCATTTAAGGGAGATATTCAAGGGAGAAGCTTGTTTGAAGTCAAATATTATGTTAAATTGAACCCAATGTCATTGTCACCTAGTTTTCTATGTATTTAATTAAGTACAATATATACACAAGAAATGTATCAAAGGTTTTTAAAAAGTCTTAGGAGAGAA
>CM026393.1:49102568-49132568 GCA_014843695.1 Archivesica marissinica
ATTTAGAGGAGGAATACCCCGGGTGTCATTTAGAGGTGGAATACCCCGGGTGTCATTTAGAGGTGGAATACCCTGGGTGTCATTTAGAGGTGGAATCCCCCTGGTGTCATTTAGAGGCGGAATCCCCCTGGTGTCATTTAGAGGAGGAATACCCCGGGTGTCATTTAGAGGCGGAATACCCCGGGTGTCATTTAGAGGTGGAATACCCCGGGTGTCATTTAGAGGTGGAATACCCTGGGTGTCATTTAGAGGTGGAATACCCTGGGTGTCATTTAGAGGCGGAATCCCCCTGGTGTCATTTAGAGGTGGAATACCCCGGGTGTCATTTAGAGGTGGAATCCCCCTGGTGTCATTTAGAGGCGGAATCCCCCTGGTGTCATTTAGAGGAGGAATACCCGGGTGTCATTTAGAGGCGGAATACCCCGGGTGTCATTTAGAGGTGGAATACCCCGGGTGTCATTTAGAGGAGGAATACCCCGGGTGTCATTAGAGGCGGAATACCCCGGGTGTCATTTAGAGGAGGAATACCCCGGGTGTCATTTAGAGGAGGAATACCCCGGGTGTCATTTAGAGGTGGAATACCCCGGGTGTCATTTAGAGGCGGAATACCCCGGGTGTCATTTAGAGGAGGAATACCCGGGTGTCATTTAGAGGGGAATACCCGGTGTCTTAGAGGGGAATACCCGGTGTCATTTAGAGGAGGAATCCCCGGGTGTCTTAGAGGTGAATACCCCGGGTGTCATTTAGAGGTGGAATACCACGGGTGTCATTTAGAGGCGGAATACCCCGGGTGTCATTTAGAGGAGGAATACCCGGGTGTCATTTAGAGGTGGAATCCCCCTGGTGTCATTTAGAGGTGGAATACCCCTGGTGTCATTTAGAGGTGGAATACCCCGGGTGTCATTTAGAGGCGGAATACCCCGGGTGTCATTTAGAGGAGGAATACCCCGGGTGTCATTTAGAGGCGGAATACCCCGGGTGTCATTTAGAGGTGGAATACCCCGGGTGTCCTTTAGAGGCGGAATACCCCGGGTGTCATTTAGAGGAGGAATACCCGGGTGTCATTTAGAGGTGGAATACCCCGGGTGTCATTTAGAGGTGGAATACCCCTGGTGTCATTTAGAGGGGAATACCCCGGGTGTCATTTAGAGGTGGAATACCCCTGGTGTCATTTAGAGGTGGAATACCCCGGGTGTCATTTAGAGGAGGAATACCCCGGGTGTCATTTAGAGGAGGAATACCCCGGGTGTCATTTAGAGGAGGAATACCCGGGTGTCATTTAGAGGTGGAATACCCCTGGTGTCATTTAGAGGTGGAATACCCCGGGTGTCATTTAGAGGTGGAATACCCCGGGTGTCATTTAGAGGTGGAATACCCCGGGTGTCATTTAGAGGCGGAATCCCCCGGGTCATTTAGAGGAGGAATACCCCGGGTGTCATTTAGAGGAGGAATACCCCTGGTGTCATTTAGAGGAGGAATACCCCGGGTGTCATTTAGAGGCGGAATACCCCGGGTGTCATTTAGAGGTGGAATACCCCGGGTGTCATTTAAGGCGGAATCCCCCTGGTGTCATTTAGAGGCGGATTTCAGGCATGGAAGGGCAGAACTGGTAGAACCACCGACTCTCCTCGGGTCAACGTCCTCGCATGAAAGTATTAAACAACCCCAGTGAGATTCAAACTTGAAGCGACATTAAATCATTTGGCAACGAACCATTTGCCACTGGGGTATCTCAAAACAGAGTGCAAGTTATAAATATATATAGTCAGATAGGCTAATAATTATAAATATATATAGTCAGATAGGCTAATAATTATAAATATATATAGTCAAATACCTAATAATTATAATATATCGTCAGATAGGCTAATAATTATGAATATATAGTCAGATAGGCTAATAATTATAATATATATAGTCAGATAGGCTAATAATTATAAATATATATAGTCAGATAGGCTAATAATTATAAATATATATAGTCAGATAGGCTAATAATTATAAATATATAGTCAGATACGCCAATAATTATAAATATATAGTCAGATAGGCTAATAATTATAAATATATATAGTCAGATAGGCTAATAATTATAAATATATAGTCAGATAGGCTAATAATTATAAATATATATAGTCAGATAGGCTAATAATTATAAATATATATAGTCAGATAGGCTAATAATTATAAATATATATAGTCAGATAGGCTAATAATTATAAATATATATAGTCAGATAGGCTAATAATTATAAATATATATAGTCAGATAGGCTAATAATTATAAATATATATAGTCAGATAGGCTAATAATTATAAATATATATAGTCAGATAGGCTAATAATTATAAATATATATAGTCAGATAGGCTAATAATTATAAATATATATAGTCAGATAGGCTAATAATTATAAATATATATAGTCAGATAGGCTAATAATTATAAATATATATAGTCAAATAGGCTAATAATTATAAATATATATAGTCAGATAGGCTAATAATTATAAATATATATAGTCAAATAGGCTAATAATTATAAATATATATAGTCAGATAGGCTAATAATTATAAATATATATAGTCAGATAGGCTAATAATTATAAATATATATAGTCAGATAGGCTAATCATTATAAATAAAACAAAACAAACAAAAAAAAAAACAAACAAAAAAAAAAACAATACCTTAATAATTATAAATACATATAGTCAGATACGCTAATAAGCGAAACGTTATATAAATGGTAAAGTTACCTAGAGTTGGACATCTGTTCAAGGCTGCCACTCCGTTTGGGATTTGGTACCTACAGTTTGTTGGATTTTTATCCCCGTATTTGCATTCTGTAAATTGTAAAAGTACGGCCAAAGGTCAGGTGCAAGCTCACAGTTGAGGCTGGGACTTACTGTGAATCCGGGTATGTGAAAGCAATAGCTTTGGTGGTTGTTGAGAAATGACAATGTTTGAATTTTTGACGCATACATAAAATTTCTAAAATCGGACTACCTTTTTTTGGGTGGGGCTAAAATTCAGGTTTAATGTCATTCTTTTGGGGGGTTTTTGTTACAAATTTATTTTAGCTCGATTGCGAAGCAAGTTCTTATAACTTATATGAATCACTCTCGAGACCTCATTCCTGATGGAATCCATCGCCACGAGGGAGAGAGAAGAGGCATGTGGAATTTAAATGCCTTGCCTAGGGACACACTCGTAACGTATTCATTTGGGTTGGAATTTGTTGGGGATGCACGGAACAATCACTAGAAATAGTATGCAAGTTACCAAAGCAACATATTTGACATGTTTTAGATTACTTTCTTTCTCACGTCCTGAGTTATGCACACAATGCGATACATGTGTTGTGAACTTAGTTATTCATAAGCTGTTATTATGTACATCTCAGGATAAATTAAGAAAGTGATTATGGCAGAACATAAGTTGTGTGACTGGTATTAAGACATACATTGATTTTATCTCACAACCACCCGAGACACAGATATATGATATGCTTGCAGTACTGGAGACACATGAACTTCCAGACACCGCAAGCGAAACACTTATGATAATATGTTTTAGGGCATTCTGGCAAATACTCCAAACTTAAGGTTGTGGTAAATCAGTAATCTAAACATGTTTGCTTCTTTTTACATACTATTGTGTTGCTTTTAGGTACCTGAACCGTTTTCTCTACTGAATAATGGTGTTCCGGTTATAAACACTGTATCAGCTTTTGTGTGGGCTACCATCATCTCTTTCCCTTGTATTTCGTTTCGGGAAGTTATGATGATCGGTATACACTAATTAATAGCTGCATGGTTATGTCAGTTCTTATGACCATTATTGTACACTTGTACTACTTTGTATATATGTATGTTTATATGTGTCCATGTAAAACGTGTAATTGTATATTATGTATGTTCACTTCTGCTCTTCATGTATATTGAGGTAATAAAAGGATTATTATGTACGCAAATATTCAATTGTTGGCAGCGACGTTGACGCTCCAGCAACCAGGAATGTGACTGTTTAGTCTAGCTTTCCATTGTTGGCAGCGTCATTGACGGTCCAGCAACCAGGAATGTGACTGTTTAGTCTAGCTTTCCATTGTTGGCAGCGTCGTTGAAGCTCCAGCAACCAACCAGGAATGCGACTGTTTAGTCTAGATTTCCATTGTTGGCATCGTCGTTAACGCTCCAGCAACCAGGAATGCGACTGTGTAGTCTAGCTTTCCATTGTTGGCAGCGTCGTTGACGCTCCAGCAACCAGGAATGCGACTGTTTAGTCTAGCTTTCCATTGTTGGCAGCGTCGTTGACGCTCCAGCAACCAGGAATGTGACTGTTTAGTCTATATTTCCATTGTTGGCAGCGTCGTTGACGCTCCAGCAACCAGGAATGTGACTGTTTAGTCTAGCTTTCCATTGTTGGCAGCTTCGTTGACGCTGCAGCAACCAGGAATGTGACTGTTTAGTCTAGCTTTCCATTGTTGGCAGCGTCGTTGACGCTGCAGCAACCAGGAATGTGACTGTTTAGTCTAGCTTTCCATTGTTGGCAGCGTCGTTGACGCTCCAGCAACCAGGAATGTGACTGTTTAGTCTAGCTTTCCATTGTTGGCAGCTTCGTTGACGCTGCAGCAACCAGGAATGTGACTGTTTAGTCTAGCTTTCCATTGTTGGCAGCGTCGTTGACGCTCCAGCAACCAGGAATGTGACTGTTTAGTCTAGCTTTCCATTGTTGGCAGCGTCATTGAAGCTCCAGCAACCAGGAATGTGACTGTTTAGTCTAGCTTTCCATTGTTGGCAGCGACGTTGACGCTCCAGCAACCAGGAATGTGACTGTTTAGTCTAGCTTTCCATTGTTGGCAGCTTCGTTGACGCTGCAGCAACCAGGAATGTGACTGTTTAGTCTAGCTTTCCATTGTTGGCAGCGTCGTTGACGCTCCAGCAACCAGGAATGTGACTGTTTAGTCTAGCTTTCCATTGTTGGCAGCGTCGTTGACGCTCCAGCAACCAGGAATGCTACTGTTTAGTCTAGCTATCCATTGTTGGCAGCGTCGTTGACGCTCCAGCAACCAGGAATGCGACTGTTTAGTCTAGCTTTCCATTGTTGGCAGCTTCGTTGACGCTGCAGCAACCAGGAATGCTACTGTTTAGTCTAGCTTTCCATTGTTGGCAGCGTCGTTGACGCTCCAGCAACCAGGAATGCGACTGTTTAGTCTAGCTTTCCATTGTTGGCAGCGTCCTTGACGCTCCAGCAACCAGGAATGTGACTGTTTAGTCTAGCTTTCCATTGTTGGCAGCGTCGTTGACGCTCCAGCAACCAGGAATGTGACTGTTTAGTCTAGCTTTCCATTGTTGGCAGCGTCGTTGACGGTCCAGCAACCAGGAATGTGACTGTTTAGTCTAGCTTTCCATTGTTGGCAGCTTCGTTGACGCTCCAGCAACCAGGAATGCGACTGTTTAGTCTAGCTTTCCATTGTTGGCAGCGTCGTTGACGCTCCAGCAACCAGGAATGTGACTGTTTAGTCTAGCTTTCCATTGTTGGCAGCTTCGTTGACGGTCCAGCAACCAGGAATGCGACTGTTTAGTCTAGCTTTCCATTGTTGGCAGCTTCGTTGACGCTCCAGCAACCAGGAATGCGACTGCTTAGTCTAGCTTTCCATTGTTGGCAGCGTCGTTGACGCTCCAGCAACCAGGAATGTGACTGTTTAGTCTAGCTTTCCATTGTTGGCAGCTTCGTTGACGGTCCAGCAACCAGGAATGCGACTGTTTAGTCTAGCTTTCCATTGTTGGCAGCTTCGTTGACGCTCCAGCAACCAGGAATGCGACTGCTTAGTCTAGCTTTCCATTGTTGGCAGCGTCGTTGACGCTCCAGCAACCAGGAATGCGACTGTTTAGTCTAGCTTTCCATTAAATCGGGCGGGACAAAAACTACTCACTGAACTGAAAATAACTAGAACCTCCGTGAGATTAATGTTACTTAGAGTTGTAGTAGAATGCGCATGTGTATATGTAGGCTAGAAACTACAAAATATAGATACGTTTATAAATGCAACGCGATATTGAGGACGATACCATTACACTAAGAGATAGTGAAACACGCTTTTATTTTGACTAGTAAGTGATTGTATCACATTATACCTGGTCGATACCAACTACCTGGATAACCTATATCGTGTTTATTTTATTGGTTTTCTGTTTATATACATATTTCACATATCACGTTGGACCAGTATCGTATAGATAGATATATTTTTAAAGAGATGGTGGTCAGTGGTCCATTAGGCTCTCACACATTGGATTGCCGGTTCGATTCCCCTGTCTGACGATAATATTAACAGTCTTTCAGATGAGACTTTAAATCGATGCCTCGTGTCGGTGCTTTACACCATGCACGTAAAATAACAAGAGGGACGCCTGAAATGGGTCTCTGTCTGTATCATTGCACTATCCTCCGAAATCTAAAATTACTAATCTCGTCAGGAGGCGTCGCTCACATGGGCAACCGGTAGCGATGATTAATAAACAAACACGTTATTAAATATGCCACCTGTGTTCGATGACTCACCTCGTTAAAGATGAATGATCAGGCAGGTCGTGACGTCCGTTCCTTATAAGGAGAATGTAAATTGGCGGCTCCTAAACAAAATGGCCTCTTTGTACAAAGAACGAAACAAGTGTGAGATAAAAATGAGGTTAACTACTCATGTATATGAAAATGAACCCAACATATCTGAAAATAAGGCAGCACAGAAAGTAGAGACTTCTTTGTCCCCCCAAACCACCATATGTGTGTCCTAAACCACCCTATATTTGTCCCAAACCACCCTATATGTGTCCCAAACCACCATATATTTGTCCCAAACCACCCTATATTTGTCCCAAACCACCCTATATTTGTCCCACACCACCCTATATTTGTCCCAAACCACCCTATATTTGTCCCAAACCACCCTATATGTGTCCCAAACCACCCTATATGTGTCCCAAACCACCCTATATGTGTCCCACACCACCCTATTATGTGTCCCAAACCACCCTATATTTGTCCCAAACCACCCTATATTTGTCCCAAACCACCCTATATTTGTCCCAAACCACCCTATATGTGTCCCAAACCACCCTATATGTGTCCCAAACCACCCTATATTTGTCCCAAACCACCCTATATTTGTCTCAAACCACCCTATATGTGTCCCAAACCACGTCCCAAACCACCCTATATGTGTCCCAAACCATATTTGTCGTAAATCACCCTCTATCGTTCACCCTGTTACTTTGAATTGTATTAATAGAAGGTACACACAACAATTGTATGTACATTCTACTACGATTCAAAGTAACAGGGTGAAAGCTAGAGGGTGATTTACGACAAATAATCGTGATTTTGGATACATGTGTTTGTTACATCTTTCAGAGTGGTAGTAGACTGTTTGTTACCTGGGTGATCTGAGACTTTGTATTCAGCACATGTTTCACAGCATCGCGAGTCGTAGGAGAAGCACAGGAACGCTGAACTCTTGCTTTTGATGTTCGCGGCACAGAACTCATGTCGGCTATCTCCGTATTCACAACCTAAAATACATGCATAACTCATGTCGGCTATCTCCGTATTCACAACCTAAAATACATGCATAACTCATGTCGGCTATCTCCGTATTCACAACCTATATACATGTAATTCTACACGTTATCCACTGCCACACATTAAATAACATCTAATATACAGGGTGTGCCAATATGTATATTCCATTTTTGTAAGTCGCTAACTATGTCGCAATATGATATGCGTTCAACCGCATCGTTTTACAATTAATAATGTAACTATATTCCAAGCGAAATGCATCCTTGAATCCATAATGAATCCCTCTGTCTCATCCTCCATCACCCCCACCTCCCTGTCATGGCGATGGATTCCATCAGAAATGAGATACACAGAGAGAGAACTCAGTCTACAAATTATACGAACCAATTTCATAGGTCAGTTACTGCCTCCATTTTTATCGTTGTTTCCTTTGCACAATATGCTAGCAATTTTATTGCTTCGTATGATTATTAAATTACTATATCTCGACAGA
This sequence comes from Archivesica marissinica, assembly GCA_014843695.1. NCBI lineage: Eukaryota > Metazoa > Mollusca > Bivalvia > Venerida > Vesicomyidae > Archivesica > Archivesica marissinica. The sequence continues at coordinate 49,110,643 of CM026393.1, forward strand.
TCGCCTACAGTATATGCAATAGGTACGTATTTGTAAAACAGTTAATTAACACGCTTTTGATAAAAATAGCATTCATTATACCCCAACATCTGGTTATGGAACAACAGTAAAAACAAAGGATTCCAACTAAAAGGATATATTTACATTTTGTGATCAATCAGATTTTATCTGCCAAGGGAGGTAATAGAACATTAGAGGTGTCTCTCATTGAGCTATTCAAACTAAGCGCTTAATGGGGATTTAAAGCTGATACCTGCTCCACGTGAAGCATTCCTTGCATTCGAGCATGACCGGCAACAATCTATCTTGGCTCTCAGGTCATAGCAGTTGCCTTCACTACGGGAGTCGTTGAACAGCTTCTTGCACGCGTTAGGCTTGGTGTCTCCATAGAGACAGTCTGATAGTAGATACATAGAGAATAAAATATAAGTAAAGTGTTTGTTTATTATAATGTCACCACTCTTGAAAAGTATTTCCCGAATCATATGTGCATATCGTTAATCATTATTTAACTAGCTGGCGGCTCACCAACCGGCCATATCAAAAATAACCCCAGACAAGGTCAGAATATTCGACCTCCCTCTCCGTAGGCGGACGGAATGTGTATAAGAATGATTTATCGTAGAAACAGTATATATGCAGCATATGTAATACATTCTAATCATAAAGTATGTGTATTTACCATAGAAACAGTGCATATGTAATACATTCTAATTATAGAGTACGTGTATTTACCATAGAAACAGTGCATATGTAATACATTCTAATTATAGAGTATGTGTATTTACCATAGAAACAGTGCATATGTAATACATTCTAATTATAGAGTATGTGTATTTACCATAGAAACAGTGCATATGTAATACATTCTAATTATAGAGTACGTGTATTTACAATAGAAACAGTGCATATGTAATACATTCTAATCATAAAGTACGTGTATTTACCATAGAAACAGTGCATATGTAATACATTCTAATCATAGAGTAAGTGCTTAATGCAATAAATAATCATCGTAGATTAAGTACATAGTAACATTATAAATAGCCAGGGATGCAAAGACTAATGCAAACAACGTATGGTATTACATCATTAATTTACATGTATTATATAACTATAGGATTTCCAAAGCATCTTCATACTGACACAACTATCCTCTAGTTGGTTTCACTTTCATCAAGAAGGATAATAACATGTTGCAACGACTTTTCCAACACTGTTGATGTAGACAAATTGTATACATTGAATTGTATATGCATAAACCGATATTAGGATAAGCTAGAAAAAACAAATGGTTACTCAAAAATGCATGGCTGTACAAAAGAAGAGTTTTTACTTGGGGTGGAAGTATCTTTGAGTTTCTCGCAGGTTGCACAACATTGCATTTGGATGGCAACATTGTAGCAGTTAGCTGTTCCAGTCTCGGACTCCATCAATGCCTTGCAAGCCATCGGGTCCTGATCACCATATCGGCAACCTAAAACATCCATTTTTATTGTTACATATTTAAATATTTATTGCATTTCCTTTGATGAACGTATGTGCTCGGATTGCATACATTTTCGTATGAGGGTTCCCAACTAATAATATGCAGCTGGCATGCCCACTCGAAGCTTATGTTATATGTTATATTTCGGGTTTTACGCCTGCATCGTCAGCACCATTTCGGGCTATATCGCAGGCGGGCAGTTTACCTAACAACACCTTTCCTGGGCAGGCTCCGGCGGTTAACCAGTACTTGGATGCACCAACTTGCTCATCATCTAACGAACCTACCCTGGTGACCAGTTTCTTCGAACACTTCGCATGTTCCGCAGCATTTGTCAGCATATCTTCCACATACATTAGCCACGTTTGGTGGGACTACATTATTTGCGCAGTAATCTCTCCAGTGGTCTCCATACTCGCATCCTGTAAACATATAGTTATCATAGGTTATCATACATAATCCTATAATATATCGCTAGTCTTTCATACCTTCACTACATAATCCTATAATATATCGCTAGTCTTTCATACCTTCACTACATAATCCTATAATATATCGCTAGTCTTTCATACCTTCTCTACATAATCCTATAATATATAGCTAGTCTTTCATACCTTCTCTACGTAATCCTATAATATATAGCTAGTCTTTCATACCTTCTCTACATAATCCTATAATATATAGCTAGTCTTTCATACCTTCACTACGTAATGCTATAACAATATAGCTAGTCTTTCATACCTTCTCTACGTAATGCTATAACAATATAGCTAGTCTTTCATACCTTCTCTACATAATCCTATAATATATAGCTAGTCTTTCATACCTTCACTACGTAATGCTATAACAATATAGCTAGTCTTTCATACCTTCTCTACGTAATCCTATAATATATAGCTAGTCTTTCATACCTTCACTACGTAATGCTATAACAATATAGCTAGTCTTTCATAACTTCTCTACATAATCCTATAACAATATAGCTAGTCTTTCATACCTTCACTACATAATCCTATAATATATAGCTAGTCTTTCATACCTTCACTACATAATCCTATAATATATAGCTAGTCTTTCATACCTTCACTACGTAATCCTATAACAATATAGCTAGTAGTTCATACCTTCACTACGTAATGCTATAACAATATAGCTAGTCTTTCATACCTTCTCTACGTAATCCTATAAAATATAGCTAGTCTTTCATACCTTCACTACGTAATCCTATAAAATATAGCTAGTCTTTCATACCTTCACTACGTAATCCTATAATATATAGCTAGTCTTTCATACCTTCTCTACGTAATGCTATAACAATATAGCTAGTCTTTCATACCTTCACTACATAATCCTATAATATATAGCTAGTCTTTCATACCTTCACTACGTAATGCTATAACAATATAGCTAGTCTTTCATACCTTCTCTACGTAATCCTATAATATATAGCTAGTCTTTCATACCTTCACTACGTAATGCTATAACAATATAGCTAGTCTTTCATAACTTCTCTACATAATCCTATAACAATATAGCTAGTCTTTCATACCTTCACTACATAATCCTATAATATATAGCTAGTCTTTCATACCTTCACTACATAATCCTATAATATATAGCTAGTCTTTCATACCTTCACTACGTAATCCTATAACAATATAGCTAGTAGTTCATACCTTCACTACGTAATGCTATAACAATATAGCTAGTCTTTCATACCTTCTCTACGTAATGCTATAACAATATAGCTAGTCTTTCATACCTTCTCTACGTAATCCTATAATATATAGCTAGTCTTTCATACCTTCTCTACATAATCCTATAATATATAGCTAGTCTTTCATACCTTCACTACGTAATGCTATAACAATATAGCTAGTCTTTCATACCTTCTCTACGTAATCCTATAATATATAGCTAGTCTTTCATACCTTCACTACGTAATGCTATAACAATATAGCTAGTCTTTCATAACTTCTCTACATAATCCTATAACAATATAGCTAGTCTTTCATACCTTCACTACATAATCCTATAATATATAGCTAGTCTTTCATACCTTCACTACGTAATCCTATAATATATAGCTAGTCTTTCATACCTTCACTACGTAATCCTATAACAATATAGCTAGTAGTTCATACCTTCACTACGTAATGCTATAACAATATAGCTAGTCTTTCATACCTTCTCTACGTAATGCTATAACAATATAGCTAGTCTTTCATACCTTCACTACGTAATCCTATAATATATAGCTAGTCTTTCATACCTTCTCTACGTAATCCTATAACAATATAGCTAGTCTTTCATACCTTCACTACGTAATCCTATAATATATAGCTAGTCTTTCATACCTTCTCTACGTAATGCTATAACAATATAGCTAGTCTTTCATACCTTCACTACATAATCCTATAATATATAGCTAGTCTTTCATACCTTCACTACGTAATGCTATAACAATATAGCTAGTCTTTCATACCTTCTCTACGTAATCCTATAATATATAGCTAGTCTTTCATACCTTCACTACGTAATGCTATAACAATATAGCTAGTCTTTCATACCTTCACTACATAATCCTATAATATATAGCTAGTCTTTCATACCTTCACTACATAATCCTATAATATATAGCTAGTCTTTCATACCTTCACTACATAATCCTATAATATATAGCTAGTCTTTCATACCTTCTCTACGTAATCCTATAACAATATAACTAGTCTTTCATACCTTCTCTACGTAATCCTATAACAATATAGCTAGTATTTCATACCTTCACTACGTAATGCTATAACCCTATAGCTAGTCTTTCATACCTTCACTACGTAATGCTATAACAATACAGCTAGTCTTTCATACCTTCACTACATAATCCTATAATATATAGCTAGTCTTTCATACCTTCTCTACGTAATGCTATAACAATATAGCTAGTCTTTCATACCTTCTCTACGTAATGCTATAACAATATAGCTAGTCTTTCATACCTTCTCTACGTAATGCTATAACAATATAGCTAGTAGTTCATACCTTCACTACGTAATGCTATAACAATATAGCTAGTCTTTCATACCTTCACTACGTAATGCTATAACAATATAGCTAGTAGTTCATACCTTCACTACGTAATGCTATAACAATATAGCTAGTCTTTCATACCTTCACTACGTAATGCTATAACAATATAGCTAGTCTTTCATACCTTCACTACGTAATGCTATAACAATATAACTAGTCTTTCATACCTTCACTACGTAATGCTATAACAATATAGCTAGTCTTTCATACCTTCACTACGTAATGCTATAACAATATAACTAGTCTTTCATACCTTCACTACATAATTATATAATATATAACTAGTCTTTGATACCTTCACTGCGTAATGCTATAACAATATAGCTAGTCTTTCATACCTTCACTACGTAATGCTATAAAAATATATTTAATGTTTCATACATCCATGTATCACTTATCCAGTGACCGTGGGTGACGTCTACAGTGACCGTGGGTGATGTCCACAATTACATATACGTCACTGTTTAGTCTCTCCTTCCAATAAAGCTTGAGAGTACAAGATATAGTTAGTTTATCTTACGTAGACACATCGATTTTAAATAATTAATGTGATTATTACATGTGACGTGGTCAGTACATGTGACGTGATCAATACACGTGACGTGATCAATACATGTGACGTGATCAGTACCCGTGACGTGATCAGTACCCGTGACGTGATCAGTACATGTGACGTGATCAGTACACGTGACGTGATCAGTACACGTGACGTGATCAATACATGTGACGTGATCAGTACCCGTGACGTGATCAGTACCCGTGACGTGATCAGTACATGTGACGTGATCAGTACCTGTGACGTGATCAGTACATGTGACGTGATCAGTACATGTGACGTGATCAGTACCCGTGACGTGATCAGTACCCGTGACGTGATCAGTACAGTGACGTGATCAGTACCTGTGACGTGATCAGTACCTGTGACGTGATCAGTACCGTGACGTGATCAGTACCCGTGACGTGATCAGTACCCGTGACGTGATCAGTACCCGTGACGTGATCAGTACATGTGACGTGATCAGTACATGTGACGTGATCATACTGTGAGTGATCATAACGTGACGTGATCAGTACCTGTGATGTGATCAGTACATGTGACGTGATCAGTACCTGTGACGTGATCAGTACACGTGACGTGATCAGTACATGTGACGTGATCAGTACATGTGACGTGATCAGTACCTGTGACGTGATCAGTACCCGTTACGAGATCAGTACATGTGACGTGATCAGTACCCGTGACGTGATCAGTACATGTGATGTGATCAGTACCCGTGACGTGATCAGTACCCGTGACGTGATCAGTACCCGTGACGTGATCAGTACCCGTGACGTGATCAGAACATGTGACGTGAACAGTACATGTGACGTGATCAGTACATGTGACGTGATCAGTACCTGTGACGTGATCAGTACCCGTGACGTGATCAGTACCCGTGACGTGACCAGTACCCGTTACGAGATCAGTACATGTGACGTGATCAGTACCAGTGACGTGATCAGTACATGTGATGTGATCAGTACCCGTGACGTGATCAGTACCCGTGACGTGATCAGTACATGTAATGTGATCAGTACCCGTGACGTGATCAGTACATGTGACGTGATCAGTACACGTGACGTGATCAGTACCCGTGACGTGATCAGTAAATGTGATGTGATCAGTACATGTGACGTGATCAGTACCCGTGACGTGATCAGTACATGTGATGTGATCAGTACATGTGACGTGATCAGTACCCGTGACGTGATCAGTACATGTGATGTGATCAGTACCCGTGACGTGATCAGTACCCGTGACGTGATCTGTACCCGTTACGAGATCAGTACATGTGACGTGATCAGTACCCGTGACGTGATCAGTACCCGTGACGTGATCAGTACCCGTTACGAGATCAGTACATGTGACGTGATCAGTACATGTGACGTGATCAGTACCCGTGACGTGATCAGTACATGTGACGTGATCAGTACCTGTGACGTGATCAGTACCCGTGACGTGATCAGTACCCGTGACGTGATCAGTACCCGTTACGAGATCAGTACATGTGACGTGATCAGTACCCGTGACGTGATCAGTACCCGTGACGTGATCAGTACATGTGACGTGATCGGTACCTGTGACGTGATCAGTACCCGTAACATGATCAGTACCCGTGACGTGATCAGTACCCGTTACGAGATCAGTACATGTGACGTGATCAGTACATGTGACGTGTTCATAACTGTGACGTGATCAGTAACTGTGACGTGATCAGTACCTGTGACGTGATCAGTACATGTGACGTGATCAGTACCCGTGACGTGATCAGTACATGTGACGTGATCAGTACCTGTGTCGTGATCAGTACATGTGACGTGATCAGTACCCGTGACGTGATCAGTACATGTGACGTGATCAGTTCCCGTGACGTGATCAGTACCTGTGACGTGATCAGTACCTGTGACGTGATCAGTACACGTGACGTGATCATAACTGTGACGTGATCAGTACACGTGACGTGATCATAACTGTGACGTGATCAGTACCTGTGACGTGATCAGTACCTGTGACGTGATCAGTACATTTGACGTGATCAGTACCCGTGAGGTGATCAGTACATGTGACGTGTTCATAACTGTGACGTGATCAGTACCTGTGACGTGATCAGTACCTGTGACGTGATCAGTACACGTGACGTGATCATAACTGTGACGTGATCAGTACATGCGACGTGTTCATAACTGTGACGTGATCAGTACCTGTGACGTGATCAGTACATGTGACCTGTTCAGTACCTGTGACGTGATCAGTACCTGTGACGTGATCAGTACACGTGACGTGATCATAACTGTGACGTGATCAGTACATGTGACGTGTTCATAACTGTGACGTGATCAGTACCTGTGACGTGATCAGTACATGTGACGTGATCAGTACCTATGACGTGATCAGTACACGTGACGTGTTCATAACTGTGACGTGATCAGTACCTGTGACGTGATCAGTACATGTGACGTGTTCATAACTGTGACGTGATCAGTACCTGTAACGTGATCAGTACATGTGACGTGATCAGTACCCGTGACGTGATCAGAACATGTGAGGTGTTCATAACTGTGACGTGATCAGTACCTGTGACGTGATCAGTACATGTGACATGATCAGTACATGTGACGTGATCAGTACATGTGACGTGATCAGTACCTGTGACGTGATCAGTACCCGTGACGTGATCAGTACCTGTGACGTGATCAGTACCTGTGACGTGATCAGTACATGTGACTTGATCAGTACCTGTGACGTGATCATAACTGTGACGTGATCAGTACATGTGACGTGATCAGTACCCGTGACGTGTTCATAACTGTGACGTGATCAGTACCCGTGACGTGATCAGTACCCGTGACGTGTTCATAACTGTGACGTGATCAGTACCTGTGACGTGATCATAACTGTGACGTGATCAGTACATGTGACGTGATCAGTACCCGTGACGTGTTCATAATTGTGACGTGATCAGTACCTGTGACGTGATCAGTACATGTGACGTGATAAGTACCTGTGAGGTGATCAGTACATGTGACGTGATCAGTACACGTGACGTGATCATAACTGTGACGTGATCAGTACCTGTGACGTGATCAGTACACGTGACGTGATCATAACTGTGACGTGATCAGTACCTGTGACGTGATCAGTACCTGTGACCTGGTCAGTACATGTGACGTGTTCATAACTGTGACGTGATCAGTACCTGTGTCGTGATCAGTACCTGTGACGTGATCAGTACATGTGACGTGATCAGTACCCGTGACGTGTTCATAACTGTGACGTGATCAGTACCTGTGACGTGATCAGTACCTGTGAGGTGATCAATACATGTGACGTGATCAGTACCCGTGACGTGATCAGTACATGTGACGTGATCAGTACCTGTGACGTGATCAGTACCTGTGACGTGATCAGTACACGTGACGTGATCATAACTGTGACGTGATCAGTACATGTGACGTGATCAGTACACGTGACGTGATCATAACTGTGACGTGATCAGTACATGTGACGTGATCAGTACACATGACGTGATCAGTACACGTGACGTGATCATAACTGTGACGTGATCAGTACACGTGACGTGATCATAACTGTGACGTGATCAGTACATGTGACGTGATCAGTACCCGTGACGTGTTCATAACTGTGACGTGATCAGTACCTGTGACGTGATCAGTACATGTGACGTGATCAGTACCCGTGACGTGATCAGTACATATGACGTGATCAGTACCTGTGACGTGATCAGTACACGTGACGTGATCATAACTGTGACGTGATCAGTACATGTGACGTGATCAGTACACGTGACGTGATCATAACTTTGACGTGATCAGTACCTGTGACGTGATCAGTACACGTGACGTGATCATAACTGTGACGTGATCAGTACACGTGACGTGATCATAACTGTGACGTGATCAGTAAATGTGACGTGATCAGTACACGTGACGTGATCATAACTGTGACGTGATCAGTACCTGTGACGTGATCAGTACACGTGACGTGATCATAACTGTGACGTGATCAGTACACGTGACGTGATCAGTACCTGTGACGTGATCAGTACATGTGACGTGATCAGTACCCGTGACGTGATCAGTACCCGTGACGTGATCAGTACCTGTGACGTGATCAGTACATGTGACGTGATCAGTACCTGTGACGTGATCAGTACATGTGACGTGATCAGTACCCGTGACGTTATCAGTACCTGTGACGTGATCAGTACCTGTGACGTGATCAGTACCTGTGACGTGATCAGTACATGTGACGTGATCAGTACCCGTGACGTGATCAGTACCCGTGACGTGATCAGTGCATGTGACGTGATCAGTACCCGTGACGTGATCAGTACCCGTGACGTGATCAGTACATGTGACGTGATAAGTACCTGTGACGTGATCAGTACATGTGACGTGATCAGTACATGTGACGTGATCAGTACCCGTGACGTGATCAGTACCCGTGACGTGATCAGTGCATGTGACGTGATCAGTACCCGTGACGTGATCAGTACCCGTGACGTGATCAGTACATGTGACGTGATCAGTACCTGTGACGTGATCAGTACATGTGACGTGATCAGTACATGTGACGTGATCAGTACCCGTGACGTGATCAGTACATAGTACGTGATCAGTACCTGTGACGTGATCAGTACCCGTGACGTGATCAGTACCTGTGACGTGATCAGTACCTCTGACGTGATCAGTACATGTGACGTGTTCAGTACCTGTGACGTGATCAGTACATGTGATGTGATCAGTACCCGTGACGTGATCAGTACATGTGACGTGATCAGTACACGTGACGTGATCAGTACCCGTGACGTGATCAGTAAATGTGATGTGATCAGTACATGTGACGTGATCAGTACCCGTGACGTGATCAGTACATGTGATGTGATCAGTACATGTGACGTGATCAGTACCCGTGACGTGATCAGTACATGTGATGTGATCAGTACCCGTGACGTGATCAGTACCCGTGACGTGATCTGTACCCGTTACGAGATCAGTACATGTGACGTGATCAGTACCCGTGACGTGATCAGTACCCGTGACGTGATCAGTACCCGTTACGAGATCAGTACATGTGACGTGATCAGTACATGTGACGTGATCAGTACCCGTGACGTGATCAGTACATGTGACGTGATCAGTACATGTGACGTGATCAGTACCCGTGACGTGATCAGTACCCGTGACGTGATCAGTACCCGTGACGTGATCAGTACCCGTGACGTGATCAGTACCCGTGACGTGATCAGTACCCGTGACGTGATCAGTACATGTGACGTGATCGGTACCTGTGACGTGATCAGTACCCGTAACATGATCAGTACCCGTGACGTGATCAGTACCCGTTACGAGATCAGTACATGTGACGTGATCAGTACATGTGACGTGTTCATAACTGTGACGTGATCAGTAACTGTGACGTGATCAGTACCTGTGACGTGATCAGTACATGTGACGTGATCAGTACCCGTGACGTGATCAGTACATGTGACGTGAACAGTACCCGTGACGTGATCAGTACCTGTGACGTGATCAGTACCTGTGACGTGATCAGTACACGTGACGTGATCATAACTGTGACGTGATCAGTACCCGTGACGTGATCAGGACCTGTGACGTGATCAGTACATTTGACGTGATCAGTACCCGTGACGTGATCAGTACATGTGACGTGTTCATAACTGTGACGTGATCAGTACCTGTGACGTGATCAGTACCTGTGACGTGATCAGTACACGTGACGTGATCATAACTGTGACGTGATCAGTACATGCGACGTGTTCATAACTGTGACGTGATCAGTACCTGTGACGTGATCAGTACATGTGACGTGTTCAGTACCTGTGACGTGATCAGTACATGTGACGTGATCAGTACACGTGACGTGATCATAACTGTGACGTGATCAGTACATGTGACGTGTTCATAACTGTGACGTGATCAGTACCTGTGACGTGATCAGTACATGTGACGTGATCAGTACCTGTGACGTGATCAGTACACGTGACGTGTTCATAACTGTGACGTGATCAGTACCTGTGACGTGATCAGTACATGTGACGTGTTCATAACTGTGACGTGATCAGTACCTGTGACGTGATCAGTACATGTGACGTGATCAGTACCCGTGACGTGATCAGAACATGTGACGTGTTCAGTACCTGTGACGTGATCAGTACATGTGACATGATCAGTACATGTGACGTGATCAGTACATGTGACGTGATCAGTACCTGTGACGTGATCAGTACCCGTGACGTGATCAGTAACTGTGACGTGATCAGTACACGTGACGTGATCATAACTGTGACGTGATCAGTACCTGTGACGTGATCAGTACACGTGACGTGATCATAACTGTGACGTGATCAGTACACGTGACGTGATCAGTACCTGTGACGTGATCAGTACATGTGACGTGATCAGTACCCGTGACGTGATCAGTACCCGTGACGTGATCAGTACCTGTGACGTGATCAGTACATGTGACGTGATCAGTACCTGTGACGTGATCAGTACATGTGACGTGATCAGTACCCGTGACGTTATCAGTACCTGTGACGTGATCAGTACCTGTGACGTGATCAGTACCTGTGACGTGATCAGTGCATGTGACGTGATCAGTACCCGTGACGTGATCAGTACCCGTGACGTGATCAGTACATGTGACGTGATCAGTACCCGTGACGTGATCAGTACCCGTGACGTGATCAGTACATGTGACGTGATCAGTACCTGTGACGTGATCAGTACATGTGACGTGATCAGTACATGTGACGTGATCAGTACCCGTGACGTGATCAGTACATATTACGTGATCAGTACCTGTGACGTGATCAGTACCCGTGACGTGATCAGTACCTGTGACGTGATCAGTACCTGTGACGTGATCAGTACATGTGACTTGATCAGTACCTGTGACGTGATCATAACTGTGACGTGATCAGTACATGTGACGTGATCAGTACCCGTGACGTGTTCATAACTGTGACGTGATCAGTACCCGTGACGTGATCAGTACCCGTGACGTGTTCATAACTGTGACGTGATCAGTACCTGTGACGTGATCATAACTGTGACGTGATCAGTACATGTGACGTGATCAGTACCCGTGACGTGTTCATAATTGTGACGTGATCAGTACCTGTGACGTGATCAGTACACGTGACGTGATCATAACTGTGACGTGATCAGTACACGTGACGTGATCATAACTGTGACGTGATCAGTAAATGTGACGTGATCAGTACACGTGACGTGATCATAACTGTGACGTGATCAGTACCTGTGACGTGATCAGTACACGTGACGTGATCATAACTGTGACGTGATCAGTACACGTGACGTGATCAGTACCTGTGACGTGATCAGTACATGTGACGTGATCAGTACCCGTGACGTGATCAGTACCCGTGACGTGATCAGTACCTGTGACGTGATCAGTACATGTGACGTGATCAGTACCTGTGACGTGATCAGTACATGTGACGTGATCAGTACCCGTGACGTGATCAGTACCTGTGACGTGATCAGTACCTGTGACGTGATCAGTACCTGTGACGTGATCAGTACATGTGACGTGATCAGTACCCGTGACGTGATCAGTACCCGTGACGTGATCAGTACATGTGACGTGATCAGTACCCGTGACGTGATCAGTACCCGTGACGTGATCAGTACATGTGACGTGATCAGTACCTGTGACGTGATCAGTACCTGTGACGTGATCAGTACATGTGACTTGATCAGTACCTGTGACGTGATCATAACTGTGACGTGATCAGTACATGTGACGTGATCAGTACCCGTGACGTGTTCATAACTGTGACGTGATCAGTACCCGTGACGTGATCAGTACCCGTGACGTGTTCATAACTGTGACGTGATCAGTACCTGTGACGTGATCATAACTGTGACGTGATCAGTACATGTGACGTGATCAGTACCCGTGACGTGTTCATAATTGTGACGTGATCAGTACCTGTGACGTGATCAGTACACGTGACGTGATCATAACTGTGACGTGATCAGTACACGTGACGTGATCATAACTGTGACGTGATCAGTAAATGTGACGTGATCAGTACACGTGACGTGATCATAACTGTGACGTGATCAGTACTGTGACGTGATCAGTACACGTGACGTGATCATAACTGTGACGTGATCAGTACACGTGACGTGATCAGTACCTGTGACGTGATCAGTACATGTGACGTGATCAGTACCCGTGACGTGATCAGTACCCGTGACGTGATCAGTACCTGTGACGTGATCAGTACATGTGACGTGATCAGTACCTGTGACGTGATCAGTACATGTGACGTGATCAGTACCCGTGACGTTATCAGTACCTGTGACGTGATCAGTACCTGTGACGTGATCAGTACCTGTGACGTGATCAGTGCATGTGACGTGATCAGTACCCGTGACGTGATCAGTACCCGTGACGTGATCAGTGCATGTGACGTGATCAGTACCCGTGACGTGATCAGTACCCGTGACGTGATCAGTACATGTGACGTGATCAGTACCTGTGACGTGATCAGTACATGTGACGTGATCAGTACATGTGACGTGATCAGTACCCGTGACGTGATCAGTACATATTACGTGATCAGTACCTGTGACGTGATCAGTACCCGTGACGTGATCAGTACCTGTGACGTGATCAGTACCTGTGACGTGATCAGTACATGTGACGTGTTCAGTACCTGTGACGTGATCAGTACATGTGATGTGATCAGTACCCGTGACGTGATCAGTACATGTGACGTGATCAGTACACGTGACGTGATCAGTACCCGTGACGTGATCAGTAAATGTGATGTGATCAGTACATGTGACGTGATCAGTACCCGTGACGTGATCAGTACATGTGATGTGATCAGTACATGTGACGTGATCAGTACCCGTGACGTGATCAGTACATGTGATGTGATCAGTACCCGTGACGTGATCAGTACCCGTGACGTGATCTGTACCCGTTACGAGATCAGTACATGTGACGTGATCAGTACCCGTGACGTGATCAGTACCCGTGACGTGATCAGTACCCGTTACGAGATCAGTACATGTGACGTGATCAGTACATGTGACGTGATCAGTACCCATGACGTGATCAGTACATGTGACGTGATCAGTACCTGTGACGTGATCAGTACCCGTGACGTGATCAGTACCCGTGACATGATCAGTACCCGTTACGAGATCAGTACATGTGACGTGATCAGTACCCGTGACGTGATCAGTACCCGTGACGTGATCAGTACATGTGACGTGATCGGTACCTGTGACGTGATCAGTACCCGTAACATGATCAGTACCCGTGACGTGATCAGTACCCGTTACGAGATCAGTACATGTGACGTGATCAGTACATGTGACGTGTTCATAACTGTGACGTGATCAGTAACTGTGACGTGATCAGTACCTGTGACGTGATCAGTACATGTGACGTGATCAGTACCCGTGACGTGATCAGTACATGTGACGTGATCAGTACCCGTGACGTGATCAGTACATGTGACGTGATCAGTACCTGTGACGTGATCAGTACACGTGACGTGATCATAACTGTGACGTGATCAGTACCTGTGACGTGATCAGTACATTTGACGTGATCAGTACCCGTGACGTGATCAGTACATTTGACGTGTTCATAACTGTGACGTGATCAGTACCTGTGACGTGATCAGTACCTGTGACGTGATCAGTACACGTGACGTGATCATAACTGTGACGTGATCAGTACATGCGACGTGTTCATAACTGTGACGTGATCAGTACCTGTGACGTGATCAGTACATGTGACGTGTTCAGTACCTGTGACGTGATCAGTACCTGTGACGTGATCAGTACACGTGACGTGATCATAACTGTGACGTGATCAGTACATGTGACGTGTTCATAACTGTGACGTGATCAGTACCTGTGACGTGATCAGTACATGTGACGTGATCAGTACCTGTGACGTGATCAGTACACGTGACGTGTTCATAACTGTGACGTGATCAGTACCTGTGACGTGATCAGTACATGTGACGTGTTCATAACTGTGACGTGATCAGTACCTGTGACGTGATCAGTACATGTGACGTGATCAGTACCCGTGACGTGATCAGAACATGTGACGTGTTCAGTACCTGTGACGTGATCAGTACATGTGACATGATCAGTACATGTGACGTGATCAGTACATGTGACGTGATCAGTACCTGTGACGTGATCAGTACCCGTGACGTGATCAGTACCTGTGACGTGATCAGTACCTGTGACGTGATCAGTACATGTGACTTGATCAGTACCTGTGACGTGATCATAACTGTGACGTGATCAGTACATGTGACGTGATCAGTACCCGTGACGTGTTCATAACTGTGACGTGATCAGTACCCGTGACGTGATCAGTACCCGTGACGTGTTCATAACTGTGACGTGATCAGTACCTGTGACGTGATCATAACTGTGACGTGATCAGTACATGTGACGTGATCAGTACCCGTGACGTGTTCATAATTGTGACGTGATCAGTACCTGTGACGTGATCAGTACATGTGACGTGATAAGTACCTGTGACGTGATCAGTACATGTGACGTGATCAGTACACGTGACGTGATCATAAATGTGACGTGATCAGTACCTGTGACGTGATCAGTACACGTGACGTGATCATAACTGTGACGTGATCAGTACCTGTGACGTGATCAGTACCTGTGACCTGGTCAGTACATGTGACGTGTTCATAACTGTGACGTGATCAGTACCTGTGTCGTGATCAGTACCTGTGACGTGATCAGTACATGTGACGTGATCAGTACCCGTGACGTGTTCATAACTGTGACGTGATCAGTACCTGTGACGTGATCAGTACCTGTGAGGTGATCAATACATGTGACGTGATCAGTACCCGTGACGTGATCAGTACATGTGACGTGATCAGTACCTGTGACGTGATCAGTACCTGTGACGTGATCAGTACACGTGACGTGATCATAACTGTGACGTGATCAGTACATGTGACGTGATCAGTACACGTGACGTGATCATAACTGTGACGTGATCAGTACATGTGACGTGATCAGTACACATGACGTGATCAGTACACGTGACGTGATCATAACTGTGACGTGATCAGTACACGTGACGTGATCATAACTGTGACGTGATCAGTACATGTGACGTGATCAGTACCCGTGACGTGTTCATAACTGTGACGTGATCAGTACCTGTGACGTGATCAGTACATGTGACGTGATCAGTACCCGTGACGTGATCAGTGCATGTGACGTGATCAGTACCTGTGACGTGATCAGTACCTGTGACGTGATCAGTACACGTGACGTGATCATAACTGTGACGTGATCAGTACATGTGACGTGATCAGTACACGTGACGTGATCATAACTTTGACGTGATCAGTACCTGTGACGTGATCAGTACACGTGACGTGATCATAACTGTGACGTGATCAGTACACGTGACGTGATCATAACTGTGACGTGATCAGTACCTGTGACGTGATCAGTACACGTGACGTGATCATAACTGTGACGTGATCAGTACACGTGACGTGATCATAACTGTGACGTGATCAGTACATGTGACGTGATCAGTACACGTGACGTGATCATAACTGTGACGTGATCAGTACACGTGAC
Organism: Archivesica marissinica; assembly: GCA_014843695.1. Taxonomy (NCBI): domain Eukaryota; kingdom Metazoa; phylum Mollusca; class Bivalvia; order Venerida; family Vesicomyidae; genus Archivesica; species Archivesica marissinica. The sequence goes on from CM026393.1 coordinate 49,127,441, forward strand.
GTGATCAGTACACGTGACGTGATCATAACTGTGACGTGATCAGTACACGTGACGTGATCAGTACCTGTGACGTGATCAGTACATGTGACGTGATCAGTACCCGTGACGTGATCAGTACCCGTGACGTGATCAGTACCTGTGACGTGATCAGTACATGTGACGTGATCAGTACCTGTGACGTGATCAGTACATGTGACGTGATCAGTACCCGTGACGTTATCAGTACCCGTGACGTGATCAGTACCTGTGACGTGATCAGTACCTGTGACGTGATCAGTACCTGTGACGTGATCAGTGCATGTGACGTGATCAGTACCCGTGACGTGATCAGTACCCGTGACGTGATCAGTACATGTGACGTGATCAGTACCCGTGACGTGATCAGTACCCGTGACGTGATCAGTACATGTGACGTGATCAGTACCTGTGACGTGATCAGTACATGTGACGTGATCAGTACATGTGACGTGATCAGTACATGTTACGTGATCAGTACATGTGACGTGATCAGTACCCGTGACGTGGTCAGTACCTGTGACGTGATCAGTACCTGTGACGTGATCAGTACATGTGACGTGTTCAGTACCTGTGACGTGATCAGTACATGTGACGTGATCAGTACCTGTGACGTGATCAGTACCTGTGACGTGATCAGTACCCGTGACGTGATCAGTACCTGTGACGTGATCAGTACCTGTGACGTGATCAGTACCCGTGACGTGATCAGTACATGTGACGTGATCAGTACCTGTGACGTGATCAGTACCTGTGACGTGATCAGTACATGTGACGTGGTCAGTACATGTGACGTGATCAGTACCCGTGACGTGATCGGTACCCGTGACGTGATCAGTAACCGTGACGTGATCAGTACCTGTGACGTGATCAGTACCTGTGACATGATCAGTACATGTGACGTGATCAGTACATGTGACGTGATCAGTACATGTGACGTGATCAGTACATGTGACATGATCAGTACATGTGACGTGATCAGTACATGTGATGTGATCAGTACCCGTGACGTGATCAGTACCCGTGACGTGATCAGTACATGTGACGTGATCAGTACCCGTGACGTGATCAGTACCCGTGACGTGATCAATACCCGTGACGTGATCAGTACCCGTGACGTGATCAGTACCCGTGACGTGATCAGTACCCGTGACGTGATCAGTACCCGTGACGTGATCAGTACATGTGACGTGATCAGTACCCGTGACGTGATCAGTACCCGTGACGTGATCAGTACACGTGACGTGATCAGTACCCGTGACGTGATCAGTACATGTGACGTGATCAGTACCCGTGACGTGATCAGTACCCGTTACGAGATCAGTACCCGTTACGTGATCAGTACATGTGACGTGATCAGTACCTGTGACGTGATCAGTACCCGTGACGTGATCAGTACATGTGACGTGATCAGTACATGTGACGTGATCAGTACCTGTGACGTGATCAGTACCCGTTACGTGATCAGTACCTGTGACGTGATCAGTACCTGTGACGTGATCAGTACCTGTGACGTGATCAGTACATGTGACGTGATCAGTACCTGTGACGTGATCAGTACCTGTGACGTGATCAGTACATGTGACGTGATCAGTACCTGTGACGTGATCAGTACCTGTGACGTGATCAGTACCTGTGACGTGATCAGTACCCGTGACGTGATCAGTACCTGTGACGTGATCAGTACATGTGACGTGATCAGTACATGTGACGTGATCAGTACATGTGACGTGATCAGTACCCGTTACGTGATCAGTACATGTGACGTGATCAGTACCTGTGACGTGATCAGTACCTGTGACGTGATCAGTACCCGTGACGTGATCAGTACCCGTGACGTGATCAGTACATGTGACGTGATCAGTACCTGTGACGTGATCAGTACATGTGACGTGATCAGTACATGTGACGTGATCAGTACATGTTACGTGATCAGTACATGTGACGTGATCAGTACCCGTGACGTGGTCAGTACCTGTGACGTGATCAGTACCTGTGACGTGATCAGTACATGTGACGTGTTCAGTACCTGTGACGTGATCAGTACATGTGACGTGATCAGTACCTGTGACGTGATCAGTACCTGTGACGTGATCAGTACCCGTGACGTGATCAGTACCTGTGACGTGATCAGTACCTGTGACGTGATCAGTACCCGTGACGTGATCAGTACCCGTGACGTGATCAGTACATGTGACGTGATCAGTACCTGTGACGTGATCAGTACCTGTGACGTGATCAGTACATGTGACGTGGTCAGTACATGTGACGTGATCAGTACCCGTGACGTGATCGGTACCCGTGACGTGATCAGTAACCGTGACGTGATCAGTACCTGTGACGTGATCAGTACCTGTGACATGATCAGTACATGTGACGTGATCAGTACATGTGACGTGATCAGTACATGTGACGTGATCAGTACATGTGACATGATCAGTACATGTGACGTGATCAGTACATGTGATGTGATCAGTACCCGTGACGTGATCAGTACCCGTGACGTGATCAGTACATGTGACGTGATCAGTACCCGTGACGTGATCAGTACCCGTGACGTGATCAATACCCGTGACGTGATCAGTACCCGTGACGTGATCAGTACCCGTGATGTGACCAGTACCCGTGACGTGATCAGTACCCGTGACGTGATCAGTACATGTGACGTGATCAGTACCCGTGACGTGATCAGTACCCGTGACGTGATTAGTACCCGTGACGTGATCAGTACCCGTTACGTGATCAGTACATGTGACGTGATCAGTACACGTGACGTGATCAGTACATTTGACGTGATCAGTACATGTGACGTAATCAGTACCCGTTACGTGATCAGTACATGTGACGTGATCAGTACCTGTGACGTGATCAGTACCCGTTACGTGATCAGTACATGTGACGTGATCAGTACATGTGACGTGATCAGTACCTGTGACGTGATCAGTACCCGTTACGTGATCAGTACCTGTGACGTGATCAGTACCTGTGACGTGATCAGTACCTGTGACGTGATCAGTACATGTGACGTGATCAGTACCTGTGACGTGATCAGTACCTGTGACGTGATCAGTACATGTGACGTGATCAGTACCTGTGACGTGATCAGTACCTGTGACGTGATCAGTACCTGTGACGTGATCAGTACCCGTGACGTGATCAGTACCTGTGACGTGATCAGTACATGTGACGTGATCAGTACATGTGACGTGATCAGTACATGTGACGTGATCAGTACCCGTTACGTGATCAGTACATGTGACGTGATCAGTACCTGTGACGTGATCAGTACCTGTGACGTGATCAGTACCCGTGACGTGATCAGTACCCGTGACGTGATCAGTACCTGTGACGTGATCAGTACATGTGACGTGATCAGTACCTGTGACGTGATCAGTACATGTGACGTGATCAGTACCTGTGACGTGATCAGTACCCGTGACGTGATCAGTACACGTGACGTGATCATAACTGTGACGTGATCGGTACCTGTGACGCCGCTTTAAAAATGTTCTTACCCGTTCTTGAAGCGTTGTAGTAGTCTGTACACGTGTCACAACACTGCTGTTGCCGGCTCTGACTGTAGCAGTTTCCGGGCCCTATACTGTTGTTAACTAACTGCTGACATTTCTCAATGTTGAGGTCACCGTATGGACATGCTAAGATGGACAAGTGTATATAGTGTAACATAAAGTTGATCGAGACTCCATGAGATTGTTACAGCTAGGCTCAATCTCAGGCGAACGCGTTGCCATCCATTGCTCTATCACGACATCCACTTAATTATTATAGTGTCACCCCTATTGAAATGAGGGCGAGCCATATCTGACTTATGAGACACCTCTTATGAACGAACAAAAGTACTTCCTGGTTACTACCCATACAAGCCAGACGCCAGGTTGATAGGCAATCGGTAACCATTATTTAACTAGCTGGTGACTCACAAAGTGGCCATATCAGATTACGTCCCTACTCATCAACCGGCCATATCAGATTACGTCCATACTCACCAACCGGCCATATCAGATTACGTCCATACTCACCAACCGGCCATATCAGATTAAGCCCCTACTCATCAACCGGCCATATCAGATTAAGCCCCTACTCACCAACCGGCCATATCAGATTAACCCCCTAATGAGGTTCAAACCATCGACCTACAACTCCATGAGGCGGAAGCCTTAACAACTAGGCCAAGGAAACGGTATATTGTCAAAATATATGTATATATATATAAATATATAGCAAAGAGACAATTTGGATGCAATGAATATAGCAAGAAAAAACATGTGTTCCTTACTACGGAAGCTGAATAAACTTGATTTATTTTACAACGATTGCGAGGAACACTCTACCACTGCGCTATCACGACTTCCATGTTGTTTGTTTTGTTGTTATTGTTGTTTGGGGGGGGGGGTTCGTAAATTGGCACAATCAGCTAAGGTCCCATGGCGACTCTTATCGACATTATTGATTGGCAAGTGATTTGATGTAGTGACCTTGACCTCTCGGCCACGGACACCCCGAACAGATAATTTAAAATTGCCCAAATAATCAGGTAAATGTAAAGAACGGTACACACATATATAAATTCATTGTAAAATCATTTATTTGTAGAAGATCTGTTATGTATTTATAAGAATGTAACTAAGCCTATACAATGATACCTGATAACTACCCACCACTTTCTAGGCCAGTTACTTGTTCGGTTATTAAACTGTAAACATAAATCATTGATTTAGTAGCTTGGTACTTAATTTTGAATTTCATGTATACATGTATCAATTTTGTACATAACCACGATTTTATATTAGGTGACATATAGGTCCACTGGGCCGGGTGCTTGTTTGTATATTTATTATCTGTAGTATATATAATGTCGGATGCACATGTCACTATAATAAAATATTTACTATATAGAACAGAACAGAACAGAACATAAGTTTATTCATGATGTGTACATAAGTACATAGTCATAATATATACATATAATTACATATAAATAAACAAGTGATCAATAAAGCTATCGTATAGCTACTGTAATATAATTTAAAATAGAGGATGAACATTCTAGTTAGTTGTTTTGTGTAATTAAGAAGACAAAGCGTTCAATATT
>CM026393.1:49137568-49237022 GCA_014843695.1 Archivesica marissinica
AGATTAGTCATTTGCGAAATTTGGAGGATAGTGCATGATACAGACAGAGAACCATTCCAGAGTCTCCTCTGGGTCTTTTACATGCACGGGGTAAAGCACCGACACGAGACCTCCCAAGTGAAAGACTTAATTGTATTGGGGTCAATCGGGGGATCGAACCTGCGATCCATTCAACCAGTTCAATGTATTAACCACTGGACTACAGATCCGTCTGTATCGAATCTAATGAACAATATATCATTTTATCTGGCACATCTTAGATGCTATGCTCCCTTAAGTCATATTACACAAAGAATACTATATACATATATTCGCGTTACAGCAACAATTCCGATTTGTATCATTCCACGTGCTGGCCTTGATATGTTCCAGCTAGTATTTAGGGTCCTGTTATGACTATTAGGGTCCTGTTATGACTATGTTTATGCAATACATTATTGTTGTTGTTGTCTCCTGGCTCAGAGGTTATAACACTTTTTCTCCAATCTCAAACTTAGTCTCAAGCTTCTGATTCATTCAACTGACAGTACAACTCAGTATCAACCAATCAAATCACTTGACCTCGAGTTTGAGTTCTGAGAAAAGTTTTATAACCTCAGGCCCTGAAGTGCATGCATACTTCAGAAAGACATCCGTATACCCAAGACATACAACAATAATATATTTAAACTTTATTTATTTTACAACTTATATTAATCACTCTTGTTGGCGCGGATGACAACAGTAATACATATTGCTTTTGTTCTTTGAACAACATTTCATTCTACTTTCTGTCGTTCAGTTTCAGGTTATTGCTACACGTATATAGAATTATTATATAGATTATGCAATGAACAATCTATTCTTCATCTGTGGTGCAATCCGTTAATGTAATACATCGAAGTCGTGATTGCGCAGTGGTAGAACGTTCGCTTCAGGTGCAAAAGGCCCGGAGTTCGAGCCCCACTGGAGCCGTTACGATTGTGCCCTTAGTCAAGGCAATTAAATTCCACGTTGCCTCTTCTCTCTCCCTCGTGGCGATCATGAATGAGTTCTCCATAGTGATTAATATAAGTTGTAAGAACTTGTTTCGCAATCGAGCTAAACTAAATTTGTATAATCTGACTGTATGCAGAGTATATACTAATATTATATATTTGTTAACTTCGTCCATACCTGCCACCGGGTCCACAGGGGCAGCTGCAGATGTGACGCAATGTCCACCGACACACCACTGGTAATTTTATAAAAATGAACACATGTGTTATATTTCAGGAACAAATGCATCGATGTTGCGTTTATTGGGAGTATACAATATATGCGTGCTGCTCAATGAGTGTATGTTGCGTTTATTGGGAACATACAATACATGCGTGCTGCTTAATGAGTGTATGTTGCGTTTATTGGGAACATACAATATATGCGTGCTGCTCAATGAGTGTATGTTGCGTTTATTGGGAACATACAATATATGCGTGCTGCTCAATGAGTGTATGTTGCGTTTATTGGGAACATACAATATATGCGTGCTGCTCAATGAGTGTATGTTGCGTTTATTGGGAACATACAATATATGCGTGCTGCTCAATGAGTGTATGTTGCGTTTATTGGGAACATACAATATATGCGTGCTGCTTAATGTGTGTATGTTGCGTTTATTGGGAACATACAATACGTGTGTGCTGCTTAATGAGTGTAGGTGCCACATATTAATTTTATTCCGTATATTTATACCACATTATTTATTTTACAAGAGTTTAGACATTACGGAGTTTAGATGTTACGGAGTTTAGACGCTATGTAGTTTAGACGTTACAGAGTTTATGGAGTTTAGACATTATGGAGTTTAGATGTTACGGAGTGTAGACGTTACGGCGTTTAGATGTTACAGAGTTTACGGAGTTTAGATGTTACGGAGTTTAGATGTTACGGATTTGACTTTGACTGAACACGACTTCATTGTGGGTTCTATACATCGTGTCCTCGAGGTAAATACATCCCTTCAAGTTGTTTAGTATACATGCAAGGAACGGCCTCGAGGTAGGACCCTAGGTCTTGACTAGGATCCGTCGCCATCTCATTGAATACACAAATTATTGACCGCATACAGATAAATTGTGCATGCCTTTGAGCTGTAACTGTGACCTTGATGACCTTGCACGTGGATAATTTATGTAGTAATGAGTTAGTTATCATATGTGTCATTTATTTCAAAATATCTCAATGGGAAAATGAATGATAAACTGGTGTGTGTTTTACGTTTATTTATCGTTGCTAGTTGCGACGCCTCCTGAAGAGATTAGTCATTTTAGATTATTGGAGGATAGTGCAATGATACAGACAGAGACCCATTCCAGAGTATCCTCTGGTTCTTTTACATGCACGGTACAAAGCACCGACGCGAGGCCTCGGTTTAACGTCCCATCTGAAAGACTGTTAATTTTATTAGGGTCAGACAAAAGATCGAACCTGCGATCCCTGGATTACCAGTCAATCATGTTACCAGTGCACAACCGAGACTAAGGTCATTTTGCTAATGACACGAGGCCTCTGTTTAAAGTCCCATCTGAAAGACTGTTAATATTATTAGGGTCAAACGGGGGAGGGGGAGGGTCGAACCTGGATTACGTCCAGCGTGTTAAACATTGGACTACAGATCCGTTTGTATGATAAACTGGACACGGAACAAAACACATATATATTTGATGTGTATGCGCGACCTTGACATGGAAGCCAGTGGTATTGTATCGGATCATCCATTGAGTAATGGGTACGGGATCCACATTGCAACAGTGAGGTTATGAGTTCGAACCCTATCAGAACCACGGTGGTGTTCTTAGACAATACACTTAAGCCCATATTACATCTTCTCTCTCCCTCATGGCGATGGATTCCACAAGGATTGAGGTCTCAAGAGCGATTAATCTAATGTTTTGAAATATATTGGTATAATACATGTATGCATAGGTTTGTAAACGGCATGCTGTCATTAAAATTGTATAAACATAATCTAATCAAGATGACAAACCTTGCTGTTTGCGCAGGGAACACCGTCAGCAGACGAGGTGGGTTGACAAGTTCCGGATGCAGGATTAAAGCAGAACATATTTGTGCAGACGGTGCTGAAGTCCTGATTCTTATAATACTGTGTCCCCTGAAATACAATGTGTGGTATGCATAGCCGTGTCCGTGGTTAAGGCGTCGACGGAGTGGGACGTTGAAGGTTCGAACTCGTTATGGGTTAATTCAGAATTGGACGGTTGTGGGCCACTAGCTAGTTAAATAATGATTACTGGTTACCTTTACGCCACAGGCGCCCGCCGACGGAGTGGGACGTTGAAGGTTCGAACTCGTTATGGGTTAATATAGAATTGGACGGTTGTGGGCCACTAGCTAGTTAAATAATGATTAATTGGTACAACATAACGTTGCATCATTATCCAAAGTAATGTTATATCATTGTCAAAGTAGCGTTGTATCAGTGTTCAAATAACGTTGCATCATTGTCCAAAGTAATGTTATATCATTGTCCAAAGTAATGTTGTATCATTGTCCAGGTAACGTTGTATCATTGTCCAGGTAACGTTGTATCATTGTCCAAGTAACGTTGTATCATTCTCCAAGTAACGTTATATCATTCTCCAAGCAACGTTGTAGCTTTGTCCACATAACGACGATTTATCATTGTCCAAGTAACGTTGTATCATTGTTCAAGTAACGATGTATCATTGTTCAAGTAACGTTGTATCATTGTCCAAGTAACGTTGTATCATTGTCCAAGTAACGTTGTATCATTGTTCAAGTAATGTTGTATCATTCTCAAAGTAACGTTGTATCATTGTTCAAGTAACGTTGTATCATTGTCCACATAACGTTGTATCATTGTTCAAGTAACGTTGTATCATTCTCCAAGTAACGTTATACCAGTGTTCAAGTAACGTTGTATCATTGTTCAAGTAACGTTATATCATTCTCCAAGTAACGTTATACCAGTGTTCAAGTAACGTTATATCATTGTTCAAGTAACGTTATATCATTCTCCAAGTAACGTTATACCAGTGTTCAAGTAACGTTGTATTATTGTTCAAGTAACGTTATATCATTCTCCAAGTAACGTTATACCAGTGTTCAAGTAACGTTGTATTATTGTTCAAGTAACGTTATATCATTCTCCAAGTACTGTTGTATCATTCTCCAAGTAACGTTGTATCATTGTTCAAGTAACGTTATATCATTGTTCAAGTAACGTTATATCATTGTCCAAGTAACGTTGTATCATTGTCCTAGTAACGTTGTATCATTCTCCAAGTACCGTTGTATCATTCTCCAAGTAACGTTGTATCATTGTCCGTCCAAGTAACGTTGTATCATTCTCCAAGTAACGTTATACCAGTGTTCAAGTAACGTTATATCATTGTTCAAGTAACGTTATATCATTCTCCAAGTAACGTTATACCAGTGTTCAAGTAACGTTGTATCATTGTTCAAGTAACGTTATATCATTCTCCAAGTAACGTTATACCAGTGTTCAAGTAACGTTATATCATTGTTCAAGTAACGTTATATCATTCTCCAAGTACTGTTGTATCATTGTCCAAGTACCGTTGTATCATTCTCCAAGCAACGTTGTATCATTCTTCAAGTAACGTTGTATCATTGTTCAAGTAACGTTGTATCATTGTACATGTAACGTTGTATCATTCTCCAAGTAACGTTGTATCAGTGTCCAAGTAACGTTGTATCATTCTCCAAGTACCGTTGTATCATTGTCCAAGTACCGTTGTATCATTCTCCAAGCAACGTTGTATCATTGTCCAAGTAACGTTGTATCATTTTCCACATAACGTTGTATCATTCTCCAAGTACCGTTGTATCATTCTCCAAGTAACGTTATATCATTCTCCAAGTACCGTTATATCATTCTCCAAGTACCGTTATATCATTCTCCAAGTAACGTTGTATCATTCTCCAAGTACTGTTGTATCATTCTCCAAGTAACGTTGTATCATTGTTCAAGTAACGTTGTATCATTGTTCAAGTAACGTTATATCATTGTTCAAGTAACGTTATATCATTGTTCAAGTAACGTTGTATCATTGTTCAAGTAACGTTATATCATTGTTCAAGTAACGTTATATCATTGTACAAGTAATGTTATATCATTGTTCAAGTAACGTTATATCATTGTTCAAGTACCGTTGTATCATTCTCCAAGTAACGTTGTATCAGTGTCCAAGTAACGTTGTATCATTCTCCAAGTACCGTTGTATCATTGTCCAAGTACCGTTGTATCATTCTCCAAGCAACGTTGTATCATTGTCCAAGTAACGTTGTATCATTTTCCACATAACGTTGTATCATTCTCCAAGTACCGTTGTATCATTCTCCAAGTAACGTTATATCATTCTCCAAGTACCGTTATATCATTCTCCAAGTACCGTTATATCATTCTCCAAGTAACGTTGTATCATTCTCCAAGTACTGTTGTATCATTCTCCAAGTAACGTTGTATCATTGTTCAAGTAACGTTGTATCATTGTTCAAGTAACGTTATATCATTGTTCAAGTAACGTTATATCATAGTTCAAGTACCGTTGTATCATTCTCCAAGTACTGTTGTATCATTCTCCAAGTACCGTTATATCATTGTCCAAATAACGTTGTATCATTGTCCAAGTAACGTTGTATCATTCTCCAAGTACCGTTGTATCATTCTCCAAGTAACGTTGTATCATTGTCCAAGTAACGTTGTATCATTCTCCAAGTTCCATTGTATCATTCTCCAAGTAACGTTGTATCATTCTCCAAGCAACGTTGTATCATTGTCCAAGTAACGTTATATCATTCTCCAAGTAACGTTATATCATTGTCCAAGTAACGTTGTATAATTGTCCAAGTAACGTTGTATCATTCTCCAAGTAACTTTGTATCATTGTCCACATAACGTTGTATCATTGTTCAAGTAACGTTGTATCATTGTCCACATAGCGTTGTATCATTGTTCAAGTAACGTTGTATCATTGTTCAAGTACCGTTGTATCATTCTCCAAGCAACGTTGTATCATTGTCCAAGTAACGTTGTATCATTTTCCACATAACGTTGTATCATTCTCCAAGTAACGTTGTATCATTCTCCAAGTAACGTTATATCATTCTCCAAGTACCGTTATATCATTCTCCAAGTACCGTTATATCATTCTCCAAGTAACGTTGTATCATTCTCCAAGTACTGTTGTATCATTCTCCAAGTAACGTTGTATCATTGTTCAAGTAACGTTGTATCATTGTTCAAGTAACGTTATATCATTGTTCAAGTAACGTTATATCATTGTTCAAGTACTGTTGTATCATTCTCCAAGTACCGTTGTATCATTCTCCAAGTACCGTTATATCATTGTCCAAGTAACGTTGTATCATTGTCCAAGTAACGTTGTATCATTCTCCAAGTACCGTTGTATCATTCTCCAAGTAACGTTGTATCATTGTCCAAGTAACGTTGTATCATTCTCCAAGTTCCGTTGTATCATTCTCCAAGTAACGTTGTATCATTCTCCAAGCAACGTTGTATCATTTTCCAAGTAACGTTTCATCATTCTCCAAGTAACGTTATATCATTGTCCAAGTAACGTTGTATCATTGTTCAAGTAACGTTGTATCATTCTCCAAGTAACGTTATATCATTCTCCAAGTAACGTTGTATCAGTGTTCAAGTAACGTTGTATCATTGTTCAAGTAACGTTGTATCATTGTTCAAGTAACGTTGTATCATTCTCCAAGTAGCGCTATATCATTCTCCAAGTAACGTTGTATCATTCTCCAAGTAACGTTGTATCATTCTCCAAGTAACGTTGTATCATTTTCCAAGTAACGTTTTATCATTCTCCAAGTAACGTTATATCATTGTCCAAGTAACGTTGTATCATTGTTCAAGTAACGTTGTATCATTGTTCAAGTAATGTTGTATCATTCTCCAAGTAGCGCTATATCATTCTCCAAGTAACGTTGTATTATTCTCCAAGTAACGTTGTATCATTGTCCAAGTAACGTTGTATCATTGTCCAAGTAAAGGTGTATCATTCTCCAAGTAACGTTGTATCATAGTCCAAGTAACGTTGTATCATTCTCCAAGTAACGTTGTATCATTGTCCAAGTAACGTTGTATCATTGTCCAAGTAACGTTGTATCATTCTCCAAGTAACGTTGTATCATTGTCCAAGTACCGGTGTATCATTGTTCAAGTAACGACGATTTATCATTGTCCAAGTAACGTTGTATCATTGTTCAAGTAATGTTGTATCGTTCTCCGAGTAATGTTGTATCATTTTTCCAATTTATATCTTGGTCGTGATCGTAGTTAACTTAGGATTAATTAATCTACCTCCATGTATTTATATGTTATAATCTAATCTTATATTCGAGGGCCATATCTGCTCCTGGAACCAATGAGATACATCTGTAATGTTCTATTATCTCCCTTGGCAGATACCGTCAGATTTATTCTAATATGTGAATAGGTCCTTTTAGTTAGAATCCTTTCCTTTTACTGTTGTGACGTGCCCTAACCAGATGTTGTGGTATGATAATTGTGATGTTACCAAAACCGTGTTAATTAATAAGTGATACCATTGTTTTACAAGTCCCCCATTGCATATACTGTAGGAGATCTGTCGAGATATATTAATTTAATAATCATATAAAGCGATAGTGGAATACAATTGTTAACATGTTGTGCAAAGGAAACAACGATAAAAACAGAGAAAAACACTTAATAGGACCTATCTAGTTTTAGGGAGTATTCAGGGGCAGTAACTGACCGATGTCTCTAATTATTGTCAATACCCAAATATGCGTTTTATCTAGGGTCATTGTCCAATTTAAGACAAGATATGTCTATCTCAAATACCTCTAATGCTTTCCCAAAATGGGAACTCTAACGATGTACGTAGTCATGGCAGAAACATAACTGATCCAGTTCTATGCAGCTAAATGCCAGCTCAGCATTTTATAATGTCAATCTATTGTGCAATTGCATTATGAAATTATATATTCAAAAGGTCGACTGAACTAGTTCATACCAATTCAGGGGTTGCCAAATCCAGTGCCCGCTAATCAAGTACTAATAGCTCACAGTTCACCCTGTAAATCTGATATATATTATAAATTATATATATTACAGGGTTCCCAGGGGCTTTGAAAAATACAATTCCCTGACTTTTCCCCTGACATCTGTAAGTTTTCAAGCACCGCTTTGCGGCAAGCGGCAGAGCCGCGACGCCTTCTAGGGGGGTCTGGGTGCATGCCACCCCCCCCCCCAGAACATTTTTGATTTTCTAGATGCTCTGTGGTGCATTTTGAGACACTTAAAAGAAGCAAATCAGAAGTAGAGAAATGTTGATTTTTCCCCATATGTTTGTTAAACCCAAATCCTTAGTAGCGCAATGCAAGTGCTAAAAGAGCAATTTTCGACCTTTTTATGCGCGGAATCAAGTGCAAAAATACCCATTTTTGACCTTTTTATACGCGGAATCGACAGTTTTAGAGCAGAACAATGACAAAAGTCATCAATATAAAATTCCCTGACATTTACTGAAAAACAAAATTCCCTGACATTTCCCTGACCTTGAAAAAAAATAGAATTCCCTGACATTTTCACTAACGCTGGGAACCCTGTATAATTAAATATTCAATTCTGCACAATTAATAATCAAAGTCATTAATAATTCTAAATCGATAATATACATGTTTATAGTTACAGAAACATATCACTGTCAATAATACAATAAACCCTTCCGCAGTAAATATGCGCTAACCTGACAAAAATAGGACGTTGAACCAAAAACGGCCTGGCAATCGATGTTGGCACTTGTCGCTGGTCCAGTAAATGTTGCTACAAATAGAAAACTAACACCTTAATCATGTTATCTGTATTCTTCTAAATACATGTATATAAGTATGTTAACGTAACTAATATAATCTAATCAAATCATAATTCATTAAAATTAAGTATTTCCAATATCATTTCAACATGTTACTCTACATAGATGTATATTACGCTAAATAGCTGTATATTACGCTAAATAGCTGTATATTACGCTAAATAGCTGTATATTACGCTAAATAGCTGTATATTACGCTAAATAGCTGTATATTACGCATAAATAGCTGTATATTACGCTAAATCGCTGTATATTACGCTAAATAGCTGTATATTATGCTAAATCGCTGTATATTACGCATAAATAGATGTATATTACGCCACATAATTGTATGTATGCTAAAAAGATGTATATTACGCTAAATAGCTGTATATTACGCATACATAGCTGTATATTACGCTAAATAGCTGTATATAACGCATGCATAGCTGTATATTACGCTAAATAGCTGTATATTATGCATACATAGCTGTATATTATGCATACATAGCTGTATATTATGCTAAATAGATGTATATAAGTATGTTAACGTAACTAATATAATCTAATTAAATCATAATTCATTAAAATTAAGTATTTCCAATATCATTTCAACATGTTACTCTACATAGATGTATATTACGCTAAATAGCTGTATATTACGCATACATAGCTGTATATTACGCTAAATAGCTGTATATTACGCATACATAGCTGTATATTACGCTAAATAGCTGTATATTACGCATAAATAGCTGTATATTACGCATACATAGCTGTATATTACGCTCAATAGCTGTATATTACGCATAAATAGCTGTATATTACGCATAAATAGCTGTATATTACGCTAAATAGATGTATACTACGCATAAATAGCTGTATATTACGCATAAATAGCTGTATATTACGCTAAATAGATGTATACTACGCATAAATAGCTGTATATTACGCATAAATAGCTGTATATTATGCTAAATAGCTGTATATTACGCATAAATAGCTGTATATTATGCATAAATAGCTGTATATTACGCTAAATAGCTGTATATTACGCATACATAGATGTATATTACCTCCAAATAGCTGTATATTATGCTAAATAGTTGTATATTACGCTAAATAGTTGTATATTACGCTAAATAGCTGCAATGTACCATAAATAGTTGTATTTTACTCTATAGTCCACTCTAAATAAGTGTGTGCTACTCTAAATAGTTGGGAGTTACTCTAAATAAGTGTGTGTTACTCTAAATAGTTGGGAGTTACTCTAAATAAGTGTGTGATACTCTAAATAGTCGGGAGTTACTCTAAATAAGTATGTGTTACTCTAAATAGTTGTGTATTACTCTAAATAAGTGTGTGATACTCTAAATAGTCGGGAGTTACTCTAAATAAGTATGTGTTACTCCAAATAGTTGGGAGTTACTCTAAATAAGTGTATGTTACTCTAAATAGTTGTGTGTTACTCTAAATAAGTGTGTGTTACTATAAATAGTTGTGTGTTACTCTAAATAAGTGTGTGTTACTCTAAATAGTTGTGTGTTACTCTAAATAAGTGTGTGTTACTCTAAATAGTTGGGAGTTACTCTAAATAAGTATGTGTTACTCTAAATAGTTGTGTGTTACTCTAAATAAGTGTGTGTTACTCTAAATAGCTGTGTATTACTCTATATAAGTGTGTGTTACTCTAAATAGTTGGGAGTTACTCTAAATAAGTGTGTGTTACTCTAAATAGTTGGGAGTTACTCTAAATAAGTATGTGCTACTCTAAATAGTTGTGTGTTACTCTAAATAAGTGTGTGTTACTCTAAATAGTTGGGAGTTACTCTAAATAAGTGTGTGTTACTCTAAATAGTTGGGAGTTACTCTAAATAAGTATGTATTACTCTAAATAGTTGGGAGTTACTCTAAATAAGTGTGTGTTACTCTAAATAGTTGGGAGTTACTATAAATAAGTATGTGTTACTCTAAATAGTTGGGAGTTACTCTAAATAAGTATGTGTTACTCCAAATAGTTGTGTGTTACTCTAAATAAGTGTGTGTTACTCTAAATAGTTGTGTATTACTCTAAATAAGTGTGTGTTACTCTATATAGTTGGGATTTACTCTAAATAAGTATGTGTTACTCTAAATAGTTGTGTGTTACTCTAAATAAGTGTGTGTTACTCTAAATAGCTGTGTATTACTCTATATAAGTGTGTGTTACTCTAAATAGTTGGGAGTTACTCTAAATATGTGTGTGTTACTCTAAATAGTTGTGTATTACTCTAAATAAGTGTGTGTGTTACTCTAAATAGTTGGGAGTTACTATAAATAAGTATGTGTTACTCTAAATAGTTGTGTGTTACTCTAAATAAGTGTGTGTTACTCTAAATAGTTGTGTATTACTCTAAATAAGTGAGTGCTACTCTAAATAGTTGGGAGTTGCTCTAAATAAGTGTGTGATACTCTAAATAGTTGGGAGTTACTCTAAATAAGTATGTGTTACTCTAAATAGTTGGGAGTTACTCTAAATAAGTATGTGTTACTCTAAATAGTTGGGTGTTACTCTAAATAAGTGTGTGTTACTCTAAATAGTTGGGTGTTACTCTAAATAGTTGGTTGTTACTCTAAATAAGTGTGTGTTACTCTAAATAGTTGGGAGTTACTCTAAATAAGTGTGTGTTACTCTAAATAGTTGTGTGTTACTCTAAATAGTTGGGTGTTACTCTAAATAAGTGTGTGTTACTCTAAATAGCTGGGTGTTACTCTAAATAGTTGGGTGTTAAGTGTGTGTTACTCTAAATAGTTGTATATTATGCTAAATAGTAGTTTATTTTCTAAATAGTTGCATATTACTCAAAATTGTTGTCTAGTACTCTTGATATCTGTACATTACTCTAATGAGAGACCTCGCTGGCTTTTCTATTACCTCCCTTGGCAGATAAAGTCCGATCTAACGCGTATAGTGCGTATAGTATATAAGTATATAAGCATAGCGCGGTCCTTTCATCAGTCGGAATCCTTTGTTTTTACAGTTGTTCTCTAACCGGATGTTGGATTATGGTAACGTGATTTTATCCCAATCATGTTTACTATCCCCAATGACCGTAATATCGGTGAATACTAATAAGCGGTGATATTAGAATAAATCCAAATGAAGCGCACATGTTCATTTTGTGCATACTATTGACAATTTCCGTCAGCTTTCTGCAACTGTCCATAGCAAAAACTAGCTGAAATGTCATTTCTACGGGTAAATTTACCGTAATTTATTCAAAACTTGTTTTTTCCTCTTACACTCGTAAGTTTGTGTTCATGTTGTCAATATTTAGGTGAATTTCAATGGATTTGTTATCTATCGGCTGCAGTTGACATTTGTAAGGTGCCCGCTACTCATGTGACATCACGTGATTGCCTTATATGGCATTTATTGCTACTGGTATAAACTTGTGAGGTGAAATTTACATCGTCACCGGTTATTGGTATCACCGCGTAAATAAAAGATGGAGGCATGTGCTGTTGCTTTCACTTTGTTTTTGATTTAATTATGATTTATTTCCTACTAACTAATATTGCATACAATAAAATAAATATGATTATGCTTAATTGAGAGTGAACATTATTTGCACAGCCTCGTTTTGGAACAAAAATACACAGGCTATTGCTTATGTCACCGGTTACCGGTATACCCAGGATAATTGATACAAAATTACAAATGTGTTACCCATTGGATGTAGTGCAAAGAAAATAACGATAAAAACAGAGGAAACAACTTAAAAGGACCTACATACTTTTAGAGTTTAGAGAGTATTCAGGGGCAGTAACTGACAGACGTCTCTCATTATTTGTATTTCCAAATAACTTACCAGGATTCGTTTTATTCATGGCACCACATGTATCGCAGCACCAGATTTTCCCGATTTTGGCATCATTGCACATGCTTGGTCGCGCAGCAATTAAATCCACGCAGTTCATATTTAAAGCAACATCCGGTTTGCTGGAGTCACCGAGTGGACAATCGTCTACGCAAATAAAAAATTACTACTTTGAAAGGGCGTATGGAAAATACATATAGTAGTCTTTATTTACATCGTATCATTGTACATACAGTATTTACAATAACATTACAAGTATAGGCGACATCATGGAAGTACTATTTCACTCCAACCTGGAGTTATAGCAGACGAACAAAATACAGTATCGTTTGTTTTATTTTTTATTTTATTTTTTTTACTTTATTTATTTTACAACGATTGCTAAGCAAGTTTTAACAACTTATATTAATCACTCTCGTTGGCTCGGATGAAAGCGTATATGTGGTCATTCATGTGGGAGGAAACCGGAGTACCCGGAGAAAACCCACCTGTTTATTTTGATATAATGGGAACCTATATTTATGTTATCATTATTAGTTCAAAATTCAGACGGATCTATAAATAACCAACAATCTATAAATAACCAACAGTCTATTAATAACCAACAGTCTATAAATAACCAACAGTCTATAAATAACCAACAGTCTATAAATAACCAACAGTCTATAAATAACCAACAGTCTATAATGACCAACAGTCTATAAATAACCAACAGTCTATAATAACCAACAGTCTATAAATAACCAATAGTCTATAAATAACCAACAGTCTATAATGACCAACAGTCTATAAATAACCAACAATCTATAAATAACCAACAGTCTATAAATAACCAACAGTCTATAAATAACCAACAGTCTATAAATAACCAACAGTCTATAAATAACCAACAGTCTATAAATAACCAACAGTCTATAAATAACCAACAGTCTATAAATAACCAACAGTCTATAAATAACCAACAGTCTATAAATAACCAACAGTCTATAAATAACCAACAGCTCTGGTCATAGGGTGTCTGTCACAGACGGATCTGTAGTCCAGTGGTAACACGCTGGACTGGTAATCCAGGGATCGCAGGTTCGATCCCCCGTCTATCGATCTTCCTTTAATGTCGAAACCCTTGCGGGTACATATACCCGTCTGACCATAATAAAATTAACAGTCTTTCAGATGGGACGTTAAACCGAGGTCTCGTGTCGGTGCTTTACACCGTGCACGTAAACGAACCAGAGGAGACTCTGGAATGTCTCTGTGTCTGTATCATTGCACTATCCTCCAAAAATCTAAAATGACTAATCTCTTCATATGGACAACCGGTAGCGACGATAAATAAACGTAAAACACACAGTAAGATATTTTATTGTCGAAACATTTTACAATGTATATCGCCAAAACACAAGCGATGACTGTTATATACATATGTTGAGAGTTGTAGTATACTGTAGTACAAGTACATATAGCCTCCTCTGTTGTACCGAGGGTCACCAGCGGCCGGGTGGTTACGGTCATTGATTTCAAATCACCGCTATATGTTCGATTTTCAAACTGGAAGTAGCTGAAATGTGAGGAACGGGTCGGTGGTTCTACCAGGGTGACGGCTGTGCATGCCTGAAATATGCTCGAAGGAGGCACCCAAGCCTTTTCATCCACCAATAACAGCTGGGGAGGTGCCACAACACAAAAGCGGTTGATGCGACACTAAACCAAAATAAAATAACCGAATTAAGATTATGTAAGTGAAATGCGGTTAAATGACTGGCCATTGAGCATGTTAACACGCACGCTCTAATAACAGAAACAACACACTCCTTATAAACAGGAGCATGTATGTGGCATCCGTGGTCCAGTGGTAGAGCGTCGGATTTGGAATCGATCGGTCCCGGGTTCGATACTCGGTCAGGTCACGTATATTGTGTCATTGAGCAAGGCACCTCACACACACATTGCTTAGTACTGGTTAACCACTTAGGTCGGCTAAGCTTGCCCAGGAAGCTCGTTTTTATAAAGGAGTATAAAGCTACCCACCTGTAGTTATTAAGGCATTAGAGTTATCCTGACACGAGTGTGTATCACACCACTGAAACGATATACGTAACATGAAATGTATTTATGCAAATTTTGTAATGCTATTATACGTTACTATTCAACGAGAGACATCGGTCAGTTACTTCCCCTGAATACTCCCTAAAAGTAGATAGGTCCTATTAAGTGTTTTCCTCTGTTTTTATCGTTGTTTCCTATGCACAACATGCTATCGATTTTCATTTACTTTCTCATCTTATAATTATTAAATTACTGTATCCCGACATATACCCTACAGTATATACAATGGGTACTTATTTGTAAACATTTCTTATCAATTAATTAACCGGATTTTGATAAAATCACATTTATCATACAGCAACATCTGGTTAAGGAACAACAGTAAAAACAAAAGAATAAAACTAAGATGACCTATTTACATTTTGGATAAATCGGACTTTATCTGCCAAGGGAGGTAATAGAGAAACCAGCGATGTTTCTCATTAAATTAACGTCATGTGACAATGTCATTTCGAAACCTGGCGTATGCCGATATGATATGTTCATAATAACACACTATTGATCTGTGTCTGATAAATAATGACACTACTTTGTAATGCTGGCTATGACAGGACTATGTGTATTTCTGGCTATGACAGGACTATGTGTATGTCTGGCTATGACAGGACTGTGTGTATTTCTGGCTATGACAGGACTATGTGTATTACGGGCTATGGCAGTACTGTGTGTATTTCTGGCTATGACGGGACTATGTGTATGTCTGGCTATGACAGGACTGTGTGTATTTCTGGCTATGACAGGACTATGTGTATTACGGGCTATGACAGGACTGTGTGTATTTCTGGCTATGACAGTACTGTGTGTATTTCTGGCTATGACAGGACTGTGTGTATTTCTGGCTATGACAGGACTGTGTGTATTTCTGGCTATGACAGGACTGTGTGTATTTCTGGCTATGACAGGACTGTGTGTATTTCTGGCTATGACAGGACTGAGTGTATTTTGGCTATGACAGGACTGTGTGTATTTCTGGCTATGACAGGACTGTGTGTATTTCTGGCTATGACAGGACTGTGTGTATTTCTGGCTATGACAGGACTATGTGTATTACGGGCTATGACAGGACTGTGTGTATTTCTGGCTATGACAGTACTGTGTGTATTTCTGGCTATGACAGGACTGTGTGTATTTCTGGCTATGACAGGACTGTGTGTATTTCTGGCTATGACAGGACTGTGTGTATTTCTGGCTATGACAGGACTGAGTGTATTTCTGGCTATGACAGGACTGTGTGTATTTCTGGCTATGACAGGACTGTGTGTATTTCTGGCTATGACAGGACTGTGTGTATTTCTGGCTATGACAGGACGGTGTGTATTTCTGGCTATGACAGGACTGTGTGTATTTCTGGCTATGACAGGACTATGTGTATTTCTGGCTATGACAGAATTGTGTGTAATTTTGGCTATGGCAAGACTGTGTGTATTTCTGACTATGACAGGACTATGTGTATTTCTGGCTATGACAGGACTATGTGTATTTCTGGCTATGACAGGACTGTGTGTATTTCTGGCTATGACAGGACTGTGTGTATTTCTGGCTATGACAGGACTGAGTGTATTTCTGGCTATGACAGGACTGTGTGTATTTCTGGCTATGACAGGACTGTGTGTATTTCTGGCTATGACAGGACTGTGTGTATTTCTGGCTATGACAGGACGGTGTGTATTTCTGGCTATGACAGGACTGTGTGTATTTCTGGCTATGACAGGACTATGTGTATTTCTGGCTATGACAGGACTGTGTGTAATTTTGGCTATGGCAAGACTGTGTGTATTTCTGGCTATGACAGGACTATGTGTATTTCTGGCTATGACAGGACTCTGTGTATTTCTGGCTATGACAGGACTGTGTGTATTTCTGGCTATCGCAGGACTGTGTGTATTACTGGCTATGGCAAGACTGTGTGTATTTCTGGCTATGACAGGACTGTGTGTATTTCTGGCTATGACAGGACTGTGATATATTAGATGATATTAAATAAATCACTATTATATATTACATATAACTAAAGTACTAATTTATTTTAGATGATAAATAAAGCACTATTATATATTAGATGACAACTAAAGCACTATTATATATTAGATGATAACTAAAGCACTATTATATATTAGATGATAACTAAAGCAATATTATATATTAGATGACAACTAAAGCACTATTATATATTAGATGACAACTAAAGCACTATTATATATTAGATGATAACTAAAGCACTATTATATATTAGATGATAACTAAAGCACTATTCTATATTAGATGACAACTAAAGCACTATTATATATTAGATGATAACTAAAGCACTATTATATATTAGATGACAACTAAAGCACTATTATATATTAGATGACAACTAAAGCACTATTATATATTAGATGATAACTAAAGCACTATTATATATTAGATGATAACTAAAGCACTATTATATATTAGATGATAACTAAAGCACTATTATATATTAGATGATAACTAAAGCACTATTATATATTAGATGATAACTAAAGCACTATTATTTTTATGATGATAACTAAAGCACTATTATATATTAGATGATAACTAAAGCACTATGTTGTATTAAATGATAACGAAAGCACTATTATATATTAGATGATAACTAAAGCACTATTATATATTAGATGACAACTAAAGCACCATTATATATTAGATGACAACTATAGCACTATTATATATTAGATGATAACTAAAGCACTATTATATATTAGATGATAACTAAAGCACTATTATATTTATGATGATAACTAAAGCACTATTATATATTAGATGATAACTAAAGCACTATGTTGTATTAAATGATAATGAAAGCACTATTATATATTAGATGATAACTAAAGCAATATTGTATATTAGATGATGACTAAAGCACTATTATATATTAGATGACAACTAAAGCACTATTATATATTAGATGATAACTAAAGCACTATTATATATTAGATGATAACTAAAGTACTATTATATATTAGATGATAACTAAAGCACTATTATATATTAGATGATAACTAAAGCACTATTATGTATTAGATGATAACTAAAGCACTATTATATATTCGATGATAACTAAAGCACTATTATATTTATGATGATAACTAAAGCACTATTATATATTAGATGATAACTAAAGCACTATGTTGTATTAAATGATAACGAAAGCACTATTATATATTAGATGATAACTAAAGCACTATTATGTATTAGATGATAACTAAAGCACTATTATATTTATGATGATAACTAAAGCACTATTATATATTAGATGATAACTAAAGCACTATGTTGTATTAAATGATAACGAAAGCACTATTATATATTAGATGATAACTAAAGCACTATTATGTATTAGATGATAACTAAAGCACTATTATATTTATGATGATAACTAAAGCACTATTATATATTAGATGATAACTAAAGCACTATGTTGTATTAAATGATAACGAAAGCACTATTATATATTAGATGATAACT
Source organism: Archivesica marissinica (assembly GCA_014843695.1). Lineage (NCBI taxonomy): Eukaryota > Metazoa > Mollusca > Bivalvia > Venerida > Vesicomyidae > Archivesica > Archivesica marissinica. The sequence goes on from CM026393.1 coordinate 49,155,918, forward strand.
AAAGCACTATTATGTATTAGATGATAACTAAAGCACTATTATATTTATGATGATAACTAAAGCACTATTATATATTAGATGATAACTAAAGCACTATGTTGTATTAAATGATAACGAAAGCACTATTATATATTAGATGATAACTAAAGCACTATTATGTATTAGATGATAACTAAAGCACTATTATATATTAGATGATAACTAAAGCACTATTATATATTAGATGATAACTAAAGCACTATTATATATTAGATGATAACTAAAGCACTATTTATATTAGATGATAACTAAAGCACTATTATATATTAGATGATAACTAAAGCACTATTATATATTAGATGATAACTAAAGCACTATTATATATTAGATGATAACTAAAGCACTATTATATATTAGATGATAACTAAAGCACTATATATATTAGATGATAACTAAAGCAATATTGTATATTAGATGATAACTAAAGCACTATTATATATTAGATGATAACTAAATCACTATTTTATATTAAATGATAACTAAAGCACTATTATATATTAGATGATAACTAAATCACTATGATGTATTAAATGATAACGAAAGCACTATCATATATTAGATGATAACTAAAGCAATATTGTATATTAGTTGATAACTAAAGCACTATTATATATATATTAGATGATAACTAAAGTATTATTCTATATTAGATGATAACTAAAGCACTATTATATATTAGATGATAACTAAAGCACTATTATATATTAGATGATAACTAAAGCACTATTATGTATTAGATGATAACTAAAGCACTATTATATATTAGATGATAACTAAAGCACTATTATATATTAGATGATAACTAAAGCACTATGTATATTAGATGATAACTAAAGCACTATTATATATTAGATGATAACTAAAGCACTATTATATATTAGATGATAACTAAAGCAATATTATATATTAGATGATAACTAAAGCACTATTATATATTAGATGATAACTAAATCACTATTATATATTAGATGATAACTAAAGCACTATTATATATTAGATGATAACTAAAGCACTATTATATATTAGATGATAACTAAAGCACTATCATATATTAGATGATAACTAAAGCAATATTGTATATTAGTTGATAACTAAAGCACTATTATATATATATTAGATGATAACTAAAGTATTATTCTATATTAGATGATAACTAAAGCACTATTATATATTAGATGATAACTAAAGCACTATTATATATTAGATGATAACTAAAGCACTATTATATATTAGATGATAACTAAAGCAATATTATATATTAGATGATAACTAAAGCACTATTATATATTAGATGATATCTAAAGCAATATTATATGACAACTAAAGCACTATTATATATTAGATGATAACTAAAGCACTATTATATATTAGATGATAACTAAAGCACTATTATATATTAGATGATAACCAAAGCAATATTATATTGATGATGATAACTAAAGCACTATATTTATTATATGATGACTAAATCACTATTATATATTAGATGATAACTAAATCACTATTATATATTAGATGATAACTAAAGCAATATTATATATTAGATGATAACTAAAGCAATATTGTATATTAGATGATAACTAAAGCACTATATTTATTAGATGATAACCAAAGCAATATTGTATATTAGATGATGACTAAAGCACTATTATATATTAGATGATAACTAAAGCACTATTATATATTAGATGATAACTAAAGCACTATTATATATTAGATGATAACTAAAGCACTATTATATATTAGATGATAACTAAAGCACTATCATATATTAGATGATAACTAAAGCACTATTATATATTAGATGATAACTAAAGCACTATATTTATTATATGATAACTAAAGCAATATTATATATTAGATGATAACTAAAGCACTATCATATATTAGATGATAACTAAAGCAATATTATATATTAGATGATAACTAAAGCAATATTATATATTAGATGATAACTAAAGCACTATTATATATTAGATGATAACTAAAGCACTATATTTATTATATGATAACTAAAGCAATATTATATATTAGATGATAACTAAAGCACTATCATATATTAGATGATAACTAAAGCAATATTAGATGATAACTAAAGCACTATTATATATTAGATGATAACTAAAGCACTATTATATATTAGATGATAACTAAAGCACTATATTTATTATATGATAACTAAAGCACTATTATATATTAGATGATAACTAAAGCACTATATTTATTAGATGATAACTAAAGCACTATTATATATTAGATGATAACTAAAGCACTATATTTATTAGATGATAACTAAATCACTATCATATATTAGATGATAACTAAAGCACTATTATTTATTATATGATAACTAAAGCACACAAACTATGATACATATACATGTATTACCTTGCCGCTGCCACATAATGTGGACTCTTGTGGCGGGATACTGAATACGCATGACTTTATGTATACGGCATCAAAACAGTACAGCGTATCGCAAATGGGTTCATAATTTGCTTTGTAGTTATCATTGTCCTGAAAATTATCAAGTCAACGTTAAAGACACATAAACCTACTTTCACATCTCATAAGCATGCAAGATATATAGATGGATGAATGGATGGATGGATGGATGGATGGATGGATGGAGGATGGATGGAGGATGGATGGAGGATGGATGGATGGAGGGATGGAGGGATGGATGAGGATGGATGGAGGGATGGATTGATGGATGGATGGATGGGTGGAGGATGGATGGATGGGTGGAGGATGGATGGATGAATGGATGGATGATGGATGGATGGATGGATGGATGGATGGATGGATGGATGGATGGATGGATGGAGGGAGGGATGATGGATGGATGGAGGATGGATGTAGGATGGATGGAGGGATGGATGGAGGATGGATGGAGGATGGATGGAGGATGGATGGAGGATGGATGGATAAACACATAATGTATGCTGCCACTCAAACATTGAGCTAAAGGAGACTAGATATTACAATCAGATATAATTCATCTAAATTCTTATATTAATATATATATATAATATATTAAATTTTAATATAATACTATGGCCTTTTGACATCGGTCCAATATTAATAATAATGGACTGCAAGTACAAATGTATGACGTCACGACAGTGTTTTAAGTTTGGTTATATACACAGGTTGTTGTGAGGGGCACATAATCGTCGCATATATGTGATTATGTACACAGGTTGTTGTGAGGTGGTGCAGAATCATCACATATGTGTGATTATGTACACAGGTTGTTGTGAGGTGGTGCAGAATCGTCGCATATATGTGATTATGTACACAGGTTGTTGTGAGGGGCACATAATCGTCGCATATATGTGATTATGTACACAGGTTGTTGTGAGGGGCACATAATCGTCGCATATATGTGATTATGTACACAGGTTGTTGTGAGGGGCACATAATCGTCGCATATATGTGATTATGTACACAGGTTGTTGTGAGGGGCACATAATCGTCGCATATATGTGATTATGTACACAGGTTGTTGTGAGGGGCACATAATCGTCGCATATATGTGATTATGTACACAGGTTGTTGTGAGGGGCACATAAACGTCGCATATATGTGATTATGTACACAGGTTGTTGTGAGGGGCACATAATCGTCGCATATATGTGATTATGTACACAGGTTGTTGTGAGGGGCACATAATCGTCGCATATATGTGATTATGTACACAGGTTGTTGTGAGGGGCACATAATCGTCGCATATATGTGATTATGTACACAGGTTGTTGTGAGGGGCACATAATCGTCGCATATATGTGATTATGTACACAGGTTGTTGTGAGGGGCACATAATCGTCGCATATATGTGATTATGTACACAGGTTGTTGTGAGGGGCACATAATCGTCGCATATATGTGATTATGTACACAGGTTGTTGTGAGGGGCACATAATCGTCGCATATATGTGATTATGTACACAGGTTGTTGTGAGGGGCACATAATCGTCGCATATATGTGATTATGTACACAGGTTGTTGTGAGGGGCAAATAATCGTCGCATATATGTGATTATGTACACAGGTTGTTGTGAGGGGCACATAATCGTCGCATATATGTGATTATGTACACAGGTTGTTGTGAGGGGCACATAATCGTCGCATATATGTGATTATGTACACAGGTTGTTGTGAGGGGCACATAATCGTCGCATATATGTGATTATGTACACAGGTTGTTGTGAGGGGCACATAATCGTCGCATATATGTGATTATGTACACAGGTTGTTGTGAGGTGGTGCAGAATCATCACATATATGTGATGATGTACACAGGTTGTTGTGAGGTGGTGCAGAATCATCAAATATATGTGATTATGTACACAGGTTGTTGTGAGGTGGTGTAGAATCATCACATATATGTGATTATGTACACAGGTTGTTGTGAGGTGGTGTAGAATCATCACATATATGTGATTATGTACACAGGTTGTTGTGAGGTGGTGCAGAATCATCACATATATGTGATTATGTACACAGGTTGTTGTGAGGTGGCGCCGAATCATCACATATGTGTGATTATGTACACAGGTTGTTGTGAGGTGGTGCAGAATCATCACATATATGTGATTATGTACACAGGTTGTTGTGAGGTGGTGCAGAATCATCACAGATATGCGATTATGTACACAGGTTGTTGTGAGGTGGTGCAGAATCATCACAGATATGTGATTATGTACACAGGTTGTTGTGAGGTGGCTCCGAATCATCGTATATATGTGATTATGTACACAGGTTGTTGTGAGGTGCGTAGAAGGCGTCCAGCGTCTGGGAAGTGGCGACGTGCTCTGGCAGCTGGCACAGTCGAGTATCAGCTATGCAGAAGGAGTTGATGTATATACATACGTTCCTACAGAATGACTGGAGGGATCATAGATGTCGGCCGTGTTGTAAGTGACGACTGTTTATCAAACATAAATGATGATGAGGAATCAGTTTGTTTACCCTCTCCATCGCAGAGGATATGGGCGAGCATTATAAGACGATTATTAAGATTCGTGCTAAGCTTCGTTGATTATCATGAGGTTGCGTTGAGTTGCTGGATGTGTGTCTAGTAGAATGCTGATCTTGAAGTTTCTCGTGGTGGTGCTGTAAAATATTGATATCCGAATGAGGTTTCTTCTTCCTGTACAGGGTGACAAGTCCTGATGTAACTACTTCCTGTACAGGGTGGCACGTCCTGTGATGTAACTTCTTAGGACAACCCTCCTCACTGTTGGTTATCCCGCAGTAGCATATAAACGGATCTGGCACTACCTCAACCACTTCCGTAAAACAGCGGTGGGACGTTGCTGCTGCTGCGAGATGTGACCCGACAGAGATTTGCACGCCGTGTGGAGATCGACCGGAATATAACTATTATTAATCGTCACTTATAGTGATATGCAAATGTTACCGGATTATGTTAATGTTCGCTCACATATTGTATTGTATTAATGTTTATGTACAGAGATAGGATATATGTGCATGCGTTCAATGGCAGTATCTATCCTAACCATACAGAGATAGGATATATGTACATGCGTTCTCTGGCAGTATCTATCCTAATCATACAGAGATAGGATATATGTGCATGCGTTCTCTGGCAGTATCTATCCTAACCCTACAGAGGTAGGATATATGTACATGCGTTCTCTGGCAGTATCTATCCTAACCATACAGAGATAGGATATATGTACATGCGTTCTCTGGCAGTATCTATCCTAATCATACAGAGATAGGATATATGTACATGTGTTCTCTGACAGTATCTATCCTAATCATACAGAGATAGGATATATGTGCATGCGTTCTCTGGCAGTATCTATCCTAAGCATACAGAGATAGGATATATGCACATGCGTTCTCTGGCAGTATCTATCCTAACCATACAGATATAGGATATATGCACATGCGTTCTCTGGCAGTATCTATCCTAACCATACAGAGATAGGATATATGTACATGCGTTCTCTGGCAGTATCTATCCTAAGCATACAGAGATAGGATATATTTGCATGCGTTCTCTGGCAGTATATATCCGGGGTTATGTATACTCACCCTACAGAGGTAGGAAGCATTTGAATACGTTCTCTGGCAGTATCTATCCGGGGTTATGTGTACTCACCCTACAGAGGTAGGAAGCATGTGAATACGTTCTCTGGCAGTAACTATGCGGGATTATGTGTACTCACCCTACAGAGGTAGGAAGCATTTGAATACGTTCTCTGGCAGTATCTATCTGGGGTTATGTGTACTCACCCTACAGAGGTATGAAGCATTTGAATACGTTCTCTGGCAGTATCTATCCGGGGTTATGTGTACTCACCCTACAGAGGTAGGAAGCATGTGAATACGTTCTCTGGCAGTAACTATGCGGGATTATGTGTACTCACCCTACAGAGGTAGGAAGCATTTGAATACGTTCTCTGGCAGTATCTATCTGGGGTTATGTGTACTCACCCTACAGAGGTATGAAGCATTTGAATACGTTCTCTGGCAGTATCTATCCGGGGTTATGTGTACTCACCCTACAGAGGTAGGAAGCATGTGAATACGTTCTCTGGCAGTAACTATGCGGGATTATGTGTACTCACCCTACAGAGGTATGAAGCATTTGAATACGTTCTCTGGCAGTATCTATCCGGGGTTATGTGTACTCACCCTACAGAGGTATGAAGCATGTGAATACGTTCTCTGGCAGTAACTATGCGGGATTATGTGTACTCACCCTACAGAGGTATGAAGCATTTGAATACGTTATCTGGCAGTATCTATCCGGGGTTATGTGTACTCACCCTACAGAGGTATGAAGCATGTGAATACGTTCTCTGGCAGTATCTATCCGGGGTTATGTGTACTCACCCTACAGAAGTATGAAGCATTTGAATACGTTCTCTGGCAGTATCTATCCGGGGTTATGTGTACTCACCCTACAGAGGTATGAAGCATTTGAATACGTTCTCTGGCAGTAGCTATCCGGGGTTATGTGTACCACTGCTCCTGTTTTATATAAGTTACAAAAATAATTTGACGATTTTGTTTAAAGTACCAGAATATGCTATACCAGTATTAATGCAGATCACAAACCGATGTATAATAATAATAATAATAATAATAATAATAATGATAATAATAATAATAATAATAATAAAGACTATATTTTACGAGACAATTCATTTAATAAAAGTTAATCTACCTCAACATATATACAAATCAAATGCAATCAAAGATATATAGGACTATAAGTGAAAACTGCACCGTGGAATTACATAGTAATGTTAAAGCAGCATTACATCGTAATAAAGGATGTTTTGGGTAAAATATAAATAATAATGTGTGTGTGTTTACAAAAATCGAAATAGTTGCTCAGAAACGATAAAATTCCAATAAATTTAAACCGTCGTATACGCGAATTTGTTTATTAACACACGAAATTAAACATGCATAGCGCGCATGCGTGAAACAACAGAGGATGTAGAAAACAACGTATATATTTTGAACATGAAATACTATCTATCTATCTATCTATCTATCTTCCTCTAATGTCGAACCACTCGCGGGGATGTAGAAATGTCCATAAAAGACTTAGCTAACAGAGGTATGAATCAACATATCAAGTAATTTAATTAAAAAAGACAACGTGGGGCAAATGGGGACGATGCATTCTGAATGCAAACAAGTGCGGACGATGCGTTCTGGTTGTAAAGAAGTGTGTGACCGATCGACTCAGAAAGTCCTACTTTCGGTTTCGAGTTTGTTTTATCGCAAAAAAACACTGTTTACCAAATGAACATAAGCATACAAAGTATAATGTTAGAATGTGTAGCAGCATTGCTACCCATACGTAAAAATTTAATTTTTCAAATATATTTTATTTCATACGATGTAATGCTGCTTTAAAGATGAAAAGAAGAGAAACTATATATAATATGTCGTATATTGTATAGCCCCTATTGTACTATACGTTTTATTAGTGAAACATTAACTAATCTAAAAATTGTAAATATTCAATAGATGGTTTCAAGTGTATTATTAACCCTTTCCCTCATAGAAGCACCTCTTGACGCCATTACCAATACGACATAACTTGACAATGTAGTAGCCAAACCAATGTTCATAATGCAGGCCAGAATCTCATGTAGTCCCAGTAATTTCTATGTAGGTGGGATATATATGGCGACTACTTATCCACTGCATGATAGCTAAATGGCTGTCGTTTGCATGGCGATATAATAGTATATTAATCTAAATCTCTATGAAGGAAAGGGTTAAAACGCGATAACTGTGGCCTTTATATACCAATACGAAAATATACAAATTAACGCCAATTATCGGATAATATTCCTGATTTACTTGTATTTGGATATTGCCAGGTACCGCTAAAATAAAATTATCCCGATTGTTTAATAACATTTATTGTTCAATACATTAATATGTAAACAATGATCTCGCTCTGCTATTGATTGGACGGATCTGTAGTCCAGTGGTAATACACTGGACTGGTTATCCAGGGATCGCAGGTTCGATCCCCCGTCTGACCCTAATACAATTAACAGTCTTTCAGAGTGGACGTTAAACCGAGGTATCGTGTCGGTGCTGTATATCGTGCACGTAAAAGAACCAGTGAAGACTCTGGAATGGGTCTCTGTCTCTATCATTGCACTATCCTCCAACAATCTATGGCGTCGCTCATATGGGCAACCACTAGCGACGAGAAATAAACGTAGAGCACACACAGAACTGGCGGCTGTTTATGTCATATATTGGAAAAGTACGAAGTCTCTGTCGAATGTCACACCTGTCTATTTTACATGGTTTTTCTATGCTCGTAGCCACACGAGCATTTCTTTAAAAGTTTATTAATCGTCGCTACCGGTTGTCCATATGAACGACGTGCAGTTTACCTAACAACACCTTTCCTGGACAGGCTCCAACGGTTAGCCAGTACTTGGTGCACAAACCTCCGTAAGAAACAGCCACATTTTTCATATAAAGAGACACGGTCTGAGCGAGGCTCGAACCAGTAACCATCAGTGATGACACGCGTGCCTAAATATATCATCTGCTTAAATATTGCACCTGCGTAAATATGCCAGGTTCATATATCCTAGGTGCCTAAAGATGTCTAAATATCTCAGATACCTATGTGTAAATAAATACATTTAAAATGTACAAACTATCATTTAATTCCACAAGCTGTTCAGACCACAGGGATTCGGCACGTTTGGGGGTACTAGTATATATATTTAAGTACAGGGATTCTACTCTGTGGGATGTCAGATTTCGCATCGATCAGTAAAATGGCCCTATCTGAAACAATTGTGTACACATCTGTCCAAATATAACGCCTATCCCGAGTCTTTATATTGTTCTTCAAATAAAACACAACTTTAAGCTGCGTGCATGTATACTTTGCAAACAATTGCCACAGACATTGGCCATAGCAGGTCACATGTCCATACTAGGACACGGGTTCTGTCAGCAACAAAAAAAAATCTTCGACGGAAGAGTTTTAACAGTGAATAACATTATCAATAAAATGTGTTGCCACTAACGTGTAGGTTTATTCGGCAAAAATGTACGTCAAAAAGAGATTTCGGAGAATTGTTCAATTTGCGCAGTTCGCGTTGAAACGAGCTTTCTGATTGGATTATGATTATTCTTCATATAAAAAACAAACATCTTGTTACATTCTAATAATCCAATCAGAACACTCGTTTCAACGCGAATTGCGCGGCTTTAGAAATTTTCAAAACAAATTGAAAAATTCTACGAAATCTCTTGCTTTCTATCTGCTGAATATTTCTTCGTCAGACGACAGTACTTAAATGACCTACCTGGCTAAATGCCTTATCAGATGTAATGAGTAATTGAGATTTTTGACGTACAAGCAGTCTTACCGTTCTGCGAAGACACTGTTATCAGAGATAATGCGTCTATAGGACTTAGTCTGGCTAAATGGAATTCCTTTCTTGCACGATTTTGATCTGTCTGATTAGAGTTGAAAAGTACAATCTAGTAGGCTATGGACGATTTTATCACATATGAAATTTAACCATGACTATTTACACACAAATATGTGCAGCCTTACCGGGTATTCCTTGAGCAACTGTAGGGAACTTTAGCATACACTTATGTACAGCAGTTGCGAAACAAGCTTTAAACAACTTCATTAATCACGTTCGTTGGCGCGGATGAAAACGTATATGTGGTCATTTGTGTGGGAGGAAACCGGAGTACCCAGAGAAAGCCCAGCAGTTTGATCTGGCGACCACCGTACAATCTCACATACTTCCCAGTCTGATGATCGAATCCGGGTTGCATATGTGAGAAGCGAACTTGCTAACCACTGCGCTAATCAGACAGCCGAGGAACTTTCTAGTATTGATCGATTGTGTTGGTCTAAGGTTTAAGCTGTAACTAATTAATTATCAGTCAACCGTAATTCACGCTAACTTTAAACACGCCCAATGTAGTTCATACCCCGGTGGAAACTATTAACCAGCGATGTATTGCTTATAGCTAGAGTAATTATCATGACACAAAGACAATATAGCACACTTTGCATTTAAAATGATTTTAGTCCAGAATCACTACGTACCTTGTGCCGGAACAGGTAAATAGATCATCCGTTGGTCAAAAGTCATTACACTAACTTCAGACATTGATTCACGCAAAGAAATATAATCTTGGCCAAGAATGTATTTACATGCTCGTCTCTGCAATCTTAACAGCGTGTCCATATTTTGTTGGGTGGTGTTCCCCCATATGATACAACAATAATCAAAATGTGGTTGGATATATGCCTTGTAGTAAAGTATTCTGTAGTTCAGATTCACAATATACCGTATGTTACCTAATAACCAAATGTTAGTTGAAATCTTTTTCATAATATAATTTATATGTGAGTCCCATTTTAATGAATCATGTATGTGTACTCCAAGCAACTTCTCTGATTTGCTGGTTTTCAATAATATATTTTCATATTTAAGAGAGAGTGTTGGATTAGGTAAATCACATTTTCGCTGGGCTGTCATCATAAATAGAACTTTGTCTGTATTAATCTTCATTCCATTTTGAAAACACCAGTATTTCAAGTCTTACAAAGCTTGTTGTAATCGTGTTTCTAACACTTCTTTCTGGGTATGGATATCATATCATGTAGTATCATCTGCATATAAATCGTTACCGGTGATTGTGTTTGAAAACACCAGTGGTAAGTCATTAATAAAAAATAAGAATAAAAGTGGTCCTAATATTGAGCCCTGTTGGACTCCACAATTAACAGTTTTGTTTTCAGATAAAACGTCATTTATAGAAACAGTTTGGTTTCTATCACAAAGATATGATTGAAAAAAGTTTCAGGGCAGTGTTACTACATTTGTACAATGATAATTTCTTTAACAAAACAGTATGATCAACAAGATCAAAAGCTTTGCGAAAATCGACCATTACAATTCCAATCAATGTGCCCTCATTTAGTGCTCGCATCATTTTATCTATCATATAAAGTAAAGCTGATTCAGTTGAGTGGCCAGTTCTAAAACCACTTTGTGTTTTGTGAAGTAAATTGAACTGATCTAACAAAAAGTCTGCAATGATTTATTCACGTGTCTTTCAAAACGTTTCGACAAAGTTGGTAAAATTGAAATAGGTCTATAGTTATTTACGTCATTGGTTTTTAACTTTTGAATAATGGTTTGACTTTTGCAAATGTCCAAGCTTCAGGGAAAGTTGATGTCTGCACACTTTTATTTATTATAACAGTTACATGTTGTACAATGATATCAGTGGACAGTTTTAACAGTTTTGGTCCAATATTCTCGATTCCTGTAGCTTTAGAAACATTAAGTTTGAGCAATTGCTTTCTGATATTATGCTGTGTAACTTCTGGTATTTCAAACACTACATCAGCAGGTACATGTTCATTAATAAAATCTTGAATATAGTCACAATTTAATAATCAGGGACTGGATCTTTGATGCAAAATTGACAAAGAATTCATTAAATATATTTGCCATTTCAACATGTTGAGAGTAATCAGTTCCTTAGTGGTATATCGAGTTAATATTGTTTCCAGATTGCGCTGATTTCCCAAACTCTTTCAAACATCTTCCAGACAGTACGAGGTATCTTTACCAGACACGATTTTTCTTACACATAACTCTTTCCTTGCTGTATTAATCATTGCTGACACTTTGTTTCTAAGTAGTTTATATTGACTATCCCCTTGCACTGATTTACCTTGCTTCATTTTAACGCGTTCCTTCATAGTATCTAAGATTTCTGTTGTTATCCAGTCTTGTTGATATTTTCTTAGAACATGCCTATGTACAATTTCTAAAAACAGTTTACACAACATATTTAATAGTTCATTTGGATCATCATATATATCAGCAAAGGTCCAGTCAGCAAGACGTAAATCTTCACAAAAGTGCTGCTCATTGAAGTTTTTAAATGATCTGTATGATATGGTTTCATGCAAACTGTTATTATTTGAAAAGTTGACTTTACGATTACAGAATACTGGGTAATGATCGCTGATAGAAAGCGTTGGTACATACATATTGGCAATGGTTTCTTCCATGTTAGTATATATGTGATCAATCCATGATGAAGATGGGATATAACAATGTGTCCATTCATCATTTGTATAACCATCAGTGAGGATTTTATTGAAATCACCTAATAAAATGTTCGATGAACAATTCAAATCTGTCTTTCCACTCTATTGTATAGAGTGAGGATGCCTATACATATTGCAAGCAAAACATGGTTTACAATATTTACAATATATTTCATGAGCAACAACCTCAATAGCATGCGTTTCTAAAGCATAACGGCGTTTGACATTTAAACCATCTTTAACATATACTAAAATACCTCACAACCATTTCTGTCATTTTGGTCTCTACGGTAACAATCCTTTAATTAAATATGCATTTGTATTTACATCATCTTTAACTTTGGTTCCCCATAATATCAATTTTATTATTATCAGAGGTCATAAGTAGCTTTACTTCTTCAAATTGATCTCAATTATTAAGACCGTGAAAATTTAATATTCATGCCATTTGTATGCAGACCGATGTCAGTGGTATCATTTATAATATCATAAAAGCTGTTGGTCGAGTCAGGTTCAGTAGCTAAACTAATTTCTAAAGCATTACAAATACATTTTAAATAATTCGCATTGTGAACATATTGTTTGCAAGGGATTAAATCTGTTGGATGTAGTGACATCAAAGTCATTGCCAGACACGTTAGCATTGACAACATGGCCTCATTTCTATTGCTGGTAGCAGTTTATGGCCATATGGCCAATACGGTCACAGTGGTCACAGTTAAAACACCTTCCCGAGAATTGCCATTGGAGATGACTATGAATATCCCCAGTCTGAATTTGATTAGCCCACGTCGATTTGTATCTGCCGGTTTCACTGGTACCATGGCTGTTATTCCCATTTTCAAATTGTCACGAGATGTTCTTCGTGGTACAAATATACACCTATTAAAGTCAGCACAAACCTGGGTGAAGTTATTTATTGTACCCAACAGTCTTTTTATAGCAGATTGGGATAGGTGGATGTTACCCTTAAAGTTAATGAAGTAATTGATGGGATTGCCAACCTTATCACTGAAAACTTGGCACATGTCTATGCAATTTACAGAAGCTTCTGTAGCAAGTTCTTCAATACCGGCATTGAAGTCGAACACGTCTACATCTCCGCGGACAAAAAGTACATACTACAACAGCCATTTGTGGATTACTGATTTTTAAGCTTTCTAACAGGGTCATATATTTCTTCTTGAACACTAGACAAGACATACCCCTGGCTACATCATTACCCCCTATGTGGATGATAGTCGTGCTAAAACTTGACAAATCATACAGTAATATATCATCTTCTATGTCATCAATTCCAGCGCCACGTATTGAATGTTTTATGCGTATCTTGTGTAAGTCCTTGTGGGTTAATACTATGAAGTATAGATGATCCAATTATAAGTATTTTAGATCTCGTAGCATTATGCATACACTTTCTTGGTCTGATTTCTGTCCTATTGCGTGTCAGGGGAGTTTGATTATGTATATTTTTCAATGTAAACATTTTGCCTGTTCCCTTGAATTGTCTCAATGTTGTAAATCGGAGTATTTGCTTCTGTGCAGGTAAGGACTGTGAAACATGGTTAGTGTGCTCACTGTTTGGACAGTGTTTGTATTCAATCTTTATTTGTTGAAACTCAACTGCCAAATCAATGAAATGCTAAAAATGAACCAGAAACCAGTGATTATTATATTGTGTCGAAGATTTGCATGAAGTTATTCGATTATCAGGGACTATCTACTACGGCGTAATGCAATAAGGCTCAAAAATATACTGGCAAACTGAAACGTATGTTTTCTTTCAAATGTATGGTTGTTGTTACTGTGGTAATGTATAAATAAAAAAAAGGATCTTGCACTCGTGGTGATTTTATGCCATCTTTTATGAAACGAATATCATAAAATATGGCATGAAATCACCATTCATGTAAGATCCTATATAAATCAGTAGAGCAGACTACATGGTTGCTGCTGGAAGTTTTGCACACACTGATGTTATTTTGAGTGGTTACGATCTTTAACACCAAACCACTAACTCATCACCGTTGCATGTTCGAATCCCACTGGGGTATCGAACTATTGCACGCGAGGACGTCGGAGGGGGCACCCGGGGTATGGTGTTCTTCCACCAATAACATCTGGAGAATTGCCATATGACCTGACCTGTTGACGCGACTTTAAATCCAAACATCAATCACACATTATATCTGTAAGGAACTTGAGTATTTGAAGCATATAGGCACAGGCATAATATAATGAATACCGTAAACTTTCGCGGATACTATGTTTCGCGTTTTTATTGTTCTGAACGATTTCGCGGCTATAAAGTTTCGCGATATTACGCCACACGTGAACTGCGGGAATTCTAAGTCGCGTTGGCAAGTAGTTCTAGGTCAAGTATCGAATAAATCCAATGCAGTTCAATACAAAGTATCCATGTTAAATAGTTTTACAGTTATTATTATTACCAGGGTTTCTTCAGGGCTCCCGGTCCAGGACCGAATTTTAAACACAATAAAGTACACAATATGTGTTTGTGCCGTATGGTCTTATATTACATAACATTGCTACAATAAGACCACAGGGCACAACATATTATTGTACATTTTGCATATTGGTAATTCAATGCATTTAAGTCATATTCACATTGTTGTTAAAACGCGTGGCACAAACCATTTGTATTTTCATATTGTATCATTTCTGTACGACTAATTTATTATTGATTTGCAATAAAATATGATTAAACTAAACAATAGTCAGGGTCACACTTCAAAGCTTTGCATATCAAGAACTGACAGTTAACCTAATAAACTGTATATCAAGAACTGACAATTAACCTAATAAACTGATAAATTATAATTATATATGTGTGTGTTTACGTTTATTTATCGTCGCTACCGGTTGCCCATATGATCGACGCCTAGATTTTGTAGAATAGTGAGTGCAATGATACAGACCCATTCCAGAGTCTCCTGTGATTCTCCACAGTGTAAATCACCGACACGAGATTTGGTTTATATTCCCATCTGAAAGACTGTTAATACTATTAGGGTCAGACGGGGGATCGAACCTGCGATCCTTTAACCACTAGACTACTGGCCAGTCTGTAATATCTCATAATTACATTGCAATATATATATTATAAATATATATATAAATACGTTATGGACCATTGATTGCGTTTTTACTTAAAGCGACACAACATCGGTGAAAACACACATTTCTACAGAATGTATTTTCCTATTATATAGTATAATTGTTTTCCGAATATGTGTCTCAAAAGCTGAGTATTTCAACTAATAAATCGTATGCGACGTTTGTTAACATAACACACTAATGTAAACATGATCCACATCCATGCGTAATGCTATGTGCGTATCTTGAATAACACGATTTATGGTACGGATTTACATTTATATCTCACCATAATGCCTGTGCATATTTATTAAAAATGATTTAAAATATCTCTAAACGACACGCACTTGGTATAGACTCCAAATGTAAACACACATCAATTCAGGAACGTGGCTGACCGTTATATGAAATCCTACCTCCACTTTTGAGAGTTTGCATACCACAAAAACACTGTTTATGTATAGAAAGTTAGTGTTATAATTATTTCAGACGAATTTGTAGTAGCAATGCTATTTATACCGGTTAAAAAGTATATTTAAAAAGTATATTTGGGGGCTTTTTGCGATATAGTGTCGCTTTAAAGACATAGGGCTGACCTAGATTACGGACAATTCTGGTAGGTGAACTTATAGCAACGCATGGGTTTTACTTGAGGCCATTTTGCTATAGACCAGTAAGGCAAACATTTCCACCAATCACCGACTCTAAAATGTAGCGGTCACTTTAGTTTATCTGTCCCGCGGAAATCCATGTGCATGTCGGGTAAACATTCTACATCCTTGAAATGCGTGCACCCGTGCTTTTTGTGCACAAAATGACATTCCACTGTCGATTTAGTGAAAACAATGGCATAGGCATGTATGAGAAGAGTCGGGTTAACGTGCAATTGGACAAATTGAAGTGACACTTCATATGAGAGCATCGTAATGGCACATAAAATTTACAATTTTGACGTATACGATGTGTCTGCTCGAAAATCTATCAAATCAATGATTCAACGCATGTGCATACATGCACGAATTTCTCGTTCACGCATAGACCATGGTTTTCGCTAAATCGACAGTGCACTTTAATTGTTAAGATCAATATGGTATATATAAACCCCCATAAAGTTATGTTATAACATTAATCTGCCTGGGTCTCAAAATATACACTGCACATATGTTAAAACAGTTACAAGTGAGTTTATCATGTAGCATGAGGAAAGCAATCATAAGTAGTATATATACTGTTCCTTTCCTTTCATCCGCGTACAGCACTTTAAAGTAGTGTTTTTTTTATAGCGACACCAATACTGAAAGAGCCAGCCAATTCTAACCTCCTACGAACATCAGTACTTCCAGAATCATATCCTTGTAAGCCACATGCAAGTAATTACCAAAAATGTATATACAATACACACAATAGACAATCGCTAACCATTATTTAACTAGATGGCGATTCACAAACCGGCTATATCAGAATAACCACCTGACGATGTTCGAACATTCGATCAGTCCCGTTCCGTAGGCGGATGCCATAACCGCTAGTTAAATAACTTACTTTTCTGTTCACCAGACTCGAAATAATCCCCATATATAGAAGCTCGGCTTAAAGGAATTGAGATAAACACACAGATGAGTAGAGAGATGGACGCCATATCTAGTATTTGTTCATTTGTAATTAACGAATGCCTTTGATAAAGATGTCCATGCAGACCATATATATATATACATAAACATATATCTATGTGCGTCATGTTCTGTGAGATACAAGGCTACGCGAATTGAGATAAGACACATATTGAGGTAAGAGAGGTCAGTCTTTCCAAATAGCTCTGTCATAATAACAGTGTAATATAGCAGACGGTTGACACGAATACCAAACTGTGTTTATTACACTGAGAAACATTGATCAGTTACTGCCTACTGAATACTCTTTAAGGAGGATAGGTAATTGTGTTTGGATTCCTGTTTTCATCGTGGTTTCCTTAGCACAACATTTTATCAAATTGCATCCACTTACTCATCTTTTTCAAAACATTGATCATGACAGCACATCGATCAAAATATCAATAATGTTTGATTCATTGATTTTTATCAACACACCTATCAACATCTCGATCTTCCACCAAATGTTTAAAGCCTGAACATTAATTATCTGATACAGATGTATCAGTGAGTGTTAATTAATCGAACAACCTATTGCAAACCGTTTTAATACTTATTATACAATACACAAGATATATCTCTAAACATATCGTATAGACTTCGTATGACGTTACTTTGAATAGATGTTCACATCTATGTATATTTATTATTATCTTTATTTCTGTCTCATCCATGTACAATACAATACATAATACAAATAACATTACCCATAAAATTGCACAACAGCCATTCTAAATAGACTCACATGAGAATATACAATTCATATAAAGCCACATAAATTACATACAGAAATATATACAAATTAAGACTATGTAACCACTGCTAATCGAATATTAAAAGAAGCTTAAAATGGTATGTTGGAATTAAAAAACTGAAATTAACAAAAAGAGCACTAAACCGCAATTAATAAATGACTTAAAATAACTAATATCAGCTCTGATCAGATCAGAAGTGAACTGATTAGCAGTAGCCACAAAGGAAAAATAAAAACAGTACTATTATACTAAAACATGCAAGAACATTATCTACATAAAAAAATGGCGTATTTGTAAAATATCATTACAGGTTTTGGCACATAGTCGAATCAACAAGGGATGTGTAAACAAAGTGACACATTTTTCAGAATGTGACATATTTTGGAACTCATCACAAATTTGTATTGCCTTATCAAAAACAATCTTTCGAATATCCTCGTATTTAAATCAATCCATAAAAACATGACAATCGTCTTCAATAGCATTACAAAACGGGCATCTACGTTCTTCCAAAATCAAATTCCCATACCCGGTTCCAGTCTCAATTCTAAGAGGTGCAGCCCCGCACCTAAGCTTGCTAAATGCTGATCTATGTCTAACTGGCATAATCATTTTGCAATAGTCCTCAACACCATAGCTTTGCTTAAACAACCTATATGTTCTCAGTGTGTTCCTTCCTCTACCTGACGGACCATTAGCACTATTAATAGCATTTGACCAGTCATGTGTACAACACTCTATATAGTTTCCTTCAACAGCTTCAAACTATACTACATTAAAATTACAATAACGCGATGCAGATCATGCTGTAAATATATGCGGACGTTTAGCAAAATCAAGTCCAAACATTTGCCACTGCTGTTAAGTATTCAATAGTTTCTCTACAATTTATATATACTGAACACATAAACTCGCCATTACTATTCGCCAAGCATTTTGTACCATTTAAACGTACTCCAACATGGGAAGGGATTCATACAAGCTTTAAGCTTGTTTCTCGACCCATATCGGTTCGAATGTATAAAAAATTGATCCGAATAAAATATGTTTAAACTAAACTATGTTTTGGAATATAACTACCGATATCACAATATTGATCCAGACTGAATAGTTGCAATTTCTTCCTAACTACAAAGAACCAGTTTTTACATGATGTTCCTGCCTTAGCAGAAGCCCAGAGTGCAATGCGTTATTAATACGTGTGTTACCCATATTTGCAACACGTGCCCATGATGTAGAAATACATGTCCAGTAGGCCTATATGTTGTTTCCATAAATGATTTTTAGGAAATGACCATCTGTTAATTGCCTCCCTTTATGAATAGTCATTTATCAATAATTACTTTGTAACCGTTAGTTGACCAAAGCCAACACCTTGATCCACCCCAAAGGAGGTATTTTTATTTAGTTTCCATTTTACAACTAGTTTAAAAGGTTTATCTAGCCATACAATTCTTCTCAAATATAATTAAAAGTGTGGATCACCACCTTTGATACGTTACCATTTAGCATTTAGATACTAAATATTTCTAATTTACGCCATAGACAAAATAAAAATGCTTGACTCTCCGTGGATCCCCACGGGGATTCGGCACGTTTATGATTATTCTTCATAAAATTAACAAACATCTAGTTACAATCTAATAATCCAATCAGAACGCTCGTTTCAACGCGAACTGCGCCGCTTGAGAAATTGAAAAATTCTACGAAATCTCTTTTTGACGTACATTTTTGCCGAATAAACCTACACGTTAGTGGAAACACATTTTATTGATTATGTTATTCACTGTTAAAACTCTCCCGTCGAAGATTTGTTGTTGCCGACAGAACCCGTGTCCTAGTATGGAAATGTGACCTGCTATGACCAATGTCTGTGGCAATTGTTTGCAAAGTATACATGCATGCAGCTTAAAGTTGTGTTTTATTTGAAGAACAATATAAAGACTCGGGATAGGCGTTATATTTGGACAGATTTGTACAAAATTGTTTCAGGTAGGGCCATTTTACAGATCGATGCGAAATCTGACATCCCACAGAGTAGAATCCCTGTACTTAAATATATATACTAGTACCCCCAAACGTGCCGAATCCCTGTGTGGATCCCCAAATCTATTAAATTTCTTGTACCAATGGAAAGAACGACACTTGTTCATTTGACGATCTCCTCTAGTATTCTGCACCTGGAAATCGAATAATTCTCTATCTCAACAATATAACAAAAATACTATAAGGCGTCATTTTTTTATCTCTTGGTTTACGGACCCGCCGACCCTAAAAATCAACACAGTGGAAAATAAATATAATTTTTATATTTGCCTTATTTTTTCTCGCCAATGCCTTTTCAGACTCTAAAGAATAAAAGAAATTCCAAAATCTGCGTCGTAATTTTCGATAATTGCCGTATTTAAATCGTATATGTATAAGACGCACTTTTTTCCCTCCAAAATAGTACCCAAAAGTCTGGTGCGTCTTATACTCCAGTTTAGAACTAAAGTCCATTGTTTCAAAGACTCACAACGACAAATGGCGTATTACAACAAAGGGAAATAAATGTTTCATACTATTTTTCTCTAAGTCCCCGTATTTGTTCCGGATTTCGTTCGGGGCTGTATATCTATATCGTGTAGGAAATCATTCACAAAGTTAAAAATGTTATTTAATTTATGATAAAAAAATAGAAAATCTAGATAGAAAATAGATTATTAAAAAATATTAAAATCAAAAAAGCATTTTTATTGAAGGAAAATTAATGACAGTTCACATTTATCAGGTTTTGCAAACAACCAATTACCGACAACTGTTTGGCCTAATTATCATTGTGAATGTGTTGTTAAGTCACTTTAAATACTAGAACTTGTTGAGAGATTTACTCACACACAGACGGATCTGTAGTACAGTGGTAACACGCTGGGGATCACAGGGATCCCCCGTCTGACCATAATAAAATTAACAGTCTTTCAGATGGGACTTGAAACCGATGTCTCGTGTCGGTGCTTTACACCGTGCACGTAAAAGAACCAGAGGAGACTCTGTAATGGGTCTCTGTCTGTATCATTGCACTATCCTCGAAATATCTAAAATGACTAATCTCTTCAGGAGGCGTCGCTCATATGGGCAACCGGTAGGGACGATAAATAAACGTAAATCACACACAACGATTTACCCACTCACTGACACATGTTAAACACGCTATTATACTGATTGTATAAATGAAGTCATGAGCAGATGATAATACCCGACAGACGGATATGTAGTCCAGTGGTAACACGCTGGACTGGTAATCCAGGGATCCCAGGTTCGCCCACCGTCTGACCATAATAAGATTAACAGTCTTTCAGATGGGACTTTAAACCGAGGTCTCGTGTCGGTGCTGTACACAGTGCTCGTAAAAGAACCGGAGGATACTCTGGAATGGGTCTCTGTCTGTATCATTACACTATCCTCCAACATCTAAAATTACTAACCCGGAGGCGTCGCTCATATGGGCAACCGGTAGCGACGATAAATAAACGTAAAACACAATGGTCATACCCGGCGAATAAGAAGTTAAGCACGTGGTACAGGCAAAGCAGACAGGTTCACTATATTAAGAGTCTAGACAGGTTCACTATATTAAGAGTCTAGACAGGTTCACTATATTAAGAGTCTAGACAGGTTCACTATATTAAGAGTCTAGACAGGTTCACTATATTAAGAGTCTAGACAGGTTCACTATATTAAGATTTCTAGTCAATGATACTTACAGACTCATAGTTTTAACAATTGTATATAATTGCTGTCGGAATCATCGTTTTAACAATTGTATATAATTACTGTCGGAATCATCGCTTTAACAATTGTATATACTTACTGTCGGAATCATTGCTTTAACAATTGTACGTAATTACTGTCGGAATCATCGCTTTAACAATTGTACATAATTACTGTCGGAATCATCGCTTTAACAATTGTATATAATTACTGTCAAACTCAACGCTTAACAATTGTATATAATTACTGTCAAACTCAACGCTTAACAAGTGTATATAATTACTGTCGGAATCATCGCTCTAAGAATTGTACATAATTACTGTCGGAATCATCGCTTTAACAATTGTATATAACTACTGTCAGACTCATCGATTTTACAATTGTACATAATTACTGTCGGAATCATCGCTTTAACAATTGTATATAATTACTGTCAAACTCAACGCTTAACAATTGTATATAATTACTGTCAAACTCAACGCTTAACAAGTGTATATAATTACTGTCGGAATCATCGCTCTAAGAATTGTACATAATTACTGTCGGAATCATCGCTTTAACAATTGTATATAACTACTGTCAGACTCATCGATTTTACAATTGTACATCATTACTGTCGCAATCATCGCTTTAACAATTATATATAATTACTGTCAGACTCATCGATTTTACAATTGTACATAATTACTGTCGGAATCATCGCTTTAACAATTGTACATACTTCCTGTCATACTATTGTTTTAACAATTGCATTTATTTGTTCACATAAAAAGCATACATTTGACCGGCAAGGTACATGTCGCCAGCATGCCAGAGCTCAGTAACTCATGCCCATCAATACCTGAATTTCGTAGACACTATGTGCAGTACTTAACATGCGCATATAAGTGAACCATTTTACTTTCATAACGTTGGTGTTTAGTAGCATAGCTCCATTCATGGTGTAGAAGCAAGGGGAGCGTCGTAGATTTACTACGTGTGTGAACATGAATACATTAGCCTCGTAGAATCATTGGTAGCCATAGATCAGCTAACCCTAGATCATTTGATAATATACCTATTGTTCTCCTAGCCACAGACAGACAGACAGACATACAGACAGACAGACAGACAGACAGACAGACAGACAGACAGACAGACAGACAGACAGACAGACAGACAGACAGACAGACAGACAGACAGACAGACAGACAGACAGACAGACAGACAGACAGACAGACAGACAGACAGACAGACAGACAGACAGACAGACAGACAGACAGACAGACAGACAGACAGACAGACAGACAGACAGACAGACAGACAGACAGACAGACAGACAGACAGACAGACAGACAGACAGACAGACAGACAGACAGACAGACAGACAGACAGACAGACAGACAGACACTAAACAGTAATGTAATATTTATTTATATATTATCATTGTACAAACATTATTTACATAACATTAAATAGTGTCACAAACTCTTCTTTTTCTCATATCTTAGTCTAGGTTGCTTAGGCTCTTACCAGGGTCTACCCTATTGTAGACTCGCTGGTGACGTCTAGGGTTATTTCTGTTTCTATATATTATAATAATAACTCAACAAAGTTTCTCTCAATACATATTTATTTCTATAATATATTCATATACGCAGCAATCTATAATAGTTAGCGTCTTCACATTTCACGCTGAATGAACGATCTAATGTGTTAGCCTCCTCGGCTACAAAAGATTATTAGATGCAGTCTCTTTAATCCGTAATTACTCTATTCCTATAATATCACCAATGTTTCTGATTTAATAACTTCCATTCACTTTCGTCAATAAATACATAGATAATGTTCACAGGAACTATATGGTCCTTCTTATGGCTGAACTATCTCTAAGTATCATAAAGATAGTTTATGTGTTCTATATAATCAAATTGAGATACATGCTACTCACTCTACCGTTGGTATCCTAATGTGTTCTGAATTAGTAAATAAATCCCGTTTCTTATATACATAATCAAACAGTAATCTTAGACATAACGGCGCCTAAACATCTGTGATGTTACCTAATATTACTAACATCAAACCAGTTCGGCTTTTTATCTTACATAACCGACCACCTGCAACTCTCTCCCGATGTTATTTATACCATGCACAAACTATTTAGTCAGTTACATGCGAAAAGAGAACTGATAATTTATGAGCGAAATGCTAGCAGACGATTATGCATAAGACATATATATATATATAATTATATCACATGGTAAACAAATGGCCATATTTAAAATAGACTAGTGAATTTATATAATACATTACTATTTATATATCACAATAATAAACATTTCTTGCAACTATTTTTGTATTTTGTACACTATATAGTCCACGGCAACTTCAACCTGGAGTTATAGAGAATAACATTATATCACAATCATTTATCACAGTACATAGTTGATAAAGCTACAAAATAACTGCTAATCAGATATTATGTTATATGTTATATTTCGGGTTTTACGCCTGCATCAGCACCATTATATCGCCGACGGGAAGTTTACCTAACAACACCTTTCCTGAGCAGGCGCCAGCGGTTAACCAGTACTTGGGTGCACCAACCTCCGTAAGAAACTGCCAACTTTTTCATATAAATGAGACACGGTCTGAGCGGGGCTCGAACCCGTGACCATCAGTGATGATAGGTTACAGTGGTATACAAGTCAGCGACCGTAACCACTCGACCACGGAGGCGGACTCGGATATTAGAAACTGTTCTAAAACAATGATAACTCACTGAAAGACAAAATCGGTACTGATGCACACTGATTAAGAACTGATTATATGAAATCTAAATTTGCATTGATCAGATCACAACGAATGTGGATAAGCAGAGATGTTACATTCGAGATACCAATTAATACAGCAGTTTCAAATAGTGAGAAATAGTGACATTTTCTACAATATTAAATAGCTAATTATCTATAAAAACTGACGTCTCTGTAGAATAATAAAGCAGGTTTCAGCACAATTACGTATCATTTCTAGGTTTGAAAACAAGACACATTTATTCATCACTATCGGACAGCGAGTAAAAATTGATAGCACACACAAACTATTTTGTGAACAAATCTTGTCTAATATCATTGTAAGCTGTGCAATTCAGTAATACATCAGTGTAACTCATTTTCAATAGTGTCAATATCACAAAATGGACAACTCCTAGATTCATCTGGCAAATCTTCACACCGGCCCGTCTCTATCCTAATAGGAGCGACACATAGTCGAAATTTGCAAAAAGCAGAACGATATCTGGGTGGCAATACAATTTTGCAATATCTCCTGAAATACAGTCAGGTGATGAATCGTTGATAAAGGATGTTTTTGGTAAAATATAAATACTAATGTATGTGTGTTTACAAAAATGGAAATAGTCGCTCAGAAACGATAAAAATCCAATAAATATACACTGTCGTATACGCGAATTGTTTATCAACAAATGAAATAATTATGTTTATCAACACACGAAATGTAAATACGCACAGCGCGCATGTAGAAATGGATGTAGAAAACAATTTGGAATGTCAATATATTTTGAACATGAAATACTATCTATGTATCTAATGTCGAACCCCTCGCGGGGGTGTAGACATGTCCCTAAAAGACTTAGATAACAGGTATGAATCAACATCTCAAGTAATTCAATTAAAAAAGACAACGTGGGACAAATGGGGACGATGCATTCCGAATGTAAACAAACAGTTGTTTCTTACTTCTGTATAGAATGGACATACTAATAAAAAGTGATATTCAGTTTCAATACAATTCATATTGCATTTCGTACAAATTCTCTGGTTTCTATCAATATTTCTATGACGACCTTCTTCTATGAGTATATTATGAGCAGAACATCGAAATCTAGACAAGTTAATTATATAACTAACATTTTTAACACAGCATAAATACTTTTCTGGTTGGAAATATGTTTTAAACATGCACTAGGCTTCAAGTTTAGGTAGATTTCTAAGGTCTGAGAACCACTGCTGTAGATATTGATCATGTATACACTTTATTACACTCTGTATTTGTACATTTGTTACAACTGCACTATTCCATAAATAGGAACACCCTAGGTTGTCTAAGAGTGTTTTAACATCGTTTGACCATTTATTTATATAATTACCATTCATATCACGCATATTATACAATTTATACACAAGACAATTTGGACATTTAGATATTTTATACCAATATCTAACTATTCTAACCTTACGAATTACAGATAATGGAACACGTCCAAACTCGCCATATACTGTTGCATTTGTTGTCTGCTGTCGCACTTGTAATATTTGTTTAAGAAATTTTAAATGCAAACGTTCGATGTCAGGAGCTTTATGGAAACCCCATACTTCACATCCATAGTTTAGAATTGAGGCGATCATGGAGTCAAATAACTTAACTTTTTCCGACAATTCAAAAGATAAAACATCAAACAAGGAATTAAGAGAAAACAAAGCTCTCATTGCTTGCTGTGAAAGCGCTTTTTGTGTTTGGTAAAAACTACCATTAGCAGATAATGTTACACCTAGGTATGTGAATTTTGTAACAATATTTAACTTGTAATTATTATATGACACTACAATATGTTCAGGTCTGTTGCCCTTTTTAAACACCATAACAACAGTTTTATCAATATTTACACTAATGCCCCAATTGTTGCAATACATATGTAGATTATTTAACAAACGTTGTAAACCTTCTTTAGAATAAGACATTAGAACAGTATCATCAGCAAATAATAATAACAACATACGAAGTTCATCAATACTAACGGTGTCTATTGTATTATCGTAAATTGACTGGTACATATCGTTGATAAAGAATAGAAATAGCAACGGTGATAATGGTTCGCCTTGCTTTACACCTTTGACACAGTCAAAATTGTCAGTGTAAGTTCCATTAATACGTACACATGATTTTACACTCTCGTATATTTTTTGCAACATATTAACTAATTTAGTTGAAGCTCCATACTGTAATAGCTTAAACCAAATACCGTTTCTGTACACTACATCGAAAGCTTTACGAAAATCAACGAAAGCACAATAAAGTTTCTTCTTTTCTAGACAAATAACTTTGTCTATAATCGAGGTTAAAACAAAAATACAATCTACAGTGCTTTTGTCTTTACGAAAACCAAACTGAAAATCTGATAAGAGTTCATTTGCCTCAGCCCATTTTCGAAGACGTGTATCCAGCACAATTGAAAATATTTTCGAAAAAATACTGGTTGCTTAATACCCCTATAATATTTACATTATTTAGATCTCCTTTCTTATGAACAGGAACAATAACACCTCTGGTCCAACTAACTGGATACATACAATTTATATACATGTGGTTAAAAAGCTTACATAATAATGGCGCCAGTGTATCTTTGCATTCAATAAACATTTCTGGAGTTAAGCAATCAATACCTCCACTTTTACCTTGCTTTAGTGCAGATATTGCTTTATAAATTTCATCAACGGTAAACAAATTATCAAGTTGATCGACGGTAATTAAATTATTATTTAACAAATCATTGTCAACATCATTATTAGAGAAATCAGTATTATCTGAAAAAACATTCTTAAAATGTTTAAGAAAGTTATCTGAACTTATAGTGCTTCCTTTTTTCTTATTTGATTTTAATTTTCTTATTTCTTTCCAAAATTGCTGTGGTTGTGACGAAGCTAAGCTATGCATATTATTTCTTTGTTTGGCCTTAAAAATACCACGGGCTTTTCGCTTAGCACAACGGTACATGCGGCGTTTGTCGACTAATAGATCACCGTTATGACTGGATTGTTTTTCCTATAAATTGCCTTCGCTGAGCGAAATTCAGGTCTAGTTGTTTCACATTCCTGCGTATACCACGGACTTTTAAATTTACGCTTACTGTTAGGCTTCGTCAAATTAATAGACCTACCAAAAACAGTATAAGCATTTGTATATAGGATATTGGCAAAACTATCTACACCTGTATCAATATCAGTATTAGATAAAATAATGTTATCAACAATAGATTCAAGGTTAATTATTTCAGAATTAATCATCATCTTATAATCCGGGCTACAAATACCATATTTAATCATCTTACATGATGGTAAATTATCAATATCAAATTGAGTACGAAAACTACATTCAAGTTTTGAAATTGTTTGGTTAACATATAATTAAAACTACATTCAAGTTTTGAAATTGTTTGGTTTTGAAATTGTTTGGTCAACATATAATTAAAACTACATTCAAGTTTAGAAATTGTTTGGTTAACATATAATAGATTGTCATATAAAAGTAAACACCATGCACATGTAACAAGAAACAGACGGATATGTAGTCCAGTGGTAACACGCTGGACTGGTAATCCAGGGATCGCAGGTTCGATCCCCCGTCTGACCCTAATAAAATTAACAGTCTTTCAGATGGGACGTTAAACCGAGGTCTCGTCGGTGCTTTACACTGTGCACGTAAAAGAACCAGAGGAGATTCTGGAATGGGTCTCTGTCTGTATCATGCACTATCCTCCAAAATCTAAAATAACTAATCTCTTCAGGAGGCGTCGCTCATATGGGCAACCGGTAGCGACGATAAATAAACGTAAAAAAAAATGTAACAAGAAGGTATTCTCGACACATAACTGTAGTAGAAATGGTAAACATGTAATTTACATATATGCAGTCTTAGACATCTTAGAAGTATACATGCACCGGGTATTGTATTCACCCAGTCTCCCCACCCTATCTTGTGTGAGCGACTATCTTGTGTGAGATATGAAAACAGAACACACACTGAGATTACAGCAGCCCTCATAGCCCTCTAAACATCTAGTTATAACAATTACGATAGGCAAAACTATCACTTTTAGATAATGTGTATTTTAATCATCTTATACAACTCAATCGCTTAATTCCATTTATGCGGTGGCGACTTTAAATAAATGTAATAGTCAGTCTTTAAAGCTTTAATGATATGATTTTTTAAATGCTAAACCTTTACATCCAACATGGGCAAAGATTCAAATAATATAAGACTTTAACCATCATACTAAAAGGAACTAATCAATAACAAGTTTAAAGGGAGATCAGTCGCACTGTGATTATAGGCGGGATGCTTACAAACAATGCAAGTGCATTGTGGGTCAAATGGTAATAGTAATGGTGGCGATACATCATTGATTGCATCATCGATGACGTATCGCTGTTATTATAATGACGTAACTTCACAGCAGTGTCCGGATTTTACAGTTATTAAAGGAGTTCTCTACAGTTTATGAAATATTCTTGGTGTGTTTCAGGCGGATTTGAACACCTCTTCACAGTGGATGTGGTATCAGAAGAAATGAAATATTGGAAATATAAATGAACAGACCGTATGTTTTTACTTTTACTATGTATTACATAGGCAATTTATTTGTTATTTTACAACATAAAATAGATTTGTAGCAAAGAGAGATAAATGTGTATATACTTCATCAAAGTATATTTGTGAATTATCTCCCCTGACTGATAATATGCTTCACAACATTTTCAGGGTACATTTTCCAGCTCAAGCTATTATATTATATAACTCGGGTTATAAATTCCAAGCTTCAGGTTTATTGGCATTCTCAATAATATACAATTTGCAAGAAATAAAGTATATTCAACATCACAAATACATTATTGGAAACTATTTACAAAATAGTAAAATGTTCAAGGTATGTTTACAAATCTTAAAGGCGTTCTCTACAGTTTTGTAAACAAGGTTTACAATAATAGAATTTTTTCATACTTTGTACATCACTAGTACTATGTATTACTAACCAAAATATGAAATAAAATTGATATGCCAATGACTTCGTTTTTTTATATTAATTTTTAATAACATGCCTGTTTTCCATTTTGGTCAAACATTTCTCATTTTGGCGACAAAAGTAAAATAGAAAAATATTTGCAATTATTATGTGTGTATTGATATACTAATATGTTACATATGACTATTAATCATAATTGCATGTAACTACAAACATAAAATATGCATATTTAGACTACAATAATCCTAAATCATGAATTTTCCATGTTGAGTACTTGATTTTGGTGAGATTTTGTGTATTTTTCATGTAATATTTAGGATATAATTTCAAATATTTTTCCCCCACAATAATAGAATTTCTTCAAATGTTGTATATCATTAGTTCGATGTATGCCTAAGTAAAACATTAAATAAAATTGGTATGCTAATGACTTCGTTTTTTTTTTATGAATTTATTTATAACATGCCAATTTTCTCATTTGTTCTTTAAAACTGTTGGAAATCTATGTATCTCGTCAGTAAGTTTACAACAGGCATATATTATTATATATATAAAAATAACGTTTTCAACATTATAGAAGATCTAATTATGTTCATGTGTATTCATTAGTGTTTGTGTTTTTACGTTTATTTATCGTCGCTACCGGTTGCCTATATGAGCGACGCCTCCTGAAGAGATTAGTAATTTTAGATTTCGGAGGATAGTGCAATGATACAGACAGAGACCCATTCCAGAGTCTCCTCTCTTTCTTTCATGGTGTAAAGCACCGACACGAGACCTCGATTTAACGTCCCATCTGAAAGACTGTTAATTTTATTAGGGTCAGACTGGGGATCGAACCTGCAATCCCTGGATTACCAGTCCAGCGTTTTACCACTTGGCTACAGATCCGTCTGTGTATTCATTAGCATCATTGTTGACACAGGAAATAAGTAACGCAATGTAAGGGAGGTAATCTATCATAAAAATGAAAAATGCAAATATTGTGATAATATTTAAAACTAAACACCATAGATGATAACACTGATTAATACAGTCAAACCAGCCCAAGAGAATACCGCAATAAAGATACCACCTGTCCTAAGAGACCAAATTAGGTGAGTATTTAGGCTATAACTAGCTACAATTGTGGAAGTCGTGATAGCGCGTTCGCTTCAGGTGTGAAAGGCCCAGAGTGTTCGCGCCAAGCTGTAGCCATTACAATTGTATCCTTAGGCAAGGCATTTAAATTCCACATTGCCTCTTCTCTCTCCCTCGTGGCGATGGATTCCATCAGAAATGAGTTCTCGAGAGGGATTAATATAAGTTATAAGAACTTGTTTTGCAATCAAGCTAAAATAAACCTGTATTATAAACTAAATGTCCATAAATATTTACATAATTCCCAACTTCAAATTGTTCTCAACTCAAGATTCTCAAAGTTAATAATTCCGTAAATGCCTTCATTGAGATATTGTCTGAATACTAAGCAATACCCCAAAATTGTTTAATAATTTATCAATGTAAGAAAAGTTGAGACCAGAGCAATCTCAAAGTGAGAAGTTTGATGAAAGTAGAGCCAGAGAGTGTAGTGACAAATGGCCCAATTCAACAATCCTCCGACCAGATGGGCCACGATTCCTTACTATCCGGATTTATAGTACTGCCCGAATTACTTATTACCGACTCACTATTTAACGGAATTATCGTCCATTGCTTGGACTTTGTGCCATGCAGTCAAGCGCGGCGATGACTGCTGCCCGCCTGTCGCTTTTAGCGGATGAAAACCCTTTTGTATGGTTAAACACATGTTAAATCAAACTGTGTGTTTGCATGTTATTTTTGTTTTGATTTGACAGGTGGTGTGAACATAAAATGTACACGTCGTAATAATTTTCTACCGCGAACGTCTTTAATGAAATGGTATAAATTTAGACTCTAGAAATAAACGGAAACTAACGGACTTGTTCGTGATAACTAATTAGCATAAAGTAGTCCCCTTGTCTACCTGGTAAGACAGAATTATCTCACACAAATGACTAATCTCTTCAGGATGCGTCGCTCATATGTGCAACCGATAGCGACGATAAATAAAGTAAAACACAAAAATCTCACACACCCAAAACGGCGCAAAAAGCCTGTCTATAGGTGAGAAAATACTATAGCATTTCATTGTGTCTATCTAACTTAAGCATAATTAATAATCTCTATTTATTGTTACAACTACACGGTTTAAATCTTCCATTGAAAATTGTGTAACCATGAAATTGACAGAGCGCCACTTCTTAAATGTTTTTGCTTTACCATATCTGTCAACAACTCGAAAATTGTCAATTGCAATCATTGGAAAGTCAGTATTTTCATACACACAACCTCCCCCAAGTTTACTATGACATCCTTTGCATATACTGTTACCACCATATTTGAGACCCTCCTCCTCATATTTTGGGGATTTGGGACGTTCGATAATGAGCCTTTTGTGAACCACTTCATCTATGGCAATATGATGTGACAGCTTAATTCTGCGGATATCTGAAGACATACAGATGAATTTACAACAATTTTTACATTGCAGTTCCTTCTCTTCATCAGTCATATTTTCCCGGCGCTTCTTTTCCATTTGTTCTGCCGCCTTCTTCATTTCCATTTGTAATCTTCGTAACTCTCGGTTCCAATGGACGGGGTTTTCTTCAATATTCAGTCGCAGTTCCGGCATAATACGTTGCATAAGTTGTTCAAGGATTGCGTTTGTTTCTTCCTTTGCTGCAAGTGATGTACCCTCCTCTGTTAATATGTAGTATCTGCTACCTTTGGCCCTAGCACGACCTATAATTGCAATAAATTAAACTGTTGAACGAAATGCAGTTGACTCTGATAATTTCACCACGCATATTCATTTCCTAATGATTTTCTAAATGCATTTAAACTGATTTATTTGGTTTAAACATATTTTATTTATCAAGATAAACATGACATATAACATCTGTACATATAACATTCATACAATACAACTATCAAGACAAGTGGATTGAATTGAAAGCTACAAGAGCTTATGGTAATTCTCTCCAACTGAGTTATTTGTCGATCATAATATTATTAGTTGAATTTATAACTACCTCTTGACTGTAGGCGCACAATTTCGTTGGCCACATATTCATAGCGAATGACGAGGTTGCATTCTGTGATATCTATTCCTTCTTCTGCCACGGATGTAGCCACAATTACTTTGTGATACCCATTCTTGAAATATTCCAGTACATGTTTCTGCTTACATTTTGACATACCTGTCAATATCATAATGGAGGTATTAGACTTAAATTAGTAATATTGTACTTTGAACATTATTAATTATTTAGCAATATTCCCTGCCCCATAGCACTACAGCACCAATTAAAAACATTTTAAAACAATGGCACAAACTAGGGGACAAACCTTATTAACATAGAAATACCTTATTAAACTGTTGACAATGAATTAAGGTATCTACCTCCCTTATTCTGCCCAACGTAGTATGTTGCATTTAAAATCTTTAAAGATTCTGTTTCTTTCATCCAGTTTACCAATGCCTTGGTGTGCTCCAGAGTCTTGATGAAGATGATGCACCGACCATTCTTTTGTCCAATCAGTCTCTGTAAAATCTTTTCCAATTTGATTAATTTTGGATTATCAGGTTCGTCATCGAAGTTTGTATTCTTCAGATCTGAATAACACAAATTAATAAACAAATGACACATATGTAGCATAGGTAACTTATGATTCCAAAATGCGGGAATCCAAATATCACGTGTAGATAACCATCATAAAGACCACCCCAATATTAAGACCACCTCGATAGTAAGATCTGCCATGTCATGTAGTCAGTGCTGACTCTATGCAGGATTTAAGTCAGCGCTGGCTGCATCGATGATGAAGCCATAACAGAACACACTTGTTTTTATCTTGTTCTTAACAACTACTAACCTCTCTTTGCACAGTATATGTACATATTGTAGGCTTATTGGCTTTTACAGTTTAAGGTGTTAGGTTTTTGCACCTTTTTTTACCACACTATCAGTGTCCTCTTTGGTGGAATTATAGTAGCTGAGGAGACCTGGTAGCTCACTTTTCTAACCCCTCACACATGGCCATAATAGCTCAATTATTGACTGTTAGCCCTAACAGAGAAGAAGATCAGTTTTTCTCTGTCTGGAATTATTTCTTCTATATTTCAATGGTCACAAACCCATACAATAGGACCACCCCGTTATTCAGGAATAAGACCACTTATTTCAGTCCCAAATGATACAGAACTCCAGTAATAAGACCAGTTTCAGACCAATTTGAAAGTGTTATCTGGCACAAATATATATATATATTTAAGAGGTCTACCTAATCATACAGACGGATCTGTTGAACAGTGGTAACACGCTGGACTGGTAATCCAGGGATCGCAGGTTCGATCCCCCGTCTGACCCTAATAAAATTAACAGTCTTTCAGATGGGACATTAAACCAAGGTCTCGTGTCGGTGCTTTACACCGTGCACATAAAAGAACCAGAGGAGATTCTGGAATGGTCTCTGTCTGTATCATTGCACTATCCTCCAAAAATCTAAAATGACTAATCTCTTCAGGAGGCGTCGCTCATATGGGCAACCGGTAGCGACGATAAATAAACGTAAAACACACGCACTACCTAATCATGTGTACATTGTATTGTGTCATATCACATCATAAATGTGTGGAACTTGAATTTATTTTAAACGATAATAATTGATATGAACATGTTACTAACCAACACATATCATTAGAGCAATTCTGTAAAACATGCATGAAGTTATTTAATATCTATAGTGCAATGTGCACATTTCAAAATAATGAAATAATGCCACATTTCTCACTTATTTTCAATAGATATCATATATTTCACTGAACTTTAAAATAAATTTATAATCCTGTTCATATAATAATGAATTTATGAATGGAAATATTCTGATATTTCATAATTTAAAAAAAATTACGATGTATTTCTTTAATTGCAATGATCTCATAGCCTTAAATTGTATCCACCTACCGTTTTCTTTGCAGTTTTAATCCAAATGTAACCCAGGTGAGAAAAACATGCAGCCAGTCCGGAACTCGAACCCGGGACCTCTCGCTTACAGGGCGATTGCTCCACCGACTGAGCTAACCGGGCTGCCTACATATCACCTCACATATTGGGTTAATATACATACCGTTACACAAATAATTTCTAGTAAATGTAACCTATTTTATCTCTAATTCCATAGTAATATGACTCGGAACTCAATAATGAGACCATCCGGCTAATAAGATCACATATTTGAAGACCCGTAGTTGGTCTTATTATAAGGGTTTTACTGTAACTATCAGCTCCTCCCATCTACTCTCCTCTCTATTTATTTCCTCTTCTCTCTTCTATATCTCTCTCTCTCTTTATCTGCCCCTCTCTCCCCTCTCTCATTCTCTCCCCCTCTCTCTCACTTTCTCTCCCTCTCTCTCTGTCTTTCTTTCTCCCCCCTCTCTCCCCCTCTCTTCCCTCTCTCTGTCTTTCTTTCTCCCCCTCTCTCTCCCCCTCTCTCTCGCTTTCTCTCCCCCCCTCTTTCCCCTCTCTCCTCCCCCTTTCCTCATCATCTCTCTGTCTTTCTGTCTCTCCCCCTCTCTCTCTCCCCCTTTCTCTCCCCATCTCTCTCTCTGTCTCCCCCTCTCTCTCCATGTCTCTCTGTCTCCCCCCTCTCTCTCTCTCTCTATCTCTCTTTCCGTTCTCTCAACAACATGTTTTGGTTTCATTACTCGCCTGTATAACGATCAAAGAGCATTTTATCAGTGTCGTTCCCCAACGGATTTTCTTTATCCATGAACGAGAGAACTTCTTTAGCATCTGCAATCCTAGCATCTTTGTGGATCATCAATGCTTTGTTATAAGCCTGAATTACAAACGAAAACATTAAGCTAGTTGTCTGTCTGTCTGTCTGTCTGTCTGTCTGTCTGTCTGTCTGTCTGTCTGTCTGTCTGTCTGTCTGTCTGTCTGTCTGTCTGTCTGTCTGTCTGTCTGTCTGTCTGTCTGTCTGTCTGTCTGTCTGTCTGTCTGTCTGTCTGTCTGTCTGTCTGTCTGTCTGTCTGTCTGTCTGTCTGTCTGTCCGTAAATAAATATCCAGAAAGGGAGGTCATTTCTTCTTCTTCTTCTTGTCGTTCGCGAATCACATGGACAAGCCGGCAGCAAACACGAAATGGGCCGTCCTCCTCAGATCCTCCCGGCAGCCATGTAACTTCGTCCGGAGAGAAGTATCTGTTGCCCAGGTTGTTTTCCTCAGCCCATGAAGATTGGGACACTCCTGGAGGATGTGTTCTGCGGTCTGGTCCCCTATTTTGCAGCTGCAGGCAGTTGATGGAGCTAGTCCAAGCTTCCGACACATATGGTAGTTCAGGCGGTTATGCCCTGTTCTAAGCCGGAATATCGTGACTTGCTCCTGTCTGGTGAGAAGGTGGTAGTCATCCTTCTCGACTGTTGGCTTTGATGCAGATTTGATTATGGTGCATTTCTCCTTGTTAGTCAAATCTTTGTATGGTTGCCTCTCGGTAGAACCTTGCTTGGCAAGCTGGTCAGCGGCTTCATTGCCAGGAATGCCTATGTGTGTAGGTACCCACTGGAGGACAGTTCTTTTAGTTACGCTGACTGTTCGATGGGCTTCCATCAGGTGGGGTTCTTTGTTGTTAGACAGGGCATCCAGAACTGAGAGCGCATCAGTCAGGAAGACAACCTGGGCACACTCCACAGTGTTGTGTACTAGAGATGCTGCTGTTTCAAGGGCCTGTACTTCTGCCCCATAGTTGCTGCAGTGTATTCCAGTAGGTATAGCAACTGACTGTGTGTGTCCATCTGGGTGTCGGACATATACGCCTGCTCCTCCGTTTGATACTGCTCTTGTGGCTGAACCATCTGTGTAGACTTGTAGCCATGCTTCTCCAGGATAACTCTTGTCGATGTGTGCTAGTGTGAGGGCACGTTTGACGTCATCATGTTGTCTATCTCTGGATGTCATGTATGGGATTGTACTGCAGATGGTAACCTTGGATTCATCGCTAGTCAACCATGACTTGGATAGAAATGGCGTTGGAGGCAACGTCTTGGCTGGGAGATGGCTGGTGTGCTTTCGAGCAAGCTTCTTGGACTGGTGGATGAAACTGCTTCGCTTTAGACGATTCTTCATTAGTGCCTCAACTCTCTGCTTCATCGGTTGTTCTTACTGACATCGAAACTTCTCTGTCTGTAGAAGAATTCTTGTGTCGCGACGTTCTTGCAGTGGCTGGATGGAAGTAATTTTCTCCATGGCCTTGATTGGAGTGCTCATCATTGCACCTGTGATCAGCCTGAGAGCCTTGCTCTGAACCTTGTCGAGTGTCTGTTGGTTGGTCTTGGCTGATGCTATCCAGGCAGTGGATCCATATTCCAGGTGAGGCCTGACCACACCTTGGTATATAGTCTTCAGGATGTGATCCTTGGCACCCCATGTGGTGCCAGCAAGCTTCCGAAGGATTGCAAGCTTGCGCTTGGCTTTGGCCTCTGCTTTCTGGATATGTGGCTTCCATGTCTGCCGTCTTGTCAAATGTCACCCCCAAGTATGTTGGCTCATTGTCCGTCAGTTCCACTGACTTTGATGGTTCCAGCTTTCTGTTTGGTGGAAAGTGTGAAGAGTGTGGTTGACGACTTCTCCTTATTAATAGAGATGCACCAGTCTTCTGCCCATGCTGTGAGCTTGTCTGCGGCCATCTGCATTCTGTATGTGGCAGTCGTTGCATGTTCTTCAACACACCACATGACCAAGTCGTTAGCATAGAGTGCTGCTTTGATACCTTTTGGGAGCTCTGCAAGCAAGTCATCGATGAAGATGAGGAACAGCGTAGGCGAGATCACTCCTCCTTGAGGAACACCGTGTCGGATGAGGAATTTCTTGCTCTTCTGGTTGTCAACAAGTACTCTGGCTCTGCGATTGTGTAGGAAGGATTTGGTCCATCGGAGCAACTTGTCGGCAATTCCGCATCGTTGCATCTTGACCAGCAGCCCATCAGTCCAGACTTTGTCAAAAGCCTTCTGGAGGTCTATCCAGGTTGCAAAAACTACCTTCTGGCCTTGGAATGCATCCTCAACTTCCTGAGCGAGGTATGTGGCCTGGTCCTCTGTGCATCTGAACTGTCGGAATCCTGCTTGTTCCTTGGATAGGAGGTTTTCTGTCTCAAGGTACCACATGAGTCTCTTGTTAACTATCCTCTCCATTGTCTTGACCACACAGCTAGTGAGACTAATAGGGCGATAGCTGGAAGCTTTCTTTCTATCCTTGCCGTTCTTGTAGATTGGGATAACATTGATTGGCTTCCTTCCAGATCTGCGGAACTATGCCTTCTTTCCAGCTAAGATTGAAGATGTCAAGAAGTTTCAGCATGGCTGAGCATCCAAGATGAGTTAGCATCTCATTGGAGATTCCATCTGGTCCAGGTGACTTCCTCTTTTTCAGTTGTCTGAGCGCTGTGTACAGTTCCTGGTATGTAAGTGGAAGTTTCATGTAGTCTTGTTCCGTATGCTTTTTACTTCTATCCTTCTGTTCTGTCCGTGCCTCTCTTTGCTGTTGGCGTGTGACTTTGATGTTGCCCTCTTTCTGGTAGGCTTTGGCGAGACAGTCTGCAGTCTCTTTGCCGGTCAACAGTTTCCCATCCTCATCCAACGTGATTTTCTGTCTGCTATTTTCTTCATCATTTAGCTGTTTCGTGAGCCTCCACAACGTCCTCCCGTCCTTCTCAAGGTTCAGGGCAGCAGTTTTCTCCCTCCAACTTCGTCGTGTAGCTTCCAGTTTAGATTTTTGAAACTGTGCCTTTGCTTTCTGAAGTTGTTCATGGTTTTCTTGTGATGGCTGTTCTTCTGCCCTGTTCCTTGCTTCAGTGAGTTCATCTTGGAGGGTCTGCAACTGATTGGTCCAGTAGGGCTTGTATTCTCTTCTCGCACCTCTAGGGATGGTTTCATGGGCAGATTTGAGTATGCAGCTGTTGAACTCTTTCACCACGTTGTTAACATCTCTTCCTTGTACCTGTATGCCTCGAGTAAGAGAATTGGACCGAATAGCAAAGAGACTCCACTTGGCTTTCTTGTAGTTCCATCTAGTGTAGGGATAGTCTATCTGTATCACTTCACTGCTGAGTGTGAGGAACACTGGTTTGTGGTCACTTTCACCAAGTTGATCGCCACCTTCTCTAACCGTACCTTTCTGGATGTCCTCTGTGCAGAATGCTAGATCTGGAGAGGTAGTAGTGTGCCATCGCCTTGAGTAGAAGGTTGGTACATCCATAGGGCTGGTTGACAAGAATCAAGTTGTGCTCATCCTGCCAGTCCTCCACTTCATCCCCACGCCTATCAGACTGTGCATATCCCCAACTCTGGGAATGACTATTGAAGTCACCAACAACCATGTATCGACTGTTTGAAGCTCCAATAGTGTCACGGGCAAGGGCTTTGTCATTTGGGCAGTAGTAGTTGACGAGGTTCAACTCAGTTGATTTGGTCTTGATCTTGAACTCCTGGTATTCCGCTCCTTCAAGGTAGGTTTTCACTTCGCCCGCATTGATGTTGTTTCGGACTAGAGTGAGCACACCACCCTTGTGTCTGTCTTGTCGGTCTGCTCGGAGGCACTGGTAGCCTCGTACGTTGAACGTCTTGTCTTTGTTCAGGTGTGTTTCCTGTATGCAGCAAACACTTACTTCTTTGTCCTGTAGTACTTGCTCCAGTTCAGTATTTTTGTTAAAGACTCCTTCAGCATTCCACTGCATGAGCACAAGAGGTTTCTGCTTCACGTTTCGGCCAGTAGCTGTCCTTCGCCGTCCCCTGGCTCCACAGGGCGGCTTAGGGTGACCTCCAGTAGCTAAGGATGGGTTCCTTCGAGGTATGGAACCCGGCACTGTACCTGCCTGGCGGGTCTTCACAGATCCAGTACCATCTCGGTTTACTCTTTCTGTCATTGCGATTCATTTTGCGTTTATGCGTAGCA
Source organism: Archivesica marissinica (assembly GCA_014843695.1). Lineage (NCBI taxonomy): Eukaryota > Metazoa > Mollusca > Bivalvia > Venerida > Vesicomyidae > Archivesica > Archivesica marissinica. The sequence continues at coordinate 49,195,677 of CM026393.1, forward strand.
CCGTGGTTTATTAGAATGCGCCGTGCGGCCCAGTACTTCCGGCTTCAGCATTCGAGGTTTCTGTTGGGGTTACCTCACCCTTAGGCTAGGACTCATAAGGCGGTCCATATATTCGCCTGATGCACCCGTTGTGGGACACGTGGAGTATTTAATAGGAGTAGCTTTGCCTTGTGCTATCCTGCTCCGTCCTGGTAGGTACACCGCCGTATGGTCCGGGACTGCTTATTTGATTCACAGCTAACCCCCATATCTGAGGGCCGTTCCCCTATCCGCCACCTGAGGACCCGCTGGGTAGGGGATGGTCGCCCCACTACTGAATTGGAAGCAGCATGGACCCAGGGAGGTCATTTAAAAGTAGTATGTTCACAATAATCAGTTCATTTGGAAAAAGATCTTCAAATCTTACATAAAATCTCAATAATTTGTTTATCTAAAATTGGAAGTATAAGATCGTAGTTACGATATATAATCTTCTGCTCCTTAGAATATATCGGTGTTCAGCATTATTCCAAGCAAACGCATATTGAGGTTTTAAGCATGTCCATTTTATCATATTTAGTGGACTTTGAGCAGAAATTATCTCTTAATATATAAATTGCAATTAACCTCCATATAAAATATATAAACACCAATTAATCCCCACTGAAGTACACATAAAATATATAAAAACCAATTAATCCCCACTGAAGTACATATATAATATATAAACACCAATTAATCACGATTGAAGTACATATAGAATATATAAACACCAATTAATCCCCATTGAAGTACATAACAAATATATAAACACCAATTAATCATGATTGAAGTACATATAAAATATATAAACACCAATTAATCCCCACTGAAGTACATATAAAATATATAAACACCAATTAATCACGATTGAATTACATATAAAATATATAAACACCAATTAATCCCCACTGAAGTACATATAAAATATATAAACACCAATTAATCACGATTGAAGTATATATAAAATATATAAACACCAATTAATCATGATTGAAGTACATATAAAATATATAAACACCAATTAATCCCCACTGAAGTACATATAAAATATATAAACACCAATTAATCCCCACTGAAGTACATATAAAATATATAAACACCAATTAATCCCCATTGAAGTACATATAAAATATATAAACACCAATTAATCACGATTGAAGTACATATAAAATATCTAAACACCAATTAATCCCCATTGAAGTACATATAAAATATATAAACACCAATTAATCCCCACTGAAGTACATATAAAATATATAAACACCAATTAATCACGATTGAAGTACATATAAAATATATAAACACCAATTAATCCCCACTGAAGTACATATAAAATATATAAACACCAATTAATCACGATTGAAGTACATATAAAATATATAAACACCAATTAATCCCCACTGAAGTACATATAAAATATATAAACACCAATTAATCCCCACTGAAGTACATATAAAATATTATAAACACCAATTAATCATGATTGATGTACATATAAAATATTATAAACACCAATTAATCACGATTGAAGTACATATAAAATATATAAACACCAATTAATCCCCATTGAAGTACATATAAAATATATAAACACCAATTAATCCCCACTGAAGTACATATAAAATATATAAACACCAATTAATCCCCACTGAAGTACATATAAAATATTATAAACACCAATTAATCATGATTGATGTACATATAAAATATTATAAACACCAATTAATCACGATTGAAGTACATATAAAATATATAAACACCAATTAATCCCCATTGAAGTACATATAAAATATATAAACACCAATTAATCCCCACTGAAGTACATATAAAATATATAAACACCAATTAATCCCCACTGAAGTACATATAAAATATATAAACACCAATTAATCCCCACTGAAGTACATATATAAATATATAAACACCAATATAAACACAAATTATCTCCCATTGAAGTACATATAAACACCAATCGTTTCAGGATACTATGTACTTTTAATATGATTGTATAAATTTGTGTATGCAATATATGTATGTACTATAAGTAAAATGAATAAATAAACTACATGTACCTCTAAATGCAACCGGCATGGATTCAACATTCTAATGACGTCGACAGAATGTACTGCTGTAATAGCCTCATCGAATTTACTGAGCCACTGCGAAAATTGTTCAGAACCTTGGCAAAGAGGTACACGACAACTCTCTTTGATGAAATTATCTTCCTGTGATATTAGTTGCATTCCTGCAGATATATAGGACGGCAGAATTAGATACTCTCTGCAACAGAAATGTCAGACAACTTAATTAGGACATTTCTACTACATACATGTCAGATTACTAATTAGGAACGTTCTGCTACAGAAAGCGCATTAGGCTAACGCCGCAATTAAAACACACAATAAAGTCAGTTATTAGCAGACTCCTACCATAACTCGCATACCTTATGTGTGAACATACCCATATCCCTTCCATAACTCACATACCTTATGTGTGAACATATTCCTTCCATAACTCACATACCATATGTGTGAACATATTCCTTCCATAACTCACATACCTTATGTGTGAACATATCCCTTCCATAACTCACATACCTTATGTGTGAACATACTCCTTCCATAACTCACATACCATATGTGTGAACATATTCCTTCCATAACTCGCATACCTTATGTGTGAACATATCCCTTCCATAACTCACATACCTGATGTGTGAACATATCCCTTCCATAACTCACATACCTGATGTGTGAACATATCCCTTCCATAACTCACATACCTGATGTGTGAACGTATCCATATCCCTTCCATAACTCACATACCTGATGTGTGAACGTATCCATATCCCTTCCATAACTCACATACCTGATGTGTGAACGTATCCATATCCCTTCCATAACTCACATACCTGATGTGTGAACATATCCCTTCCATAACTCACATACCTGATGTGTGAACGTATCCATATCCCTTCCATAACTCACATACCTGATGTGTGAACATATCCCTTCCATAACTCACATACCTGGTGTGTGAACATATCCATATTCCTTCCATAACTCACATACCTTATGTGTGAACGTATCCATATCCCTTCCATACCTCACATACCTGATGTGTGAACAGATGCATTGTTCCCTCAAAACACATATAATTATAACCACACCACACATTGTTCCCTCCAAAACACATATAAATAACACATATAATTATAACCACACCACACATTGTTCCCTCCAAAACACATATAAATAACACATATAATTATAACCACACCACACATTGTTCCCTCCAAAACACACATAAATAACACATATAATTATAACCACACCACACACATTGTTCCCTCCAAAACACATAAATAACACATATAAGTATAACCACACCACACATTGTTCCCTCCAAAACACATTTAAATAACACATATAATTATAACCACACCACACACATTGTTCCCTCCAAAACACACATAAATAACACATATAATTATAACCACACCACATACATTGTTCCCTCCAAAACACACATAAATAACACATATAATTATAACCACACCACACATTGTTCCCTCCAAAACACACATAAATAACACATATAATTATAACCACACCACACACATTGTTCCCTCCAAAACACACATAAATAATACATCTAATTATAACCACACCACACATTGTTCCCTCCAAAACACATATAAATAACACATATAATTATAACCACACCACACATTGTTCCCTCCAAAACACACATAAATAACACATATAATTATAACCACACCACACATTGTTCCCTCCAAAACACACATAAATAACACATATAATTATAACCACACCACACACATTGTTCCCTCCAAAACACACATAAATAACACATATAATTATAACCACACCACACACATTGTTCCCTCCAAAACACACATAAATAACACATATAATTATAACCACACCACACATTGTTCCTCCAAAACACACATAAATAACACATATAATTATAACCACACCACACACATTGTTCCCTCCAAAACACACATAAATAACACATATAATTATAACCACACCACACATTGTTCCCTCCAAAACACACATAAATAACACATATAATTATAACCACACCACACACATTGTTCCCTCCAAAACACACATAAATAACACATATAATTATAACCACACCACACACATTGTTCCTTCCAAAACACACATAAATAACACATATAATTATAACCACACCACACATTGTTCCCTCCAGAAAACATATAAATAACACATATAATTATAACCACACCACACACATTGTTCCCTCCAAAACACATATAAATAGCACCTGAACAGATGCATTGGTTCCTCAGAATGCATATTGACAGACACAGTTTCCTTCCAAAACTCATATAGATCTGAACAGACCTCGCTCCCTCCAGCACTGATATACATGTAAATAACATCTGAACAGATGCCTTATTCTCTTCAAACCTCATCATTAACATCTGAACAGACCTAGCTCCCTCCAAAACTGATATTAATAACATCTGAACAGATGCATTATTCCCTTCAAACCTCATCATTAATATCTGAACAGACCTAGCTCCCTCCAAAACTGATATAAATAACATCTGAATAGATGCACTATTCTCTTCAAACCTCATCATTAATATCTGAACAGACCTAGCTCCCTCCAAAACTGATATAAATAACATCTGAACAGATGCATTATTCCCTTCAAACCTCATCATTAATATCTGAACAGATCTTATTACCTCCAAAATGTGTATACATAGCATCTGGATAAACGCATTGATCCCTTCTTCAAAACACATAAATAACATCTATGCCTTATCAGCAGGCTTAAAATGCTTAGGTAAATTAAAATGTCACATTCTTAATATGAAATAGACACTACCTATCAAATATCAAATAATAAACTAGACCTTATAGGAGGAATATGACTATGTTTCACTGAGTATGCTAAGTCAATGCTGAGAGGTGCTAGTCAGGGACAATTGTTAAGAATCTCATTTTAAATGAGACAGGGAGTGTTAAAATGAACTACTAATGAATAAAAACAGACTTTAGGGTTACATGAGTGGTACAGTAGCCAGTCACTCAGCACAAATGGTTAGGCTGGGGCTGGACTGTATGGGATAGTATGGGAGGCCATTCCAAATACGCATTATTTCGGGGGAGGGGGGAGTTATATGGTACTGGGTTCGGGATTGTGGAATTAAATAATACAGGTCCCTTATAGGTTTACATAGATAATTATGGTCGACGAATAACAAGGTATTTCTGATTATGTAGTCATACCACTGTTGATTGCAAGTGTTCACCAGTTCAGAAAGTTAAGCATTTGAAATACACTACTTGCACTATATCTGCAATGACTTGGTCAATGACTTGATTTGGCTGTCCGATTAGCGCAGTGGTTAGCGCGCTCGCTTCTCACCAATGCAACCCGGGTTCGATCCTCGGACAGGGAAGTATGTGAGATGGTATGATGGTCACCAGATTGGCTAGTTTGGTTTTCACCAGGTATTCCGATTTCCTCCTACATGAATGACCATAATTACTCTTTCATCCGCGCCAACGAGAGTGATTACTATAAGTTATTAAAACTTACTTCGCAATCGTTTTAAAATAAATAAAGTTTAAACTTTAAGTTGTATGTTTTAAATTCATTTACAGTATTTAGCACTATGAAACGATTTAATAATAACTTACTTGGATGAGAAATCATATACAGGTCTATGTCGTTAATTATGTTCAGGACAGCTTCTCTGAATCTGCCCTGCTGCCTCCTTTTAACAATTCTGATGTCTGTAAAATTAATAAATTCAAATTTGACAACTAGCTAACATTATATGTATTAATTGTTTCAGTTTTATTTCACATCTAGAAAATAAGATTGTATTGTTGTTGTTTTTACATTTATCTATCGTCGCTACCGGTTACCCATATGAGCGACGCCTCCTCAAGAGATTAGTTATTTTAGATTTTGGAGGATAGTGCATGATACAGACAGAGACCCATTCCAGAGTCTCCTCTGGTTCTTTTACGTGCACGGTGTAAAGCACCGACACGAGACCTCGGTTTAACGTCCCATCTGAAAGACTGTTAATTTTATTAGGGTCAGACGGGGGATCGAACCTGCGATCCCTGGATTACCAGTCCAGCGTGTTACCACTGGACTACATATCCGTCTGTGAAAAGGGTGCATTGTTGTCAAATTACTATATATGTAGTGCTAGCATAGTGGATTAGCAATACTATTAAAAAACAGGTAGGCATATTACTCTCATTTGCTCTGTTTGCATATGTGCTCAGTTCTTCAATGTTTTCTCTGACTGTGCACAAACAGTGTGTGTCCAGATTGACCAGCAGGCCTTCCATATGCTTCTTGGCTACTTCATAATCAGTGTGTCCGCCAACACCAAGCGATGCTGTCAGTGCAACAATCTAATAGTAATATACACATATAATATTCATACAAATTATCAGTAATTAAATAAATTATCTTAATATTAAGCATTTTTTGTTGTTTCCATTCGAACCCTATCTGACACCTGATATTCAAAAGAAATCGACACTTCCAGAACTATATTTGTTAAATTTAGATTAGTGCAAGATACAGAAGATGCCAGGATACCAACGGTAAACTCTGGTTGCGCATGCCTGATGTATAGCACCGATTCATGATACCTCTATTAAAGAACATAGAGCCAGATCAACTACCATGGAACGTTCCGTCTGATCAGGCTCTATGCTGTTTGCTATTCAGATGATCTTACTAAGACACTTGGTTATGTAGCAAATAACATAGATCATGATCAGCATGCAGGGTCACGCTGCGGCTGATCTGGATCTATGTTGTTTGCAAAATCCTTTAAATGTATCCAGAATGAAATGGGTTAATATTATTAGGGTGGGAAGATGGATGATCAACCAACTGTCGGCCAATGAATGCACGTGGTAACCACTAGAAAACGTGTCCATCTAATTGACACAATTATGTAGGGTAATTGAATATATTACGTGCATTTTTAAAGCAGCATTACATCGTATGAAATAAAATATATTTGAAAAATTCAAATTTTACGTATGGGTAGCAATGCTGCTACACATTCTAACATTATACTTTGTGTGCTTATGTTCATTTGGTAAACAGTGTTTTTTTGCGATAAAACAAACTCGAAACCGAAAGTAGGACATTCCGAGTCGATCGGTCACGCACTTGTTTACATTCGGAATACATCGTCCCCATTTGTCCCACGTTGTCTTTTTTAATTACATTACTTGATATGTTGATTCATACCTCTGTTAGCTAAGTCTTTTAGGGACATTTCTACATCCCCGCGAGGGGTTCGACATTAGAGGAAGATAGATAGATAGTATTTCATGTTCAAAATATATACTTTGTTTTCTACATCCTCTGTTGTTTCACGCATGCGCGCTGTGCGTGTTTACATTTCGTGTGTTGATAAACAAATTCGCGTATACGACGGTTTAAATTTATTGGAATTTTATCGTTTCTGAGCGACTATTTCGATTTTTGTAAACACACACATTAGTATTTATATTTTGCCTAAAACATCCTTTATTACGATGTAATGCTGCTTTAAGATTATTTTTTAATGAGTTAGGGTATTAAATTATTAATCGAATATACGAATACATTCCAATACGAATAAGTAAGTTAGTAAATATTTTTTTATTGTGACATGTGCATTTAAATACATATATGCATTGTTACATAAATTTACAAAATTACAAACAAGCACCCGGCTCATTGGGCCTATATGACAGACAGACAGACAGACAGACAGACAGACAGACAGACAGACAGACAGACAGACAGACAGACAGACAGACAGACAGACAGACAGACAGACAGACAGACAGACAGACAGACAGACAGACAGACAGACAGACAGACAGACAGACAGACAGACAGACAGACAGACAGACAGACAGACAGACAGACAGACAGACAGACAGACAGACAGACAGACAGACAGACAGACAGACAGACAGACAGACAGACAGACAGACAGACAGACAGACAGACAGAACAATACATAACAGCCAGCCTCACGGGCTTACGATGCACTAACATGTAATATCATAATCAGTACAATGAATCAGCAAAAATAAATCAGTTTGTAGTTCCTTTAACCCATTTGATTCTGGATACCGTTTAAACAGTATTTGCAAAGAACATAGAGCCAGCCAGATCAGCTGCCACGGAACGTTCTGTCTGATCAGGCTCTATGCTGTTTGCTATTCAGATGATCTTGCTAAGACACTTGGTTATGTAGCAAACAACATAGATGCGTTACGCTGTGGCTGATCTGGATCTATGTTGTTTGCAAAAGCCTTTAAATGTGTCCAGAATGAAATGGGTTAAATATGACGCAGAGTATTATTATCTTAGATGAACAATTTTGTGGAAGTTATAAATCTGCTATATTGAAGAATAAATATTGCGGGGGATATTATAAATTAGATAACGAACATACATCAAAACTCATATATAATGCCAACAAACATCTATACAAGTTGAATATATCCATGTGGGTTTGGATGGCACTTGGAGCCAAATATAAACAAACTAGTAACCAAGTAATCAATGCACAGACGGGTCTGTAGTGCAGTGGTAACATACTGGACTGGTAATCCAGGGATCGCAGGTTCGATCCCCCGTCTGACCCTAATAAAATTAACAGTCTTTCAGATGGGACGTTAAACCGAGGTCTCGTGTCGGTGCTTTACACCGTGCACGTAAAAGAACCAGAGGAGACTCTGGAATGGGTCTCTGTCTGTATCATTGCACTATCCTCCAAAATCTAAAATGACTAATCTCTTCAGGAGGTGTCGCTCATATGGGCAACTGGTAGCGACGATAAATAAACGTAAAACACACAGTAATCAATGCCATTAGAAATGCAACGCGATATTGAGGACGATACCATTAAACTAAGATATAATAAAACACGCTTTTATTTTGACTAAGTGATTGTATCTCAATATACCTGGTCGATACTACCTGGATCACCTATATCGTGTATATTTTATTGGTTTTCTGTTTATATACACATATCGCGTTGGACCATTACATCATAAACTGGTTAAAGCGACACTACATCAGTCAAAACACAAATGTCTGCAGAATGTAATTTGTTATTATATGGTATAATTCCCCCCCCCCAAATATTTGCCTCAAAAACTGAGTATTTCAACAAATAAACAAACGTCGTATACGCGGTTTGTTGACATAACAAAATAATGTAAATAGTATCGACATTCATGCGTAATACTAGTACAAAACGTTTATCCTGAGTAACACAAGTTATGGTAACTATTTATCGTGATATCTTACTTGTGTGCCTATGCATATTTATTTGTAGACTAATCTTAGTTAAATTATCTCTAAACGAAAGTATCGCGTGTTTAGTATTGACTTCAATGACAACAAACGTCAATTCAGGATTCGTGGGTGGCCGTTATATGAAATCCTACTTTCACTTTTGAAAGTGTGTATACCACAAAACACTGTTTATTGATTCAATGATAGTGTTTGAATGTATTCAGACGAATTTGTAGTAGCAATGCATTTATACGTGAAAAAATGCATTTCATTTGCTTTTTGCGATGTAATGTCGCTTTAACAATATGTCACCATATCTTAGTAATAGTAAGTAGGGCCAATGTTTACAATTCTACATACTACCGTCTCAGTGGCCTAGCGGTTAAGGCGTCTGCCTACGGAGCGGGAGGTTGAAGGTTCGAATCTCGTCAGGGGTTCGTTCTGATATGGCCGGTTGGTGAGCCGCCAGCTAGTTAAATAATGGTTACCGATTGCCTACCAGCCTGGCCTACAAGCATAGGATTCTGGAAGTACTGATGTTCATAAAAAAAATGTCTTATAAGTCAGAAATGGCTGGCCCTTAAAACACTATAATACCGTAAACAAACACTTTTACTATATGTACAGAATAAATAAGACAATTATAAAATAATAAATAAATATATATGAAGATGTTGAATACATTCAAGTTAAGCCAAACAACATAATTGGCGGCTATAAACAAAAGTTTAGTTTATACAAATTGATTGTAGCTTGATTGCGAAACAAGTTCTAACAACTTATATTAATCACTCTCGAGACTTCATTACTGATGTAATCCATCGCCACAAAGCAAGATATGAATACGGTACAAATATAAACATAATAACATATCTAACCCTATTTCATAATATTCAATTAATCAAATTTGTATGTTATGGTTTATACAAATATATGTTAGCTTAATTGCGAAAAAAGTTCTTACAACTTATATTAATCACTCTTAAGACCTCATTCCTGATGGAATCCATCGGCACAAGGGAGAGAGAAGAGGCAACGTGGAATTTAAATGCCTTGCCTAAGGGCACAAACGTAACTGCTCCAGCATTACATTGGTTTGACTACTACATTGTCAATGTATGTCGTATTGGTAATGGCGTCAAGATGTGCTTCTATGAGATAAAGGGTTAATAAAGTTATTTAATCATATGTTATTGCAAATCAATAGTACATATGTCATACACATAAAGATACAATACATAGCATGAAAATACAAATGGTTTGGGCCACAAGTTTTAACAACGTTAGACAACGGCCCGCACAAGAGACAACGGACTGCACCAATTTAATAAAGTTAAAGCGAAGTACCTGAGGCAGGGCAGCCACATCCAAATTTCCCTCTAATTTTAGGTCCATATAGTGACTCATGATTTGGTTGTATGCATGGGAACGACGTGCATGGTGACATTCATCGAACACGACCATGGAGAACTTCGCCAAACTGTTAATTGTTCCCATTTTTAAATCATTGAGTAGAATCTGGGCTGTTACAACCATGATGTCTCTTCTGTAAGTACATAAACATAAACTATCTCTTGTATTGCGTAGGTTCGATACCCCGTCTGACCCTAATAAAATTAACATCTTTCAGGTGGGACTTTAAACCGAGGTCTCATGTCGGTGCTTTACACCGTGCACGTAAAAGAACCAGAGGAGACTCTGGAATGCGTCTCTGTCTGTATCATTGCACTATCCTCCAAATATCTAAAATGACTAATCTCTTCAGGAGGCGTTGCTCATATGGCAACCGGTAGCGACGATAAATTCATTATGTGGAAGTCACTTACGTCTCACGGCTGTATGTTCGAATTCCATGTGTGGTATCTTATTCTTTCATGTGAAGAGGTAGCCTGGGAACAGGCTTCGATATATGTTGCCTGGTCAAATAAATATATTTTAACACCGAGACTATTAATTGGGCGGTATTGAGTTTCTGTTGTCATTTTCCCAGAACTTAAAAAGTGAAAAATCGACAGACTGGCACCCAGGCTAGTGAAGAGGCTATCCAGCAGACTTGCGGAAGGTTGGTGGTTATACCCGGGTACCCGTCCGTGCCTGAAATACTGCTCGAAGGGAGGCACCTTTGTTGTTCAGCCACAATTAACAATTGGAGAATCGCCATATGACCAAAGTTATAGGTGCCACATCATCCCCCAACAGAAACAAACACATTATTTATGTGGATGCCCATATGGACGAAGCGTATATATATATATTTATGCCAAAGGATATTACATAATGTTTGAGAATCAAAAATTGATAGTGTCGTCAACTGGGTTTCTCACGGTGCATTTAGCACGCTAATCCAACACAGAACAACTTTGCAACAAAGTTATGGCATGCATAGCACATGTGATAATCTCATCACTATTATCAAATAAGAAAACATGTATGTTGAATAATTTCATGTGAGAATTTCAGCTGGCTATACCGGAAGGTCTGTGGTTCTACACAGGTACACAGCTGAAATGCGGCTCGGAGTGGAACCAGGGTCTTCCGCCATAGATAATACCTGGAGACTCGCCATATGACACTCGCTGTTGATGCCACTTTAACCCCCTCCCCCTCAAAAAACAAATAAGAGATTACAAAGTATTATATGATTTACTTTATATTTTAAAATTACTAGTTTTATAAATCTACACGCCTGCCTGAGCAATGTGTACCTTTCAAAATAATCCTGAAGATGGTGTCCTTTTTCTCTCTGGACTCTCCCAGTAATAACCTTGGTTCTATAGGCAGGTAATAGATTCGCAAACACACATCCCTGCTGAAAAGCCAAAGCTTCATTTCCCACTAAGAAGATTACCCTTCTGAATTCCCCACATTGAGACCTTCGACGAAAATGTTCCTAGAAAGCATAAAATATACAATGTATACAAGAGAACACGAACCCGAACCCCCCACCCCCAAATCGTGACTTCATCGAAAGATTTCCATAAAACTATCAAATATTTAATTTATACAAAAGAACCCTACTCGATTCCCCAATTGTGACCTCGTCGAACATGTTCCTGGAAAACACACAATAGCCAATTTATGCAAGAAAACCCTACCAGTACTGGATTCCACACATCGTAACCTTCGTCCAAAATATACCTATACACATACAATTTATATAACAGTGCCCTACTGGATTTCCAACTTGTTCCTGGAAAACATATATTATCCGATTTATAGATTAGATTAAGAGAACCATTCTGGATTCCCTCATCGTAACCCATCGTCGATAATATTCTTGGAAAACCAATATATATAAAGAGTATCTGGATTCCCAGACATTTGGATAAACAAACAAACACAACTCGTATTATTTAATGAATAAAACCAACCTGCGTATATTGGGGTATACTACACACTTAACATATGTGTGGTCCGAATGCTATCGTAGCTAGAGATGTGGTATAACAACTTCCAAATAGTCTCAATAGTCTGTAGTTAATGATAGTCTTTTTATCCTAATTTCATGCAAAATAACTTGTAAAAACGGCCCGCCTATTATAGCATATTATCCTCGTCACATAAATTAAAAGTTATTTAATATTTGTTTATAGAATGCAATATCCATGTTTGATGCAATTATAAAACTATAACGTTGTTGTTATTGGTTGTATCTATGTCACAGATTAAACATCAATACAGTCTATCTAGTTTTAAAATTACAAACACACAAGATTTACCTGTATGATTTTACATGCAACTCTGGTCTTCCCTGTATTGGTAGGGGCCACTATAACCACATTATGCCCTTCGGACCCTTCCTTGGCCAGCTCCTTTTGATATTCTCTAACGGAAATATCTTTGTCTTCCACTTGTTCAATATCATCCTCATCTGTAAACGAATTAACATAGTATTTGTTTGCTTGTTTGGGTGTTTTGTCAGGTTTTGGGGGTTTAGAGTCAGGTTTGGGGGTTTAAAGTCAGGTTTGGGGGTTTAAAGTCGGGTTTGGGGGTGTTTAAAGTTAGGTTTTGGGGTTTTAAAGTCAGGTTTTGGGGTTTAAAGTTGTTTTGGGGTTTTAAAGTCAGGTTTGGGGTTAAAGTCAGGTTTTGGGGGTTTAAAGTCAGGTTTTGGGGGTTTAAAGTCGGGTTTGGGGGTTATAGTCAGGTTTTGGGGGTTTAAAGTTAGGTTTTGGGGTTTAAAGTCAGGTTTTGGGGTTTAGAGTCAGGTTTTGGGGTTTAATGTCAAGTTTTGGGGTTTAAAATCAGGTTTGGGGGGTTTAAAGTCAGGTTTTGGGGTTTAAAGGGGTTATGGTGTTTAAAGTCGGGGTTTGGGGGTTAGAGTCAGGTTTTGGGGTTTTAAAGTCAGGTTTTGGGGGTTTAAAGTAGGTTTTGGGTTTTTAAAGTCGGGTTTTGGGGGTTTAAAGTCAGGTTTGGGGGTTTAAAGTTAGGTTTTGGGGTTTAAAGTCAGGTTTTGGGGGTTTAAAGTCGGGTTTTGGGGTTTAAAGTCAGGTTTTGGGTTTAAAGTCAGGTTTTGGGGTTTAAAGTTAGGTTTTGGGGTTTAAAGTTGGGTTTTGGGGTTTAAAGTCAGGTTTGGGGGGGTTTAAAGTAAGGTTTTGGGGTTTAAAGTCGGGTTTTGGGGTTTAAAGTTAGGTTTTGAGGGTTTAAAGTTAGGTTTTGAGGGTTTAATGTCATATTAACAGCTTAGGTCATATTGTGACTATCCAGAAAGTATTGGTGGAAGATCCGGGCGCCCCTCCTAGCAGTATTTCAGGCAAGGACTGGCACTAGGGTAGAACCACCGACCTCTCGACAGTCAGCTGGATATATTCCTCACATGAAATAATTCGATACGCTCAATGGAACTCGAACACATGGCGGTAAGGGGCAAGGGATTTGAAGTCAACAACTGTAACCACTCGGCCACTGAGGCCCATAGTTGACATGGTAACGTACAAGTTTCTAAATGCAATTCGCGTACACAGATTTAATCCCTGCCCATTGCTAGGTCATTTGTACCAAAATGTACAACAGCATTTCAACAATTGTACTATTTCAACATATGGATTGACTTTTGGTAACCAGGTCATCCATGTATGACTTGGGCATAAGATGTATGGCCATGTTCATACTACAACTTCTTGTAATAAACTGTAGTTCTGATTAGTTGTGACAATAATTTTACTAATTTGATAATAAATCTTAGTGATATTAAACTTCCAGATATATGGTTAGGCACTATTTGGTTTCACGAGATACGTTTCCTTGACCTTTTGAGTTATGAACATACCTCTGGCGCATGACACATGTTCATATAATAAGTGCGTTATAAGAAATAGTAGTATGCGAGTTGTCTGGAGACCATTTTTATTTTTTATATATTTCTTCAAATTTGATGCCTAGTGTATATCGACGCTTTAACCCATTTACTTTATTACGATACTTTCGAGGCAAGTTGTGACGATTCTTTCCGCTCTGTACATTTGAAACAGCGGAGCCGTTTTTCAAGTATCTTCACACAAATTGTCACCACATGGAACCGACGTATCATGCGTGAGACCCATATCCGTAAATGCAAGGTCAATGTCACACTTGGCAATCAAAGGTCACAAATGGGCGCACTTGTCAATGTCTGTTACATATCTTTGGAAGCGATAGGCCTGTTTGAAACAATTTTACACAAATTGAGTAGACATGTCTCTCGCAAGATACAGGTCCACATCTGTACGGTCAAGTACACTTTTGACAAATCAATGGTCAGAAATGTGTGCAATATTTTGTGTCCACTCCATCTCGTGCACAAACACCATCTATTACACTGATACAAGCCTGTTGCTATGGTAGGGTATTACACTGATATAAGCATATCTTATACAAACAAGCCTGTTGCTATGGTAGGGTATTACACCGATATAAGCATATGGTAGGGTATTACACTGATATAAGCATATCTTATACAAACAAGCCTGTTGCTATGGTAGGGTATTACACTGATATAAGCATATCTTATACAAACAAGCATGTTGCTATGGTAGGGTATTACACTGATATAAGCATATCTTATACAAACAAGCCTGTTGCTATGGTAGGGTATTACAATGATATACGCATATGGTAGGGTATTACACTGATATAAGCATATCTTATACAAACAAGCCTGTTGCTATGGTAGGGTATTACACTGATATAAGCATATCTTATACAAACAAGCTTGTTGCTATGGTAGGGTATTACACTGATATAAGCATATCTTATACAAACAAGCCTGTTGCTATGGTAGGGTATTACACCGATATAAGCATATGGTAGGGTATTACACTGATATAAGCATATCTTATACAAACAAGCCTGTTGCTATGGTAGGGTATTACACTGATATAAGCATATCTTATACAAACAAGCTTGTTGCTATGGTAGGGTATTACACTGATATAAGCATATCTTATACAAACAAGCCTGTTGCTATGGTAGGGTATTACACCGATATAAGCATATGGTAGGGTATTACACTGATATAAGCATATCTTATACAAACAAGCCTGTTGCTATGGTAGGGTATTACACTGATATAAGCATATGGTAGGGTATTACACTGATATAAGCATATCTTATACAAACAAGCCTGTTGCTATGGTAGGGTATTACACTGATATAAGCATATCGTGTACAAACAAACATGTTGCTATGGTAGGGTATACAAACAAACATGTTGCTATGGTAGGGTATACAAACAAACATATTGCTATGGTAGGGTATACAAACAAACCTGTTGCTATGGTAGGGTATACAAACAAACCTGTTGCTATGGTAGGGTATACAAACAAACATGTTGCTATGGTAAGGTATACAAACAAACATGTTGCTATGGTAAGGTATACAAACAAACATGTTGCTATGGTAAGGTATACAAACAAACATGTTGCTATGGTAGGGTATACAAACAAACATGTTGCTATGGTAGGGTATACAAACAAACATGTTGCTATGGTAAGGTATACAAACAAACATGTTGCTATGGTAAGGTATACAAACAAACCTGTTGCTATGGTAGGGTATACAAACAAACCTGTTGCTATGGTAGGGTATACAAACAAACATGTTGCTATGGTAGGGTATACAAACAAACATATTGCTATGGTAGGGTATACAAACAAACCTGTTGCTATGGTAAGGTATACAAACAAACATGTTGCTATGGTAGGGTATTACACTGATATAAGCATATCGTGTACAAACAAACATGTTGCTATGGTAGGGTATACAAACAAACATGTTGCTATGGTAAGGTATACAAACAAACATGTTGCTATGGTAGGGTATACAAACAAACCTGTTGCTATGGTAGGGTATACAAACAAACATGTTGCTATGGTAAGGTATACAAACAAACATATTGCTATGGTAGGGTATACAAACAAACATATTGCTATGGTAGGGTATACAAACAAACCTGTTGCTATGGTAGGGTATACAAACAAACATGTTGCTATGGTAGGGTATACAAACAAACATGTTGCTATGGTAGGGTATACAAACAAACCTGTTGCTATGGTAAGGGTATACAAACAAACCTGTTGCTATGGTAGGGTATACAATGTCTTCATTCTCGCCTCCAATCAGTTCTGAAACATTACAATGAAAATAAGAGATTAATTTCATTTTCGTATCGTCTTTTGTAGTGATGTGACAGGTCATGACGCATTTATTAACTATGTTAGCGACTTTATTTTATACAATTTAACATGTGTGTTTTACGTTTATTTATCGTCGCTACCGGTTGCCCATATGAGTGACACCTCCTGAAGAGATTAGTCATTTTAGATTTTTGGAGGATAGTGCATCATACAGACAGAGCCCCATTCCAGAGTCTCTTCTGGTTCTTTTACGTGCACAGTGTACAGCACCGACACGAGACCTCGGTTTAACGTCCCATCTGAAAGACTGTTAATTTTATTAGGGTCAGACGGGGATCGAACCTGCGATCCCTGGATTACCAGTCCAGCGTGTTACCACTGCACTACAGATCCGTTTGTGATGAGACTTGAATACATATTCCCGACTATATAGTTTGTTTTCATACGTATTAGTAGCTCAGTATGACATTGCATGTCATATGTAACGTCTATGCATTCAGAATTCAATTTATGATGTTTTCTTTTACATTTCTGTATGTGAATTTGACCATAACTAATTGATACTTTAAAGCGACACTACATCGGTGAAAACGCAAATGTCTGCAGAATGTAATTTCATATTATATGGTATAATTTGTTTTCCAATATTTGCCTCAAACTGAGTATTTCAACACATAAACAAAAGACGTATACGGGGTTTGTTGATATAACAAAATAATGTATATAGGGTCAACATGCATGCGTAAATACAATGCGTATTTCCTGAATAACACGATTTATCGTACAGATTTACCGTTATATCTCAAACTAATCTTAATTAAATTATCTCTAAATGACATTATCGTGCATTTAGTATTGACTCCATTGACAAATAAACGTCATTTCAGGAGCGTGGATGGCCGCTATATGAAATCCTACTTTCACCTTTGAAAGTTTGTAGACCACAAAAACAGAATCCAGAAGAATTTGTAGTAGCAATGCATTTATACGTGAAAACATGCATTTTATTTACTTTTTGCGATGTAATGTCGCTTTAATGATATTATATTTATATTTCTGGTTTTACGCCTGCATCAGCACCATTTCGGGCTATATCGCCGGCGGGCAGTTTACCTAACAACACCTTTCCTGGGCAGGCTCCAGCGGTTAACCAGTACTGCACCAACCTCCGTAAGAAACTGCCAACTTTTTCATATAAATGAGACACGGCCTGAGCGGGGCTCGAACCCGTGACCATCAGTGAACTGATGATAGGTTACAGTGGTATACAAGTCAGCGACCGTAACCACTCGACCACGTAGGCGGACCTTAATGATATTATGGAGGTCGATATTATTCTATGCTAAGTGGATATAGCTGTATCATGGATTGTTTGGTGTCAGACGGTTGCGCGAATAGCACAATGCATCGACATCATTAATGTCGCTTTAAAGATAAGTTGTAACATCATACTAGTAAGATCATCAAGCCATCAGGATGTGTATTTATAAACAGTATTAGTTAAAAATTAGCCTGCGTTCCAGTCTGTCTATTTTTCACCAATTTACTTCTGGCAAAATGACAGTTGATATTATCAGAAACTCAATACGGCCCAATTAATGATCTCGGTATTAAAATATATTTATATGACTGACAAGTCAAAATATATCAACGCCTGTTCCCAGACTAGTTAATAGTCTGTGATATATAAAAACAATTGTTGATGCAATCAAGCTTTCTGTGATACGAACATTGTAATAATTGATGATATTGCGATATTTGTAATTGTTTTGTCATACAAAATTGTAATATGTAATGTATGTACTATGACATGATGTACAAGTAAAACTATACTACACTCTAGGGACCCTGACCTCGCCCAAAAGAATTCTCCCTAAAAAAAATATTATTTTTTGGTTTTTACGATTTTCAAACAAAATTGTATCTAGTAAGATACACTAGCCCATTATAAAGCACTCCTTCTATTCAAATGTTGTATTTAATGGTTGTACTGTGCATTTTAACCCTATTGTGCAGAAGTATATTAAAGAACACCATTTAAGGAAGCCAACACACGCTTTCTCACTTCTCCCAAAAATTCTGACCTAGAATGAACCCTGATACTATATAACGATCAAGGTTAAACAAAACCAGGATTGCGGTTAAAACAGTTGTGTGTTAGTAGGTGTATATGATAATCCTATTTCACCTTCATTGTCTTCTGCGCTTCCTGTTATAGCAGTTTTGATGTTGGCATCTGTTTCCTTTGAAGACTGAAATTAAATGAACCATATCATATATGTTGGTATATAAGTCAAAGAAGCCCAAACAGTCTTACAGACGGATCTGTAATCCAGTGGTAACACGCTTGACTGGTAATCCAGGGATCGCAGGTTCTGGCCCTAATAAAATTAACAGTCTTTCAGATGGGACTTTAAACCGATGTCTTGTGTCGGTGCTGTACACCGTGCACGTAAAAGAACCAGAGGAGACTCTGGAATGGGTCTCTATCTGTATCACTGCACTATCCTCCAAAAATCTAAAATGACTAATCTCTTCAGGAGGCGTCGCTCATATGGGCAACCGGTAGTGACGATAAATAAACGTAAAACACACACACAGTCTTACACATTTACCCTTAGATAGCCAAGTAACAAGTATCATGGGGAAAATATTTTAAAAGATGGTGAAAATGGTTATTCACCAGTTTACTTCTGTAGTCAAAATCAGAATAATTTGACATTCGCACATGTTTAGTGTTTATTTAAACGATAACTGACTCGTGAACATATTTGTATTTTTGGTTGAAATGTTTTAAAGAAGTTTCGTATTTGCCGTGGTTTTACTTTGTCTACATGTAATAGTGTTCTTATATATCTTGGGCCGGTACAGAATAAATGAAAACTATTCCATTTCCTATTTACGAATTTTCGGCTTAAAAAGCCCTTTTCAAGGAAAACAAAAATCACCCGGCTAATTCATTTTCTTTAAGATTGCTATGAATATTAGACATATTGAAGGACATTACGATCCACATATTGTCAACAAATTTATCGTACTATATCTAGTCAATTACTATAATAGTTAATGATATTGCTATATGTCTCAGGTAAACACCGGGGTTCACGTGCGTTATACTCTTAACGGTCAACTATAAACTTCTCATGTCAAGATCAGTCTGTTCTATGCTTGTTGGAAATGTTCCAAATCTGGAGTAATGATTATTCTTTAGTGTATAAACTAAGTATTTATTTTTACTCATTTTTTCATTTCCCATATCAACGTTAACACATGTCACTTCGTTTTATGAAATATCAATGTCCCCATGTGTACACACCCTTGTATAATATTTTGCCACATTTTATGTCATGTTGTTGCTTTGTATTGTAGCCTGCAATAACGACATTACAGTGCCTGTTATATCGTGTTCTCATATTTGCAAAGAGTTAATGTATTCTAATTATGTATTAAAATGTTTTACTTGTACGGTACCTTAATTTCCAGCATTTCTGATTCGGTCCTCTTCAGTCTGGCGTTTATGTCCTCCATGCAACCGGAATTATCATTGACTTTCTGTTTTATTTCAGAAACATCTATTTCATATTTGTCAAGCCGCTCTTCGATTTCTGCTTTTGTAGCGTCAATAGCTTTAATGACATCTTCTTTGGATGTTTCTATGTCTGTTAGAGCGTTGCTCTTTTCCTCTTCAAGTTGTTCTAAGGCTTTCTTGAGACTAGCATTCCTTTCGTTCGTGTCAATATAGATTTGATTGTTCTTCAACTAATTAAAAACAAGATCACTTAATATTATATTATAATATTAACAAAAACAGCGTATTTGAAGAATTGTGGAGTTTCGTGAGAATTGCCAAGTGCAAAAGAAGCTTGTACTTAAAGAAAAAACGTGTCCATTGGAAATATGAGCATATTACAGACTTTGATTTTGACATGACTGAACTATTTATGAACATTTGATTGCACTTGAACTAAAGCTGTAACACGTGGAAGTCGTGATAGCGCAGTGGATGCGCGTTCGCTTCAGGTGCGAAAGGTCCGGAGTTCGAGCCCTACTGGAGCCGCTACGATTATGCCCTTAGGCAAGGCATTTAAATTCCACGTTGCCTCTTCTCTCTCCATCGTGGCGATGGATTCCATCAGGAATGTGGTCTCGAGAGTGATTTCATCAATCCTCTTCACCCCGGTTGGGGTATAGGGCCTTCACCACTGCTCTCCACTTGGACCGGTCCGTTGCTGCTGCTTTGGCTTCCCCCCAGGACATCCTGCTTCGGCGCAGCTCACTGTCCAGAGTCCTTCGCCATGTCGTAACTGGTCGACCTCTTTTCCGTGTGCCCTGTGGATTCCAATCCAGTGCTTGGCGTGCTATGTTGGGCTGGTCTCGTCGTAGAGTGTGCCCTATCCACCGCCACTTCCTCTGTGTGATAGAGTCTGTGATGGGGTCCTGTCTTGTTTGCCGCCACAACTCCTGGTTGGTGATCTTTTCTGGCCATCTGATGTGTAGGATCTGTCTGAGGCAGTTGTTGATGAATACCTGTAGTTTGTGGTCAAGGCCCTTGGTGCGTCTCCAGGTCTCAGCTCCGTACAAGAGGTGGATGTTATTGTTGTTCCATACTGGCTTCAACGTCACAAAGGCATGTCGTGCTTTCCCAATACGGGCTTGGATGTCTTCTTCTGTTCCCCCCGTTTTGCTGATGACACTGCCGAGGTAGGTGAATGAGTCAACATTATCGATTGGATGGCCATCTATCTGAATGGGTATGTTCCTTGCCGCGTTTACCCTGAGGCACTTGGTCTTCTTAATGTTGATCTCCAGCCCTGTAATCTTCGCAACTGTGTGTAAGCGTTCTGACTTCTGTTGCATGTGTTGGTGTGTGTGGGACAGGAGGCCTATATCGTCCGCAAAGTCGAGGTCCTCCAACTTCTCTGTAAGTGTCCACTGTATTCCTCTTGGTCTGTCTACTGTCGTTCTCATTATCCAGTCCAGTACGACGGAGAAAATGAGAGGCGAGAGTATACAGCCATGACGGACGCCGGTGCTGACGGGAAATGGCTGTGAAAGGTTCATGTCATGGATCACATGGCAAGTGATTTATATAAGTTGAAATAACTTGTTTCGCAATCGACCTAAAATAAATTTGTATAAATTAAGCTGTAACATGAAGAATGGAAATATTGCTCAAAATGGATGAAATTTTGAATATATTTGAGTAATTATGACATCACGACTAGCCATTACATGTATAATCAAAACATATGCAATAGACACAAAAATATGTAAACTTGTTAAGTAATATATGTGTAGCCATACAACCAGCTTTAAATTGAAATATATAATGTAATGCGTGTGTAGATAAAATGTGCATAGTGTGAACTTTTCAAAAGTCACGTGAATTGGTTAATCCAAGATGGCTGCCTGAATAAGTTTCTATATGATATAATGCGCTTCTGTATCTCCAGTGCGATTTACGAATCTTGTTGAAGGTTTTCCTCTAAGTTGTAATTAAATAATAATGTTTTGCATGTATCATTATACATGGTGTACACACAAGTGGCATGATAATACAAATGGTTTTGCAGAACTACTACTATACTGTTTGCAGAACTACTACTATACAGTTTGCAGAACTACTACTCTACTGTTTGCAGAACTACTACTATACTGTTTGCAGAACTACTAATATACTGTTTGCAGAACTACTACTATACTGTTTGCAGAAGTACTACTATATTGTTTGTAGAACTACTACTATACTGTTTGCAGAACTACTACTATACTGTTTGCAGAACTACTACTATACTGTTTGCAGAACTACTACTATACAGTTTGCAGAACTACTACTCTACTGTGTGCATAACTACTACTCTACTGTTTGCAGAACTACTACTATACTGTTTGCAGAACTACTACTATACAGTTTGCAGAACTACTACTCTACTGTTTGCAGAACTACTACTATACTGTTTGCGGAACTACTACTATATTGTTTGCAGAACTACTACTATATTGTTTGCAGAACTACTACTCACAAACTACTACTATACTGTTTGCAGAACTACTACTATACTGTTTGCAGAACTACTACTATACTGTTTGCAGAACTACTACTATACTGTTTGCAGAACTACTACTATACTGTTTGCAGAACTACTACTCTACTGTTTGCAGAACTACTACTCTACTCTTTGCAGAACTACTACTCTACTCTTTGCAGAACTACTACTATACTGTTTGCGGAACTACTACTATACTGTTTGCAGAACTACTACTCTACTGTTTGCAGAACTACTACTATACTGTTTGCAGAACTACTACTATACTGTTTGCAGAACTACTACTATACTGTTTGCAGAACTACTACTATACTGTTTGCAGAACTACTACTCTACTGTTTGCAGAACTACTACTCTACTGTTTGCAGAACTACTACTATACTGTTTGCAGAACTACTACTATACTGTTTGCAGAACTACTACTATACTGTTTGCAGAACTACTACTATACTGTTTGCAGAACTACTACTCTACTGTTTGCAGAACTACTACTCTACTGTTTGCAGAACTACTACTATACTGTTTGCAGAACTACTACTATACTGTTTGCAGAACTACTACTATACTGTTTGCAGAACTACTACTATACTGTTTGCAGAACTACTACTATATTGTTTGCAGAACTACTACTATACTGTTTGCAGAACTACTACTATACTGTTTGCAGAACTACTACTCTACTGTTTGCAGAACTACTACTCTACACTTTGCAGAACTACTACTATACTGCTTGCGGAACTGCTACTATACTGTTTGCAGAACTACTACTCTACTCTTTGCAGAACTACTACTATACTGCTTGCGGAACTACTACTATATTGTATGCAGAACTACTACTCTACTGTTTGCAGAACTACTACTTTACTGTTTGCAGAACTACTACTCTACTGTTTGCAGAACTACTACTCTACACTTTGCAGAACTACTACTATACTGCTTGCGGAACTGCTACTATACTGTTTGCAGAACTACTACTCTACTCTTTGCAGAACTACTACTATACTGTTTGCAGAACTACTACTCTACTGTTTGCAGAACTACTACTATACTGTTTGCAGAACTACTACTATACTGTTTGCAGAACTACTACTATACTGTTTGCAGAACTACTATACTGTTTGCAGAACTACTACTATACTGTTTGCAGAACTACTACTATACTGTTTGCAGAACTACTACTATACTGTTTGCAGAACTACTACTATACTGTTTGCAGAACTACTACTATACTGTTTGCAGAACTACTACTATACTGTTTGCAGAACTACTACTATATTGTTTGCAGAACTACTATACTGTTTGCAGAACTACTACTATACTGTTTGCAGAACCACTACTATACTGTTTGCAGAACTACTACTATACAGTTTGCAGAACTACTACTCTACTGTGTGCAGAACTACTACTCTACTGTTTGCAGAACTACCACTATACTGTTTGCAGAACTACTACTATACAGTTTGCATAACTACTACTCTACTGTTTGCAGAACTACTACTATACTGTTTGCAGAACTACTACTATACAGTTTGCAGAACTACTACTCTACTGTTTGCAGAACTACTACTATACTGTTTGCAGAACTACTACTATATTGTTTGCAGAACTACTACTATATTGTTTGCAGAACTACTACTCAACTGTTTGCAGAACTACTACTATACTGTTTGCAGAACTACTACTATACTGTTTGCAGAACTACTACTATACTGTTTGCAGAACTATTACTCTACTGTTTGCAGAACTACTACTCTACTGTTTGCAGAACTACTACTCTACTCTTTGCAGAACTACTACTATACTGCTTGCGGAACTACTACTATACTGTTTGCAGAACTACTACTCTACTCTTTGCAGAACTACTACTATACTGTTTGCAGAACTACTACTCTACTCTTTGCGGAACTACTACTATATTGTTTGCAGAACTACTACTATACTGTTTGCAGAACTACTACTATACTGTTTGCAGAACTACTAATATACTGTTTGCAGAAGTACTACTATACTGTTTGCAGAACTACTACTCTACTGTTTGCAGAACTACTACTATACTGTTTGCAAAACTACTACTCTACTGTTTGCAGAACTATTACTCTACTGTTTGCAGAACTACTACTCTACTGTTTGCAGAACTACTACTATACTGTTTGCAGAACTACTACTATACTGCTTGCGGAACTACTACTATATTGTTTGCAGAACTACTACTATACTGTTTGCAGAACTACTACTATACTGTTTGCAGAACTACTACTCTACTGTTTGCAGAACTACTACTATACTGTTTGCAGAACTACTACTATACTGTTTGCAGAACTACTACTATACTGTTTGCAGAACTACTACTCTACTGTTTGCAGAACTACTACTATACTGTTTGCAGAACTACTACTATACTGCTTGCGGAACTACTACTATACTGTTTGCAGAACTACTACTCTACTGTTTGCAGAACTACTACTATACTGTTTGCAGAACTACTACTATACTGTTTGCAGAACTACTACTATACTGTTTGCAGAACTACTACTATACTGTTTGCAGAACTACTACTATACTGTTTGCAGAACTACTACTATACTGTTTGCAGAACTACTACTATACTGTTTGCAGAACTACTACTATACTGTTTGCAGAACTACTACTATACTGTTGCGAACTACTACTTACTGTTTGCAGAACTACTACTATACTGTTTGCAGAACTACTACTATACTGTTTGCAGAACTACTACTATACTGTTTGCAGAACTACTACTATACTGTTTGCAGAACTACTACTATACTGTTTGCAGAACTACTACTCTACTGTTTGCAGAACTACTACTATACTGTTTGCAGAACTACTACTATACTGTTTGCAGAACTACTACTATACTGTTTACAGAACCACTACTCTACTGTTTGAAGAACTACTACTCTACTGTTTGCAGAACTACTACTATACTGTTTGCAGAACTACTACTATACTGTTTGCAGAACTACTACTATACTGTTTGCAGAACTACTACTATACTGTTTGCAGAACTACTACTATACTGTTTACAGAACCACTACTCTACTGTTTGAAGAACTACTACTCTACTGTTTGCAGAACTACTACGATACTGTTTGCAGAACTACTACTATACTGTTTGCAGAACTACTACTATACTGTTTGCAGAACTACTACTATACTGTTTGCAGAACTACTACTATACTGTTTGCAGAACTACTACTCTACTGTTTGCAGAACTACTACTATACTGTTTGCAGAACTACTACTATACTGTTTGCAGAACTACTACTATACTGTTTGCAGAACTACTACTATACTGTTTGCAGAACTACTACTCTACTGTTTGCAGAACTACTACTCTACTCTTTGCAGAACTACTACTATACTGCTTGCGGAACTACTACTATACTGTTTGCAGAACTACTACTCTACTGTTTGCAGAACTACTACTATACTGTTTGCAGAACTACTACTATACTGCTTGCGGAACTACTACTATATTGTTTGCAGAACTACTACTCTACTGTTTGCAGAACTACTACTATACTGTTTGCAGAACTACTACTATACTGTTTGCAGAACTACTACTATACTGTTTGCAGAACTACTACTATACTGTTTGCAGAACTACTACTATACTGTTTGCAGAACTACTACTATACTGTTTGCAGAACTACTACTCTACTGTTTGCAGAACTACTACTATACTGTTTGCAGAACTACTACTATACTGTTTGCAGAACTACTACTATACTGTTTGCAGAACTACTACTATACTGTTTGCAGAACTACTACTATACTGTTTGCAGAACTACTACTATACTGTTTGCAGAACTACTACTATACTGTTTGCAGAACTACTACTATACTGTTTGCAGAACTACTACTATACTGTTTGCAGAACTACTACTCTACTGTTTGCAGAACTACTACTTACTGTTTGCAGAACTACTACTCTACTGTTTGCAGAACTACTACTATACTGTTTGCAGAACTACTACTATACTGTTTGCAGAACTACTACTAAACTGTTTGCAGAACTACTACTATACTGATTGCAGAACTACTACTCTACTGTTTGCAGAACTACTACTATACTGTTTGCAGAACTACTACTATACTGTTTGCAGAACTACTACGATACTGTTTGCAGAACTACTACTATACTGTTTGCAGAACTACTACTATACTGTTTGCAGAACTAATACTATACTGTTTGCAGAACTACTACTCTACTGTTTGCAGAACTACTACTATACTCTTTGCAGAACTACTACTATACTCTTTGCAGAACTACTACTATACTGTTTGCAGAACTACTACTATACTGTTTGCAGAACTACTACTATACTGTTTGCAGAACTACTACTCTACTGTTTGCAGAACTACTACTCTACTCTTTGCAGAACTACTACTATACTGCTTGCGGAACTACTACTATACTGTTTGCAGAACTACTACTCTACTCTTTGCAGAACTACTACTATACTGATTGCAGAACTACTACTCTACTCTTGGCGGAACTACTACTATTTTGTTTGCAGAACTAGTACTCTACTGTTTGCAGAACTACTACTATACTGTTTGCAGAACTACTACTATACTGTTTGCAGAAGTACTACTATACTGTTTGCAGAACTACTACTCTACTGTTTGCAGAACTACTACTATACTGTTTGCAGAACTACTACTCTACTCTTTGCAGAACTACTACTCTACTGTTTGCAGAACTACTACTCTACTGTTTGCAGAACTACTACTATACTGTTTGCAGAACTACTACTATACTGCTTGCGGAACTACTACTATACTGTTTGCAGAACTACTACTCTACTGTTTGCAGAACTACTACTATACTGTTTGCAGAACTACTACTATATTGTTTGCAGAACTACTACTATACTGTTTGCAGAACTACTACTATACTGCTTGCAGAACTACTACTATACTGCTTGCGGAACTACTACTATATTGTTTGCAGAACTACTACTATACTGTTTGCAGAACTACTACTATACTGTTTGCAGAACTACTACTATACTGTTTGCAGAACTACTACTATACTGTTTGCAGAACTACTACTATACTGTTTGCAGAACTACTACTATACTGTTTGCAGAACTACTACTATACTGTTTGCAGAACTACTACTATACTGTTTGCAGAACTACTACTATACTGTTTGCAGAACTACTACTATACTGTTTGCAGAACTACTACTATACTGTTTGCAGAACTACTACTATACTGTTTGCAGAACTACTACTATACTGTTTGCAGAACTACTACTCTACTGTTTGCAGAACTACTACTCTACTGTTTGCAGAACTACTACTATACTGTTTGCAGAACTACTACTATACTGTTTGCAGAACTACTACTATACTGTTTGCAGAACTACTACTATACTGTTTGCAGAACTACTACTATACTGTTTGCAGAACTACTACTATACTGTTTGCAGAACTACTACTCTACTGTTTGCAGAACTACTACTATGCTGTTTGCAGAACTACTACTATACTCTTTGCAGAATTACTACTATACTGTTTGCAGAACTACTACTATACTGTTTGCAGAACTACTACTATACTGTTTGCAGAACTACTACTATACTGTTTGCAGAACTACTACTATTCTGTTTGCTGAACTACTACTATACAGTTTGCAGAACTACTACTATACAGTTTGCAGAACTACTACTATACTGTTTGCAGAACTACTACTCTACTGTTTGCAGAACTACTACTATACTGTTTGCAGAACTACTACTCTACTGTTTGCAGAACTACTACTCTACTGTTTGCAGAACTACTACTCTACTGTTTGCAGAACTACTACTATACTGTTTGCAGAACTACTACTATACTGCTTGCGGAACTACTACTATACTGTTTGCAGAACTACTACTATACTGTTTGCAGAACTACTACTATACTGTTTGCAGAACTACTACTATACTGTTTGCAGAACTACTACTATACTGTTTGCAGAACTACTACTATACTGTTTGCAGAACTACTACTATACTGTTTGCAGAACTACTACTATACTGTTTGCAGAACTACTACTCTACTGTTTGCAGAACTACTACTATACTGTTTGCAGAACTACTACTATACTGTTTGCAGAACTACTACTATACTGTTTGCAGAACTACTACTATACTGTTTGCAGAACTACTACTATACTGTTTGCAGAACTACTACTATACTGTTTGCAGAACTACTACTATACTGTTTGCAGAACTACTACTCTACTGTTTGCAGAACTACTACTATACTGTTTGCAGAACTACTACTATACTGTTTGCAGAACTACTACTATACTGTTTGCAGAACTACTACTATACTGTTTGCAGAACTACTACTATACTGCTTGCAGAACTACTACTATACTGTTTGCAGAACTACTACTCTACTGTTTGCAGAACTACTACTATACTGTTTGCAGAACTACTACTATACTGTTTGCAGAACTACTACTATACTGTTTGCAGAACTACTACTATACTGTTTGCAGAACTACTACTATACTGTTTGCAGAACTACTACTATACTGTTTGCAGAACTACTACTATACTGTTTGCAGAACTACTACTATACTGTTTGCAGAACTACTACTATACTGTTTGCAGAACTACTACTATACTGTTTGCAGAACTACTACTATACTGTTTGCAGAACTACTACTCTACTGTTTGCAGAACTACTACTCTACTGTTTGCAGAACTACTACTATACTGTTTGCAGAACTACTACTATACTGTTTGCAGAACTACTACTAAACTGTTTGCAGAACTACTACTATACTGATTGCAGAACTACTACTCTACTGTTTGCAGAACTACTACTATACTGTTTGCAGAACTACTACTATACTGTTTGCAGAACTACTACTCTACTGTTTGCAGAACTACTACTATACTGTTTGCAGAACTACTACGATACTGTTTGCAGAACTACTACTATACTGTTTGCAGAACTACTACTATACTGTTTGCAGATCTAATACTATACTGTTTGCAGAACTACTACTCTACTGTTTGCAGAACTACTACTATACTCTTTGCAGAACTACTACTATACTCTTTGCAGAACTACTACTATACTGTTTGCAGAACTACTACTATACTGTTTGCGTGTGTTTTACGTTTATTTATCGTCCCTACCGTTTGCCCATATGAGCGACGCCTCCTGAAGAGATTAGTCATTTAAAAATGTTGGGAGGATATTGCAATGATACAGACCCATTCTAGAGTCTCCTTCTTTTACGTGCACGGCGTACAGCACCGACACAAGACATCGGTTTAAAGTCCCATCTGAAAGACTGTTAATATTATTAGGGTCAGACGGGGTATCGAACCTGCGATCCCTGGATTACCAGACTATAGTGTTTGACAATAAACGGTATACATATATAGCATTATAAATGAAGAAATCAATACACTGACCTTATCTAATCGGTTTACAGCTGCTATTGAATCGGGGTCAGCCAGGAGAGTATGTTGGTCAGTTAGTACCGAAACGAAGATATCTATATAATTGTTCAGTTCTTGTTCCGTTAACTCCTGTTTTGCTTTGTGTGTTATCTTATTCCTTGTATCCCTCGCCTACATAGATACATAACAAAAAAAGAAAATACTGCATAGTTCATTTTTAAACAGAATAACATAGTTGTAGAGTGGTGGAACCTATGCTCGGTGTATTCCTATGCTCGGCGTTTTTTCCCCATTTACATCCGTATTTTAAATATTTAAATAGTTTTAGTCTATTTTCACTGACAGAGGTGAAGCATGGTTCAATAGCATTCTGTTGTGCGTACCGGTAGCCTAATGCAACTGTCACCTGACTGGTTCAGTAGCCGAATATAAACAGACAACTTGTTGGGAACTTTTTTTCCACCGAAATGTGCGCTTTATGAGCATTTCAGGTGGCTATCCGGATTGGGGAAAAAAAGTTTCTTATGAGTTGTAATATTGTTAGTTATTGATGTTACTAAGTCAAAATAATATATTCAACATTTACCCATGCATAAATAAAAATATTCATGTACGCCGTGCATAGGTGCCCTAAAGTATCTAGTTCCCCATGGAACAGGTGCCGTTGCGATAGCTGTATTTAGGCGCATGGTTACGTAATGAAGCTAACATTTTCAACAACAATTTTATGAAAGTTGTGTTCACGACTTAAGAAAATAATAATATACGGCAAGTGCATTTAACTTTTTTTATAGGCCATGATATGTAGGATTTACGCAGAGCATAGGTTCCACCACTCTATATGTAGGATTTACGCAGAGCATAGGTTCCACCACTCTATATGTAGGATTTACGCAGAGCATAGGTTCAACCACTCTAATATTTTGAATGCTGCTATTTCATATTAATGATTAATGCTCAATATACAACAATGACTTTAACGCGACATTAAGCAATATGAAAATAAAATGCATTTTTTCACGTATAAATGCATTGCTACAACAAATTCTGCTCAATACATTCGAACACTAACATTGAATCAATAAACAGTGTTTTGTGGTCTATAAACTTCAAAAGTGAAAGTAGGATTTCATATATAACGGTCATCCATGCTCCTGAATTGACGTTTCTTTGTCATTGGAGTCAATACTAAACTTGCGATACTTTCGTTTAGAGATAACTTAACTAAGATTAGTCTACAAATAAATATGCATAGGCACATATGTGAGATATAACGGTAAACCTGTAACATAAATCATGTTATTCCGGATACACGCATTGTATTACGCATGATTGTCGACCCTATTTACATTATTTTGTTATCAACAAACTGCGTATACGACGTTTGTTTATTTGTTGAAATACTCAGTTTTTGAGGCAAATATTTGTAAAAACATTATACCATATAATAGGAAATTTTATTCTGCAGATGTTTGCGTTTTCACCGATGTAGTGACGCTTCAATGTGTTGATCAAAACTAACAATAAGGAACAACGGATACCGACATTGAGAGGCAACCAACCATGACGTCATCGGTTATTATTTGGATTATTATTTGGGAAAGCCATGTAAAGCATAAACTGTCCCCAATAAATCTACACTAATTTGTAAAATGTCATTTATTATCATAAATTCTGGTAAGTTATTAATATATTAAGTTATTAATCCCATCATTTTTATGATTTGGTTTTATATTCTATAAATAGTAACAGCTTCTTTAAACGCCAATGATCCGATGGAACCACATTGTATATACACTGTACTTTACCAAAATGACTAAAAATTGTCTATTTTGTCTTGCCCGATTTTAATACCACTTTGAGTGTTTCTAGATTTTATAGAGTTTCTGACATGCAGTTTCGTATCCATTAAGAAAATTACCTGTGAAAAAACATCATTAGGTGGATCTATAATACATGCCACTTTCTGTTGGAAGAACTTAGCACTAGTGATGATACCAAGAAGTCCCGCTGCGTCAGTAGATTGTGCGCTGTTGATGGGGTTTTGGGTCGCCATATAGCATTTTGCGATGCTCCATGCATTTGCTTCCCAGTCAGTTATGTTTGAATTTGTCCATAGTGGATCCTTATACCGATGTTCTTGTAAGATAAAATCATATAATTTACTGCAAACTCCATTTGGACATGACCTACGTCCTCCTCGTTTGACACAGGGACAATGTTTTTGGTTTTTACGTCTTGCTATACATTGCCCTCCCGTATGATATGGTAAAATATTGCCATATGAACAATTACAGCTTGCAGACGCATGTGGCGTTGTATTCAGTCCAGTAAGGAACAAATTATGCTGAATAGCTATCTCTCGGTCTACGAATGGTGCAAGACCTTGTTGTAGGTATTCCAAACTCTTAGTGCCTCTAACCCAGTTGCTGAATTCGGGGTTGTCGAGACCTCCATCATCTGCAGCATCCGTCTCACTATCATTATCACTAGCCGTGTCAGGATCACTGGGCACATCACTGTTGTCATCTGAATCACTCATTCTAAGTTCATCTGAAGAAATGTTAGATTAGTTAGATTATGACGAAGGTGAATAAGATATAGATAAAAGGATCGACATAGAATATAATTTGCAATTAGCTAAGAGAGATCATATAGCAAGTAATTGGAAACCTAAGAACCTAAGTTTCGGACGCCAATCAAATTTCTTGCACAAGAAATGTTTTTCCGGTATTGTCACATGATTGACACATGATGTTGTACAGCCAATCATTACACATCTCCCGTTACAAAATAAACAAATAATTCCTTGCATATAGCTCATGTACGGGATTGTGAAAGAGACTTAAAACAGTTACATATATCTCATGTACGGGATTGTGAGAGAGACTTAAAACAGTTACATATATCTCATGTACGGGATTGTGAAAGAGACTTAAAACAGTTACATATATCTCATGTACGGGATTGTGAAAGAGACTTAAAGCAGCATTACATCGTAATAAAGGATGTTTTTGGTAACATATAAATACTAATGTGTGTGTGTTTATAAAAATCGAAATAGTGGCTCAGAAATGATAAAATTCCAATAAATATAAACTGTCGTATACGCGAATTTGTTTATCAACAAACGAAATGAGTTTATCAACACACGAAATGTAAACACGCACAGCGCGCATGCGTGAAACAACAGAGGATGTAGAGAACAACGTTGTAATGTCAACATATTTTGAACATGAAAGACTATCTATCTTCCTCTAATGTCGAACCCCTCGCCGGGTGTAGACATGTCCCCAAAAGACTTAGATAACAGAGGTATTAATCAACATCTCAAGTAATTCAATTAAAAAAGACAATGTGGGACAAATGGGGACGATGCATTCCGAATGTAAACAAGTGCGGATGATGCGTTCCGATTGTAAACAAGTGCATGACCGAGCGATTCGGGAAGTCCTACTTTCGGTTTCGAGTTTGTTTCATTGCAAAAAAACACTGTTTACCAATTGAACATAATTATACAAAGTATAATGTAAGAATGTGTAGCAGCATTGCTACCCATACGTACAATATTTCAAATATCTTTTATTTCATACGATGTAATGCTGCTTTAAAATAGTTACATATTTTCGAAATCTAATTTTGCTCATTTTCGTGTTTGGCAGTTTTCGAAAACTGGTCGTGTCCGGAAACAGGGCGATTGATGATAAGTGTGGAGTGCATGCTTTCTTATTGTTGTAAAACAACAAATAAATTGCCTATTAAATATATAGTAAAAAGTAAATACGTACAGTATGTCCATTTATATTTCTAATCTATCATTTCTTCTGTGAAGAGGTATTATATTCAAATCAAACTGAAAAAACAGCAAAATATTACAAATGCAATGGCAAACATTGACACCGTCTACATGTCAATGACGTCACTGTTTTTACACACTGTATTCTTCCGCCAAATATTACAGTATACCCAATCTTCAGTTTACAATTGTCTGACTTCTTTTATCACATCTTTTCTACACATCAACTAGTCTGAAGTCTTCTCAAGTCACATAATTTCTCAAAAAACACCACTAAAATGCATTTTTTTACTAAAAAAGAATAAAAAGAAAACATTATATTAGTTACCGTATCAGGACTACATTCTACAGCCTATTTACGTTACATGTATTCTAGTAACTTATTAGAGACTAACAGATGTACTTTGAGACATATTGCGTGAAGCATGTAAAACGTTAAACAGCGAATGTGTTGAGTTACAACTATCATTATATGGGTTTATCATAAGCAGGTCAATATATAATATTTCTTAGAGACCTTTACAGAATTACTATGACAAGAGTAACGTTTTGCTCTCAATAAATACGTAGCTTAATTTTACAACTAACCACATCTTGGTCAAAGTGTGCTGCAAGAAAATATTACAGTAACTGTGCAAACTGTTGGTACTAGTAACTGCTGCCTACACTGTTGGTACTAGTAACTGCTGACTACACTGTTGGTACTAGTAACTGCTGGCACACTGTTCGTACCAGTAACTGCTGGCTACACTGTTGGTACTAGTAACTGCTGACTACATTGTTGGTACTAGTAACTGCTGACTACACTGTTGGTACAAGTAACTGATGGCTATACTGTTGGTACTAGTAACTGCTGACTACACTGTTGGTACTAGTAACTGCTGACTACACCATTGGTACTAGTAAATGCTGTCTACACTGTTGGTACTAGTAACTGCTGACTACACTGTTGGTACTAGTAACTGCTGCCTACACTCTTGGTACTAGTAACTGCTGACTACACTGTTGGTACTAGTAACTGCTGCATACATTGTTGGTACTAGTAACTGCTGTCTACACTGTTGGTACTAGTTTTTGCTGTCTACACTGTTGGTACTAGTAACTGCTGACTACACTGTTGGTACTAGTAACTGCTGACTACACTGTTGGTACTAGTAAATGCTGTCTACACTGTTGGTACTAGTAACTGCTGACTACACTGTTGGTACTAGTAACTGCTGGCTACACTGATGGTACTATTTTTTGCTGTCTACACTGTTGGTACTAGTAACTGCTGACTACCCTGTTGGTACTAGTAACTGCTGGCTACACTGTTGGTACTAGTAACTGCTGGCTACACTGTTGGTACTAGTAACTGATGTCTACACTGTTGGTACTAGTAACTGCTGGCTACACTGTTGGTACTAGTAACTGATGTCTACACTGTTGGTACTAGTAACTGCTGGCTAACCTGTTGGTACTAGTAATTGTTGGCTACACTGTTGGTACTAGTAACTGCTGACTACACTGTTGGTACTAGTAACTGCTGGCTACACTGTTAGTACTAATAAATTAGTAAACTGCTGTCTACACTGTTGGTACTAGTAACTGCGGCTACACTGTTGGTACTAGTAACTGCTGCCTACATTGTTGGTACTAGTAACTTCTGTCTACACTATTGGTACTAGTAACTGCTGGCTACAGTGTTGGTACTAGTAACTGCTGGCTATACTGTTGGTACTAGTAACTGCTGTCTACACTGTTGGTACTAGTAACTGCTGCCTACACTGTTGTTACAAGTAACTGCTGGCTACACTGTTGGTACTAGTAACTGCTGGCTACAGTGTTGGTACTAGTAACTGCTGACTACACTGTTGGTACTAATAACTGCTCGCTACACTGTTGGTACTAGTAACTGCTGACTATACTGTTGGTACTAATAACTGCTAGCTACACTGTTGGTACTAGTAACTGCTGGCTACACTGTTGGTACTAGTAACTGCTGGCTACACTGTTGGTACTAGTAACTGTTGGCTACACTGTTGGTACTAATAACTGCTGGCTACACTGTTGGTACTATTAACTGCTGACTATACTGTTTGTACTAATAACTGCTAGCGACACTGTTGGTACTAGTAACTGCTGGCTACACTGTTGGTACTAGTAACTGCTGGCTACACTGTTGGTACTAGTAACTGCTGGCTACATTGTTGGTACTAGTAACTGCTGACTACACTGTTGGTTCAAGTAACTGATGGCTATACTGTTGGTACTAGTAACTGCTGACTACACTGTTGGTACTAGTAACTGCTGACTACACCATTGGTACTAGTAAATGCTGTCTACACTGTTGGTACTAGTAACTGCTGACTACACTGTTGGTACTAGTAACTGCTGCCTACACTCTTGGTACTAGTAACTGCTGACTACACTGTTGGTACTAGTAACTGCTGCATACATTGTTGGTACTAGTAACTGCTGTCTACACTGTTGGTACTAGTTTTTGCTGTCTACACTGTTGGTACTAGTAACTGCTGACTACACTGTTGGTACTAGTAACTGCTGACTACACTGTTGGTACTAGTAAATGCTGTCTACACTGTTGGTACTAGTAACTGCTGACTACACTGTTGGTACTAGTAACTGCTGGCTACACTGATGGTACTATTTTTTGCTGTCTACACTGTTGGTACTAGTAACTGCTGACTACCCTGTTGGTACTAGTAACTGCTGGCTACACTGTTGGTACTAGTAACTGCTGGCTACACTGTTGGTACTAGTAACTGATGTCTACACTGTTGGTACTAGTAACTGCTGGCTACACTGTTGGTACTAGTAACTGATGTCTACACTGTTGGTACTAGTAACTGCTGGCTAACCTGTTGGTACTAGTAATTGTTGGCTACACTGTTGGTACTAGTAACTGCTGACTACACTGTTGGTACTAGTAACTGCTGGCTACACTGTTAGTACTAATAAATTAGTAATAACTGCTGTCTACACTGTTGGTACTAGTAACTGCTGGCTACACTGTTGGTACTAGTAACTGCTGCCTACATTGTTGGTACTAGTAACTTCTGTCTACACTATTGGTACTAGTAACTGCTGGCTACAGTGTTGGTACTAGTAACTGCTGGCTATACTGTTGGTACTAGTAACTGCTGTCTACACTGTTGGTACTAGTAACTGCTGCCTACACTGTTGTTACAAGTAACTGCTGGCTACACTGTTGGTACTAGTAACTGCTGGCTACAGTGTTGGTACTAGTAACTGCTGACTACACTGTTGGTACTAATAACTGCTCGCTACACTGTTGGTACTAGTAACTGCTGACTATACTGTTGGTACTAATAACTGCTAGCTACACTGTTGGTACTAGTAACTGCTGGCTACACTGTTGGTACTAGTAACTGCTGGCTACACTGTTGGTACTAGTAACTGTTGGCTACACTGTTGGTACTAATAACTGCTGGCTACACTGTTGGTACTAGTAACTGCTGACTATACTGTTTGTACTAATAACTGCTAGCTACACTGTTGGTACTAGTAACTGCTGGCTACACTGTTGGTACTAGTAACTGCTGGCTACACTGTTGGTACTAGTAACTGCTGGCTACACTGTTGGTACTAGTAACTGCTGGCTACACCGTTGGTACTAGTAACTGCTGGCTACACTGTTGGTACTAGTAACTGCTGGCTAACCTGTTGGTACTAGTAACTTTTGGCTACACTGTTGGTACTAGTAACTGCTGACTACACTGTTGGTACTAGTAACTGCTGGCTAACCTGTTGGTACTAGTAATTGTTGGCTACACTGTTGGTACTAGTAACTGCTGCCTACACTGTTGGTACTAGTAACTGCTGACTACAATGTTGGTACTAATACATTAGTAATAACTGCTGTCTACACTGTTGGTACTAGTAACTGCTGCATACACTGTTGGTACTAGTAACTTCTGTCTACACTATTGGTACTAGTAACTGCTGGCTATACTGTTGGTACTAGTAACTGCTGTCTACACTGTTGGTACTAGTAACTGCTGCCTACACTGTTGGTACAAGTGACTGCTGGCTACACTGTTGGTACTAGTAACTGCTGACTACACTGTTGGTACTAGTAACTGCTGGCTACACTGTTGGTACTAATAACTGCTCGCTACACTGTTGGTACTAGTAAATGCTGACTATACTGATGGTACTAATAACTGCTAGCTACACTGTTGGTACTAGTAACTGCTGACTACACTGTTGGTACAAGTAACTGCTGGCTACACTGTTGGTACTAGTAACTGCTGGCTACACTGTTGGTACTAGTAACTGCTGACTACACTGTTGGTACCAATAACTGCTCGCTACACTGTTGGTACTAGTAACTGCTGACTATACAGTTGGGACTAATAACTGCTAGCTACACTGTTGGTACTAGTAACTGCTGACTACATTGTTGGTACTAGTAACTGTTGTCTACAGGGTTCGTACTAGTAACTGCTGTCTACACTGTTGGTACTAGTAACTGCTGCATATAATGTTGGTACTAGTAACTGCTGCCTACAGTGTTGGTACTAGTAACTGCTGGCTACACTGTTGGTACTAGTAACTGCTGGCTACACTGTTGGTACTAGTAACTGCTGTCTACACTGTTGGTACTAGTAACTGCTGCCTACACTGTTGGTACTAGTAACTGCTGGCTACACTGTTGGTACTAGTTTTTGCTGTCTACACTGTTGGTACTAGTAACTGCTGACTACCCTGTTGGTACTAGTAACTGCTGGCTACACTCTTGGTACTAGTAACTGCTGACTACACTGTTGGTACTAGTAACTGCTGACTACACTGTTGGTATTAGTAACTGCTGACTACACTGTTGGTACTAGTAACTGATGGCTACACTGTTGGTACTAGTATCTGCTGACTACACCGTTGGTACTAGTAACTGCTGACTACACTGTTGGTATTAGTAACTGCTGGCTACACTGTTGGTACTAGTAACTGCTGGCTACACCGTTGGTACTAGTAACTGCTTGCTACACTGTTGGTACTAGTAACTGCTGGCTACACTGTTGGTACTAGTAACTGCTGACTACACTGTTGGTACTAATAACTGCTACTGTGGTACTATAACTGCTGCTACACTGTTGGTACTAGTAACTGCTGGCTACACTGTTGGTACTAGTAACTGCTGGCTACACTGTTGGTACTAATAACTGCTGGCTACACTGTTGGTACTAGTAACTGCTGACTATACTGTTTGTACTAATAACTGCTAGCTACACTGTTGGTACTAGTAACTGCTGGCTACACTGTTGGTACTAGTAACTGTTGGCTACACTGTTGGTACTAGTAACTGCTGGCTACACTGTTGGTACTAGTAACTGCTGGCTACACCGTTGGTACTAGTAACTGCTGGCTACACTGTTGGTACTAGTAACTGCTGGCTAACCTGTTGGTACTAGTAACTTTTGGCTACACTGTTGGTACTAGTAACTGCTGACTACACTGTTGGTACTAGTAACTGCTGGCTAACCTGTTGGTACTAGTAATTGTTGGCTACACTGTTGGTACTAGTAACTGCTGCCTACACTGTTGGTACTAGTAACTGCTGACTACAATGTTGGTACTAATACATTAGTAATAACTGCTGTCTACACTGTTGGTACTAGTAACTGCTGCCTACACTGTTGGTACTAGTAACTTCTGTCTACACTATTGGTACTAGTAACTGCTGGCTATACTGTTGGTACTAGTAACTGCTGTCTACACTGTTGGTACTAGTAACTGCTGCCTACACTGTTGGTACAAGTGACTGCTGGCTACACTGTTGGTACTAGTAACTGCTGACTACACTGTTGGTACTAGTAACTGCTGGCTACACTGTTGGTACTAATAACTGCTCGCTACACTGTTGGTACTAGTAAATGCTGACTATACTGATGGTACTAATAACTGCTAGCTACACTGTTGGTACTAGTAACTGCTGACTACACTGTTGGTACAAGTAACTGCTGGCTACACTGTTGGTACTAGTAACTGCTGGCTACACTGTTGGTACTAGTAACTGCTGACTACACTGTTGGTACTAATAACTGCTCGCTACACTGTTGGTACTAGTAACTGCTGACTATACAGTTGGTACTAATAACTGCTAGCTACACTGTTGGTACTAGTAACTGCTGACTACATTGTTGGTACTAGTAACTGTTGTATACAGGGTTGGTACTAGTAACTGCTGTCTACACTGTTGGTACTAGTAACTGCTGCATAATGTTGGTACTAGTAACTGCTGTACAGTGTTGGTACTAGTAACTGCTGGCTACACTGTTGGTACTAGTAACTGCTGGCTACACTGTTGGTACTAGTAACTGCTGGCTACACTGTTGGTACTAGTAACTGCTGCCTACACTGTTGGTACTAGTAACTGCTGGCTACACTGTTGGTACTAGTTTTTGCGTCTACACTGTTGGTACTAGTAACTGCTGACTACCTGTTGGTACTAGTAACTGCTGGCTACACTCTTGGTACTAGTAACTGCTGACTACACTACAAACCCACACAAAACAACTGCTGACTACACTGTTGGTACAAACCCACACGTTGGTATAGTAACTGCTGACTACACTGTTGGTATTAGTAACTGCTGACTACACTGTTGGTACTAGTAACTGCTGGCTACACTGTTGGTACTAGTAACTGCTGACTACACCGTTGGTACTAGTAACTGCTGACTACACTGTTGGTACTAGTAACTGCTGGCTACACTGTTGGTACTAGTAACTGCTGGCTATACTGTTGGTAATAGTAACTGCTGTCTACACTGTTGGTACTAGTAACTGCTGGCTACACTGTTGGTACTAGTAACTGCTGGCTACACTGTTGGTACTATTAACTGCTGGTTACACTGTTGGTACTAGTAACTGCTGGCTACACTGTTGGTACTAGTAACTGCTGGCTATACTGTGGGTACTACTAACTGCTGTCTACACTGTTGGTACTAGCAACGGCTGCCTACACTGTTGGTACTAGTCACTGCTGGCTATACTGTTGGTACTAGTAACTGCAGGCTGCACTGTTGGTACTAGTAACTGCTGACTACACTGT
>CM026393.1:49238022-49255408 GCA_014843695.1 Archivesica marissinica
GTGTTCATAACTGTGACGTGATCAGTACCTGTGACGTGATCAGTACCTGTGACGTGATCAGTACATGTGACGTGATCAGTACCCGTGACGTGATCATAACTGTGACGTGATCAGTACCTGTGACGTGATCAGTACCTGTGACGTGATCAGTACATGTGACGTGATCAGTACCCGTGACGTGATCAGTACATGTGACGTGATCAGTACCTGTGACGTGATCAGTACCTGTGACGTGATCAGTACACGTGACGTGATCATAACTGTGACGTGATCAGTACACGTGACGTGATCAGTACACGTGACGTGATCATAAATGTGACGTGATCAGTACACGTGACGTGATCATAACTGTGACGTGATCAGTACATGTGACGTGATCAGTACCCGTGACGTGTTCATAACTGTGACGTGATCAGTACCTGTGACGTGATCAGTACATGTGACGTGATCAGTACCCGTGACGTGATCAGTGCATGTGACGTGATCAGTACCTGTGACGTGATCAGTACCTGTGACGTGATCAGTACACGTGACGTGATCATAACTGTGACGTGATCAGTACATGTGACGTGATCAGTACACGTGACGTGATCATAACTTTGACGTGATCAGTACCTGTGACGTGATCAGTACACGTGACGTGATCATAACTGTGACGTGATCAGTACACGTGACGTGATCATAACTGTGACGTGATCAGTACCTGTGACGTGATCAGTACACGTGACGTGATCATAACTGTGACGTGATCAGTACACGTGACGTGATCATAACTGTGACGTGATCAGTACATGTGACGTGATCAGTACACGTGACGTGATCATAACTGTGACGTGATCAGTACACGTGACGTGATCAGTACACGTGACGTGATCA
Source organism: Archivesica marissinica (assembly GCA_014843695.1). Lineage (NCBI taxonomy): Eukaryota > Metazoa > Mollusca > Bivalvia > Venerida > Vesicomyidae > Archivesica > Archivesica marissinica. Next base: position 49,238,899 of record CM026393.1, read on the forward strand.
TAACTGTGACGTGATCAGTACACGTGACGTGATCAGTACCTGTGACGTGATCAGTACATGTGACGTGATCAGTACCCGTGACGTGATCAGTACCCGTGACGTGATCAGTACCTGTGACGTGATCAGTACATGTGACGTGATCAGTACCTGTGACGTGATCAGTACATGTGACGTGATCAGTACCCGTGACGTTATCAGTACCCGTGACGTGATCAGTACCTGTGACGTGATCAGTACCTGTGACGTGATCAGTACCTGTGACGTGATCAGTGCATGTGACGTGATCAGTACCCGTGACGTGATCAGTACCTGTGACGTGATCAGTACATGTGACGTGATCAGTACCCGTGACGTGATCAGTACCCGTGACGTGATCAGTACATGTGACGTGATCAGTACCTGTGACGTGATCAGTACAAGTGACGTGATCAGTACATGTGACGTGATCAGTACATGTTACGTGATCAGTACATGTGACGTGATCAGTACCCGTGACGTGGTCAGTACCTGTGACGTGATCAGTACCTGTGACGTGATCAGTACATGTGACGTGTTCAGTACCTGTGACGTGATCAGTACATGTGACGTGATCAGTACCTGTGACGTGATCAGTACCTGTGACGTGATCAGTACCCGTGACGTGATCAGTACCTGTGACGTGATCAGTACCTGTGACGTGATCAGTACCCGTGACGTGATCAGTACCCGTGACGTGATCAGTACATGTGACGTGATCAGTACCTGTGACGTGATCAGTACCTGTGACGTGATCAGTACATGTGACGTGGTCAGTACATGTGACGTGATCAGTACCCGTGACGTGATCAGTACCGTGACGTGATCAGTAACCGTGACGTGATCAGTACCTGTGACGTGATCAGTACCTGTGACGTGATCAGTACATGTGACGTGATCAGTACATGTGACGTGATCAGTACATGTGACGTGATCAGTACATGTGACGTGATCAGTACATGTGACGTGATCAGTACATGTGACGTGATCAGTACCCGTGACGTGATCAGTACCCGTGACGTGATCAGTACATGTGACGTGATCAGTACCTGTGACGTGATCAGTACCGTGACGTGATCAGTACCCGTGACGTGATCAGTACCTGTGACGTGATCAGTACCCGTGACGTGATCAGTACCCGTGACGTGATCAGTACCCGTGACGTGATCAGTACCCGTGACGTGATCAGTACCCGTGACGTGATCAGTACCCGTGACGTGATCAGTACCCGTGACGTGATCAGTACATGTGACGTGATCAGTACACGTGACGTGATCATAACTGTGACGTGATCAGTACATGTGACGTGATCAGTACACGTGACGTGATCATAACTGTGACGTGATCAGTACACGTGACGTGATCAGTACCTGTGACGTGATCAGTACATGTGACGTGATCAGTACCCGTGACGTGATCAGTACCTGTGACGTGATCAGTACCTGTGACGTGATCAGTACATGTGACGTGATCAGTACCTGTGACGTGATCAGTACATGTGACGTGATCAGTACATGTGACGTGATCAGTACCTGTGACGTGATCAGTACATGTGACGTGATCAGTACCCGTGACGTTATCAGTACCCGTGACGTGATCAGTACCTGTGACGTGATCAGTACCTGTGACGTGATCAGTACCTGTGACGTGATCAGTGCATGTGACGTGATCAGTACCCGTGACGTGATCAGTACCTGTGACGTGATCAGTACATGTGACGTGATCAGTACCCGTGACGTGATCAGTACCCGTGACGTGATCAGTACATGTGACGTGATCAGTACCTGTGACGTGATCAGTACAAGTGACGTGATCAGTACATGTGACGTGATCAGTACATGTTACGTGATCAGTACATGTGACGTGATCAGTACCCGTGACGTGGTCAGTACCTGTGACGTGATCAGTACCTGTGACGTGATCAGTACATGTGACGTGTTCAGTACCTGTGACGTGATCAGTACATGTGACGTGATCAGTACCTGTGACGTGATCAGTACCTGTGACGTGATCAGTACCCGTGACGTGATCAGTACCTGTGACGTGATCAGTACCTGTGACGTGATCAGTACCCGTGACGTGATCAGTACCCGTGACGTGATCAGTACATGTGACGTGATCAGTACCTGTGACGTGATCAGTACCTGTGACGTGATCAGTACATGTGACGTGGTCAGTACATGTGACGTGATCAGTACCCGTGACGTGATCGGTACCCGTGACGTGATCAGTAACCGTGACGTGATCAGTACCTGTGACGTGATCAGTACCTGTGACATGATCAGTACATGTGACGTGATCAGTACATGTGACGTGATCAGTACATGTGACGTGATCAGTACATGTGACATGATCAGTACATGTGACGTGATCAGTACATGTGATGTGATCAGTACCCGTGACGTGATCAGTACCCGTGACGTGATCAGTACATGTGACGTGATCAGTACCCGTGACGTGATCAGTACCCGTGACGTGATCAATACCCGTGACGTGATCAGTACCCGTGACGTGATCAGTACCCGTGATGTGACCAGTACCCGTGACGTGATCAGTACCCGTGACGTGATCAGTACATGTGACGTGATCAGTACCCGTGACGTGATCAGTACCCGTGACGTGATTAGTACCCGTGACGTGATCAGTACCCGTTACGTGATCAGTACATGTGACGTGATCAGTACACGTGACGTGATCAGTACATTTGACGTGATCAGTACATGTGACGTAATCAGTACCCGTTACGTGATCAGTACATGTGACGTGATCAGTACCTGTGACGTGATCAGTACCCGTTACGTGATCAGTACATGTGACGTGATCAGTACATGTGACGTGATCAGTACCTGTGACGTGATCAGTACCCGTTACGTGATCAGTACCTGTGACGTGATCAGTACCTGTGACGTGATCAGTACCTGTGACGTGATCAGTACATGTGACGTGATCAGTACCTGTGACGTGATCAGTACCTGTGACGTGATCAGTACATGTGACGTGATCAGTACCTGTGACGTGATCAGTACCTGTGACGTGATCAGTACCTGTGACGTGATCAGTACCCGTGACGTGATCAGTACCTGTGACGTGATCAGTACATGTGACGTGATCAGTACATGTGACGTGATCAGTACATGTGACGTGATCAGTACCCGTTACGTGATCAGTACATGTGACGTGATCAGTACCTGTGACGTGATCAGTACCTGTGACGTGATCAGTACCCGTGACGTGATCAGTACCCGTGACGTGATCAGTACATGTGACGTGATCAGTACCCGTGACGTGATCAGTACCCGTGACGTGATCAGTACATGTGACGTGATCAGTACCTGTGACGTGATCAGTACATGTGACGTGATCAGTACATGTGACGTGATCAGTACATGTTACGTGATCAGTACATGTGACGTGATCAATACCCGTGACGTGGTCAGTACCTGTGACGTGATCAGTACATGTTACGTGATCAGTACATGTGATGTGATCAATACACGTGACGTGATAAGTACCTGTGATGTGATCAGTACATGTGACGTGATCAGTACCTGTGACGTGATCAGTACACGTGACGTGATCAGTACATGTGACGTGATCAGTACATGTGACGTGATCAGTACCTGTGACGTGATCAGTACCCGTTACGTGATCAGTACATGTGATGTGATCAGTACCCGTGACGTGATCAGTACCCGTGACGTGATCAGTACCCGTGACGTGATCAGAACATGTGACGTGAACAGTACATGTGACGTGATCAGTACATGTGACGTGATCAGTACCTGTGACGTGATCAGTACCCGTGACGTGATCAGTACCCGTGACGTGACCAGTACCCGTTACGTGATCAGTACATGTGACGTGATCAGTACCAGTGACGTGATCAGTACATGTGATGTGATCAGTACCCGTGACGTGATCAGTACCCGTGACGTGATCAGTACATGTAATGTGATCAGTACCCGTGACGTGATCAGTACATGTGACGTGATCAGTACACGTGACGTGATCAGTACCCGTGACGTGATCAGTACATGTGACGTGATCAGTACCGTGACGTGATCAGTACCCGTGACGTGATCAGTACCCGTGACGTGATCAGTACATGTGACGTGATCAGTACCCGTGACGTGATCAGTACATGTGACGTGATCAGTACCTGTGACGTGATCAGTACCCGTGACGTGATCAGTACCCGTGACGTGATCAGTACCCGTTACGAGATCAGTACATGTGACGTGATCAGTACCCGTGACGTGATCAGTACCCGTGACGTGATCAGTACATGTGACGTGATCGGTACCTGTGACGTGATCAGTACCCGTAACATGATCAGTACCCGTGACGTGATCAGTACCCGTTACGAGATCAGTACATGTGACGTGATCAGTACATGTGACGTGTTCATAACTGTGACGTGATCAGTAACTGTGACGTGATCAGTACCTGTGACGTGATCAGTACATGTGACGTGATCAGTACCCGTGACGTGATCAGTACCCGTGACGTGATCAGTACATGTGACGTGATCAGTACCTGTGACGTGATCAGTACACGTGACGTGATCAGTACATGTGACGTGATCAGTACATGTGACGTGATCAGTACCTGTGACGTGATCAGTACCCGTTACGTGATCAGTACATGTGATGTGATCAGTACCCGTGACGTGATCAGTACCCGTGACGTGATCAGTACCCGTGACGTGATCAGAACATGTGACGTGAACAGTACATGTGACGTGATCAGTACATGTGACGTGATCAGTACCTGTGACGTGATCAGTACCCGTGACGTGACCAGTACCCGTTACGAGATCAGTACATGTGACGTGATCAGTACCAGTGACGTGATCAGTACATGTGATGTGATCAGTACCCGTGACGTGATCAGTACCCGTGACGTGATCAGTACATGTAATGTGATCAGTACCCGTGACGTGATCAGTACATGTGACGTGATCAGTACACGTGACGTGATCAGTACCCGTGACGTGATCAGTAAATGTGACGTGATCAGTACATGTGATGTGATCAGTACATGTGACGTGATCAGTACCCGTGACGTGATCAGTACATGTGATGTGATCAGTACCCGTGACGTGATCAGTACCCGTGACGTGATCAGTACCCGTTACGAGATCAGTACATGTGACGTGATCAGTACCCGTGACGTGATCAGTACCCGTGACGTGATCAGTACCCGTTACGAGATCAGTACATGTGACGTGATCAGTACATGTGACGTGATCAGTACCCGTGACGTGATCAGTACATGTGACGTGATCAGTACCTGTGACGTGATCAGTACCCGTGACGTGATCAGTACCCGTGACGTGATCAGTACCCGTGACGTGATCAGTACATGTGACGTGATCAGTACCTGTGACGTGATCAGTACCTGTGACGTGATCAGTACATGTGACGTGATCAGTACCCGTGACGTGTTCATAACTGTGACGTGATCAGTACCTGTGACGTGATCAGTACCTGTGAGGTGATCAATACATGTGACGTGATCAGTACCCGTGACGTGATCAGTACATGTGACGTGATCAGTACCTGTGACGTGATCAGTACCTGTGACGTGATCAGTACACGTGACGTGATCATAACTGTGACGTGATCAGTACATGTGACGTGATCAGTACACGTGACGTGATCATAACTGTGACGTGATCAGTACATGTGACGTGATCAGTACACATGACGTGATCAGTACACGTGACGTGATCATAACTGTGACGTGATCAGTACACGTGACGTGATCATAACTGTGACGTGATCAGTACATGTGACGTGATCAGTACCCGTGACGTGTTCATAACTGTGACGTGATCAGTACCTGTGACGTGATCAGTACATGTGACGTGATCAGTACCCGTGACGTGATCAGTACATATGACGTGATCAGTACCTGTGACGTGATCAGTACACGTGACGTGATCATAACTGTGACGTGATCAGTACATGTGACGTGATCAGTACACGTGACGTGATCATAACTTTGACGTGATCAGTACCTGTGACGTGATCAGTACACGTGACGTGATCATAACTGTGACGTGATCAGTACACGTGACGTGATCATAACTGTGACGTGATCAGTAAATGTGACGTGATCAGTACACGTGACGTGATCATAACTGTGACGTGATCAGTACCTGTGACGTGATCAGTACACGTGACGTGATCATAACTGTGACGTGATCAGTACACGTGACGTGATCAGTACCTGTGACGTGATCAGTACATGTGACGTGATCAGTACCCGTGACGTGATCAGTACCCGTGACGTGATCAGTACCTGTGACGTGATCAGTACATGTGACGTGATCAGTACCTGTGACGTGATCAGTACATGTGACGTGATCAGTACCCGTGACGTTATCAGTACCTGTGACGTGATCAGTACCTGTGACGTGATCAGTACCTGTGACGTGATCAGTGCATGTGACGTGATCAGTACCCGTGACGTGATCAGTACCCGTGACGTGATCAGTGCATGTGACGTGATCAGTACCCGTGACGTGATCAGTACCCGTGACGTGATCAGTACATGTGACGTGATAAGTACCTGTGACGTGATCAGTACATGTGACGTGATCAGTACATGTGACGTGATCAGTACCCGTGACGTGATCAGTACCCGTGACGTGATCAGTGCATGTGACGTGATCAGTACCCGTGACGTGATCAGTACCCGTGACGTGATCAGTACATGTGACGTGATCAGTACCTGTGACGTGATCAGTACATGTGACGTGATCAGTACATGTGACGTGATCAGTACCCGTGACGTGATCAGTACATAGTACGTGATCAGTACCTGTGACGTGATCAGTACCCGTGACGTGATCAGTACCTGTGACGTGATCAGTACCTCTGACGTGATCAGTACATGTGACGTGTTCAGTACCTGTGACGTGATCAGTACATGTGATGTGATCAGTACCCGTGACGTGATCAGTACATGTGACGTGATCAGTACACGTGACGTGATCAGTACCCGTGACGTGATCAGTAAATGTGATGTGATCAGTACATGTGACGTGATCAGTACCCGTGACGTGATCAGTACATGTGATGTGATCAGTACATGTGACGTGATCAGTACCCGTGACGTGATCAGTACATGTGATGTGATCAGTACCCGTGACGTGATCAGTACCCGTGACGTGATCTGTACCCGTTACGAGATCAGTACATGTGACGTGATCAGTACCCGTGACGTGATCAGTACCCGTGACGTGATCAGTACCCGTTACGAGATCAGTACATGTGACGTGATCAGTACATGTGACGTGATCAGTACCCATGACGTGATCAGTACATGTGACGTGATCAGTACCTGTGACGTGATCAGTACCCGTGACGTGATCAGTACCCGTGACGTGATCAGTACCCGTTACGAGATCAGTACATGTGACGTGATCAGTACCCGTGACGTGATCAGTACCCGTGACGTGATCAGTACATGTGACGTGATCGGTACCTGTGACGTGATCAGTACCCGTAACATGATCAGTACCCGTGACGTGATCAGTACCCGTTACGAGATCAGTACATGTGACGTGATCAGTACATGTGACGTGTTCATAACTGTGACGTGATCAGTAACTGTGACGTGATCAGTACCTGTGACGTGATCAGTACATGTGACGTGATCAGTACCCGTGACGTGATCAGTACATGTGACGTGATCAGTACCCGTGACGTGATCAGTACCTGTGACGTGATCAGTACACGTGACGTGATCATAACTGTGACGTGATCAGTACCCGTGACGTGATCAGGACCTGTGACGTGATCAGTACATTTGACGTGATCAGTACCCGTGACGTGATCAGTACATGTGACGTGTTCATAACTGTGACGTGATCAGTACCTGTGACGTGATCAGTACCTGTGACGTGATCAGTACACGTGACGTGATCAGTACCCGTGACGTGATCAGTACCCGTGACGTGATCAGTACCCGTTACGAGATCAGTACATGTGACGTGATCAGTACATGTGACGTGATCAGTACCCGTGACGTGATCAGTACATGTGACGTGATCAGTACCTGTGACGTGATCAGTACCCGTGACGTGATCAGTACCCGTGACGTGATCAGTACCCGTTACGTGATCAGTACATGTGACGTGATCAGTACCCGTGACGTGATCAGTACCCGTGACGTGATCAGTACATGTGACGTGATCGGTACCTGTGACGTGATCAGTACCCGTAACATGATCAGTACCCGTGACGTGATCAGTACCCGTTACGAGATCAGTACATGTGACGTGATCAGTACATGTGACGTGTTCATAACTGTGACGTGATCAGTAACTGTGACGTGATCAGTACCTGTGACGTGATCAGTACATGTGACGTGATCAGTACCCGTGACGTGATCAGTACATGTGACGTGATCAGTACCTGTGTCGTGATCAGTACATGTGACGTGATCAGTACCCGTGACGTGATCAGTACATGTGACGTGATCAGTACCCGTGACGTGATCAGTACCTGTGACGTGATCAGTACCTGTGACGTGATCAGTACACGTGACGTGATCATAACTGTGACGTGATCAGTACACGTGACGTGATCATAACTGTGACGTGATCAGTACCTGTGACGTGATCAGTACCTGTGACGTGATCAGTACATTTGACGTGATCAGTACCCGTGAGGTGATCAGTACATGTGACGTGTTCATAACTGTGACGTGATCAGTACCTGTGACGTGATCAGTACCTGTGACGTGATCAGTACACGTGACGTGATCATAACTGTGACGTGATCAGTACATGCGACGTGTTCATAACTGTGACGTGATCAGTACCTGTGACGTGATCAGTACATGTGACCTGTTCAGTACCTGTGACGTGATCAGTACCTGTGACGTGATCAGTACACGTGACGTGATCATAACTGTGACGTGATCAGTACATGTGACGTGTTCATAACTGTGACGTGATCAGTACCTGTGACGTGATCAGTACATGTGACGTGATCAGTACCTATGACGTGATCAGTACCTCTGACGTGATCAGTACATGTGACGTGTTCAGTACCTGTGACGTGATCAGTACATGTGATGTGATCAGTACCCGTGACGTGATCAGTACATGTGACGTGATCAGTACACGTGACGTGATCAGTACCCGTGACGTGATCAGTAAATGTGATGTGATCAGTACATGTGACGTGATCAGTACCCGTGACGTGATCAGTACATGTGATGTGATCAGTACATGTGACGTGATCAGTACCCGTGACGTGATCAGTACATGTGATGTGATCAGTACCCGTGACGTGATCAGTACCCGTGACGTGATCAGTACCCGTTACGAGATCAGTACATGTGACGTGATCAGTACCCGTGACGTGATCAGTACCCGTGACGTGATCAGTACCCGTTACGAGATCAGTACATGTGACGTGATCAGTACATGTGACGTGATCAGTACCCGTGACGTGATCAGTACATGTGACGTGATCAGTACCTGTGACGTGATCAGTACCCGTGACGTGATCAGTACCCGTGACGTGATCAGTACCCGTTACGAGATCAGTACATGTGACGTGATCAGTACCCGTGACGTGATCAGTACCCGTGACGTGATCAGTACATGTGACGTGATCGGTACCTGTGACGTGATCAGTACCCGTAACATGATCAGTACCCGTGACGTGATCAGTACCCGTTACGAGATCAGTACATGTGACGTGATCAGTACATGTGACGTGTTCATAACTGTGACGTGATCAGTAACTGTGACGTGATCAGTACCTGTGACGTGATCAGTACATGTGACGTGATCAGTACCCGTGACGTGATCAGTACATGTGACGTGAACAGTACCCGTGACGTGATCAGTACCTGTGACGTGATCAGTACCTGTGACGTGATCAGTACACGTGACGTGATCATAACTGTGACGTGATCAGTACCCGTGACGTGATCAGGACCTGTGACGTGATCAGTACATTTGACGTGATCAGTACCCGTGACGTGATCAGTACATGTGACGTGTTCATAACTGTGACGTGATCAGTACCTGTGACGTGATCAGTACCTGTGACGTGATCAGTACACGTGACGTGATCATAACTGTGACGTGATCAGTACATGCGACGTGTTCATAACTGTGACGTGATCAGTACCTGTGACGTGATCAGTACATGTGACGTGTTCAGTACCTGTGACGTGATCAGTACATGTGACGTGATCAGTACACGTGACGTGATCATAACTGTGACGTGATCAGTACATGTGACGTGTTCATAACTGTGACGTGATCAGTACCTGTGACGTGATCAGTACATGTGACGTGATCAGTACCTGTGACGTGATCAGTACACGTGACGTGTTCATAACTGTGACGTGATCAGTACCTGTGACGTGATCAGTACATGTGACGTGTTCATAACTGTGACGTGATCAGTACCTGTGACGTGATCAGTACATGTGACGTGATCAGTACCCGTGACGTGATCAGAACATGTGACGTGTTCAGTACCTGTGACGTGATCAGTACATGTGACATGATCAGTACATGTGACGTGATCAGTACATGTGACGTGATCAGTACCAGTGACGTGATCAGTACATGTGATGTGATCAGTACCCGTGACGTGATCAGTACCCGTGACGTGATCAGTACATGTAATGTGATCAGTACCCGTGACGTGATCAGTACATGTGACGTGATCAGTACACGTGACGTGATCAGTACCCGTGACGTGATCAGTAAATGTGACGTGATCAGTACACGTGACGTGATCATAACTGTGACGTGATCAGTACATGCGACGTGTTCATAACTGTGACGTGATCAGTACCTGTGACGTGATCAGTACATGTGACGTGTTCAGTACCTGTGACGTGATCAGTACATGTGACGTGATCAGTACAGGTGACGTGATCATAACTGTGACGTGATCTGTACATGTGACGTGTTCATAACTGTGACGTGATCAGTACCTGTGACGTGATCAGTACATGTGACGTGATCAGTACCTGTGACGTGATCAGTACACGTGACGTGTTCATAACTGTGACGTGATCAGTACCTGTGACGTGATCAGTACATGTGACGTGTTCATAACTGTGACGTGATCAGTACCTGTGACGTGATCAGTACATGTGACGTGATCAGTACCCGTGACGTGATCAGAACATGTGACGTGTTCAGTACCTGTGACGTGATCAGTACATGTGACATGATCAGTACATGTGACGTGATCAGTACATGTGACGTGATCAGTACCAGTGACGTGATCAGTACATGTGATGTGATCAGTACCCGTGACGTGATCAGTACCCGTGACGTGATCAGTACATGTAATGTGATCAGTACCCGTGACGTGATCAGTACATGTGACGTGATCAGTACACGTGACGTGATCAGTACCCGTGACGTGATCAGTAAATGTGACGTGATCAGTACATGTGATGTGATCAGTACATGTGACGTGATCAGTACCCGTGACGTGATCAGTACATGTGATGTGATCAGTACCCGTGACGTGATCAGTACCCGTGACGTGATCAGTACCCGTTACGAGATCAGTACATGTGACGTGATCAGTACCCGTGACGTGATCAGTACCCGTGACGTGATCAGTACCCGTTACGAGATCAGTACATGTGACGTGATCAGTACATGTGACGTGATCAGTACCCGTGACGTGATCAGTACATGTGACGTGATCAGTACCTGTGACGTGATCAGTACCCGTGACGTGATCAGTACCCGTGACGTGATCAGTACCCGTTACGAGATCAGTACATGTGACGTGATCAGTACCCGTGACGTGATCAGTACCCGTGACGTGATCAGTACATGTGACGTGATCGGTACCTGTGACGTGATCAGTACCCGTAACATGATCAGTACCCGTGACGTGATCAGTACCCGTTACGAGATCAGTACATGTGACGTGATCAGTACATGTGACGTGTTCATAACTGTGACGTGATCAGTAACTGTGACGTGATCAGTACCTGTGACGTGATCAGTACATGTGACGTGATCAGTACCCGTGACGTGATCAGTACATGTGACGTGATCAGTACCTGTGTCGTGATCAGTACATGTGACGTGATCAGTACCCGTGACGTGATCAGTACATGTGACGTGATCAGTACCCGTGACGTGATCAGTACCTGTGACGTGATCAGTACCTGTGACGTGATCAGTACACGTGACGTGATCATAACTGTGACGTGATCAGTACACGTGACGTGATCATAACTGTGACGTGATCAGTACCTGTGACGTGATCAGTACCTGTGACGTGATCAGTACATTTGACGTGATCAGTACCCGTGAGGTGATCAGTACATGTGACGTGTTCATAACTGTGACGTGATCAGTACCTGTGACGTGATCAGTACCTGTGACGTGATCAGTACACGTGACGTGATCATAACTGTGACGTGATCAGTACATGCGACGTGTTCATAACTGTGACGTGATCAGTACCTGTGACGTGATCAGTACATGTGACCTGTTCAGTACCTGTGACGTGATCAGTACCTGTGACGTGATCAGTACACGTGACGTGATCATAACTGTGACGTGATCAGTACATGTGACGTGTTCATAACTGTGACGTGATCAGTACCTGTGACGTGATCAGTACATGTGACGTGATCAGTACCTATGACGTGATCAGTACCTCTGACGTGATCAGTACATGTGACGTGTTCAGTACCTGTGACGTGATCAGTACATGTGATGTGATCAGTACCCGTGACGTGATCAGTACATGTGACGTGATCAGTACACGTGACGTGATCAGTACCCGTGACGTGATCAGTAAATGTGATGTGATCAGTACATGTGACGTGATCAGTACCCGTGACGTGATCAGTACATGTGATGTGATCAGTACATGTGACGTGATCAGTACCCGTGACGTGATCAGTACATGTGATGTGATCAGTACCCGTGACGTGATCAGTACCCGTGACGTGATCTGTACCCGTTACGAGATCAGTACATGTGACGTGATCAGTACCCGTGACGTGATCAGTACCCGTGACGTGATCAGTACCCGTTACGAGATCAGTACATGTGACGTGATCAGTACATGTGACGTGATCAGTACCCGTGACGTGATCAGTACATGTGACGTGATCAGTACCTGTGACGTGATCAGTACCCGTGACGTGATCAGTACCCGTGACGTGATCAGTACCCGTTACGAGATCAGTACATGTGACGTGATCAGTACCCGTGACGTGATCAGTACCCGTGACGTGATCAGTACATGTGACGTGATCGGTACCTGTGACGTGATCAGTACCCGTAACATGATCAGTACCCGTGACGTGATCAGTACCCGTTACGAGATCAGTACATGTGACGTGATCAGTACATGTGACGTGTTCATAACTGTGACGTGATCAGTAACTGTGACGTGATCAGTACCTGTGACGTGATCAGTACATGTGACGTGATCAGTACCAGTGACGTGATCAGTACATGTGACGTGAACAGTACCCGTGACGTGATCAGTACCTGTGACGTGATCAGTACCTGTGACGTGATCAGTACACGTGACGTGATCATAACTGTGACGTGATCAGTACCCGTGACGTGATCAGGACCTGTGACGTGATCAGTACATTTGACGTGATCAGTACCCGTGACGTGATCAGTACATGTGACGTGTTCATAACTGTGACGTGATCAGTACCTGTGACGTGATCAGTACCTGTGACGTGATCAGTACACGTGACGTGATCATAACTGTGACGTGATCAGTACATGCGACGTGTTCATAACTGTGACGTGATCAGTACCTGTGACGTGATCAGTACATGTGACGTGTTCAGTACCTGTGACGTGATCAGTACATGTGACGTGATCATAACGTGACGTGATCATAAATGTGACGTGATCAGTACATGTGACGTGTTCATAACTGTGACGTGATCAGTACCTGTGACGTGATCAGTACATGTGACGTGATCATAACTGTGACGTGATCAGTACACGTGACGTGATCAGTACCTGTGACGTGATCAGTACCTGTGACGTGATCAGTACCTGTGACGTGATCAGTACCCGTGACGTGATCAGTACCTGTGACGTGATCAGTACATGTGACGTGATCAGTACCCGTGACGTGATCAGTACATGTGACGTGTTCAGTACCTGTGACGTGATCAGTACATGTGACGTGATCAGTACATGTGACGTGATCAGTACATGTGACGTGATCAGTACCAGTGACGTGATCAGTACATGTGATGTGATCAGTACCTGTGACGTGATCAGTACCCGTGACGTGGTCAGTACATGTGATGTGATCAGTACCTGTGACGTGATCAGTACATGTGACGTGATCAGTACCTGTGACGTGATCAGTACATGTGACGTGATCAGTACCTGTGACGTGATCAGTACCTGTGACGTGATCAGTACCTGTGACGTGATCAGTACCTGTGACGTGATCAGTACATGTGACGTGATCAGTACCCGTGACGTGATCAGTACATGTGACGTGATCAGTACATGTGACGTGATCAGTACCTGTGACGTGATCAGTACCCGTGACGTGATCAGTACATGTGACGTGATAAGTACCTGTGACGTGATCAGTACATGTGACGTGATCAGTACATGTGACGTGATCAGTACCCGTGACGTGATCAGTACCCGTGACGTGATCAGTGCATGTGACGTGATCAGTACCCGTGACGTGATCAGTACCCGTGACGTGATCAGTACATGTGACGTGATCGTACCTGTGACGTGATCAGTACATGTGACGTGATCAGTACATGTGACGTGATCAGTACCCGTGACGTGATCAGTACATGTACGTGATCAGTACCTGTGACGTGATCAGTACCTGTGACGTGATCAGTACCTGTGACGTGATCAGTACATGTGACGTGATCAGTACATGTGACGTGTTCAGTACCTGTGACGTGATCAGTACATGTGATGTGATCAGTACCTGTGACGTGATCAGTACATGTGACGTGATCAGTACCCGTGACGTGATCAGTACCTGTGACGTGATCAGTACATGTGACGTGATCAGTACCTGTGACGTGATCAGTACATGTGACGTGATCAGTACATGTGACGTGATCAGTACATGTGACGTGATCAGTACCTGTGACGTGATCAGTACATGTGACGTGATCAGTACCCGTGACGTGATCAGTACCTGTGACGTGATCAGTACCTGTGACGTGATCAGTACATGTGACGTGATCAGTACCCGTGACGTGATCAGTACCCGTGACGTGATCAGTACCCGTTACGAGATCAGTACATGTGACGTGATCAGTACATGTGACGTGATCAGTACCCATGACGTGATCAGTACATGTGACGTGATCAGTACCTGTGACGTGATCAGTACCCGTGACGTGATCAGTACCCGTGACATGATCAGTACCCGTTACGAGATCAGTACATGTGACGTGATCAGTACCCGTGACGTGATCAGTACCCGTGACGTGATCAGTACATGTGACGTGATCGGTACCTGTGACGTGATCAGTACCCGTAACATGATCAGTACCCGTGACGTGATCAGTACCCGTTACGAGATCAGTACATGTGACGTGATCAGTACATGTGACGTGTTCATAACTGTGACGTGATCAGTACTGTGACGTGATCAGTACCTGTGACGTGATCAGTACATGTGACGTGATCAGTACCGTGACGTGATCAGTACATGTGACGTGATCATACTGTGACGTGATCAGTACCTGTGACGTGATCAGTACCTGTGACGTGATCAGTACATGTGACCGTGATCAGTACCCGTGACGTGATCAGTACCTGTGACGTGATCAGTACCTGTGACGTGATCAGTACACGTGACGTGATCAGTACTGTGACGTGATCAGTACCCGTGACGTGATCATAACTGTGACGTGATCAGTACCTGTGACGTGATCAGTACCTGTGACGTGATCAGTACATGTGACGTGATCAGTACCCGTGACGTGATCAGTACCCGTGACGTGATCAGTACCCGTGACGTGATCAGTACCCGTGACGTGATCAGTACATGTGACGTGATCAGTACCCGTGACGTGATCAGTACATGTGACGTGATCAGTACATGTGACGTGATCAGTACCTGTTACGTGATCAGTACATGTGACGTGATCAGTACCTGTGACGTGATCAGTACCCGTGACGTGATCAGTACATGTGACGTGATCAGTACATGTGACGTGATCAGTACCTGTGACGTGATCAGTACCCGTTACGTGATCAGTACCTGTGACGTGATCAGTACCTGTGACGTGATCAGTACCTGTGACGTGATCAGTACATGTGACGTGATCAGTACATGTGACGTGATCAGTACCTGTGACGTGATCAGTACATGTGACGTGATCAGTACCTGTGACGTGATCAGTACCTGTGACGTGATCAGTACCCGTGACGTGATCAGTACCCGTGACGTGATCAGTACCTGTGACGTGATCAGTACATGTGACGTGATCAGTA
>CM026393.1:49256408-49283096 GCA_014843695.1 Archivesica marissinica
TAGGCTGGCCCATCCAATAGGGGTGACACTAGACTGGCCCTTTCAATAGGGGTGACACTAGGCTGGCCCTTTCAATATGGGTGACACTAGGCTGGCCCTTTCAATAGGGGTGACACTAGGCTGGCCCTTTCAATAGGGGTGACACTAGGCTGGCCCTTTCAATGGTGACACTAGGCTGGCCCTTTCAATAGGGGTGACACTAGGCTGGCCCTTTCAATAGGGTGACACTAGACTGGCCCTTTCAATAGGGGTGACACTAGGCTGGCCCTTTCAATAGGGGTGACACTAGGCTGGCCCTTTCAATAGGGTGACACAGGCTGGCCCTTTCAACAGGGGTGACACTAGGCTGGCCCTTTTAATAGGGGTGACACTAGGCTGGCCCTTTCAATAGGGTGACACTAGGCTGGCCCTTTCAATAGGGGTGACACTAGGCTGGCCCTTTCAATAGGGGTGACACTAGGCTGGCCCTTTCAATAGGGGTGCACTAGGCTGGCCCTTTCAATAGGGGTGACACTAGACTGGCCCTTTCAATAGGGGTGACACTAGGCTGGCCCTTTCAATAGGGGTGACACTAGACTGGCCCTTTCAATAGGGGTGAAACTAGGCTGGCCCTTTCAATATGGGTGACACTAGGATGGCCCTTTCAATAGGGGTGACACTAGGCTGGCCCTTTCAATAGGGGTGACACTAGACTGGCCCTTTCAATAGGGGTGACACTAGACTGGCCCATCCAATAGGGGTGACACTAGACTGGCCGTTTCAATAGGGTGACACTAGACTGGCCCTTTTAATAGTGGTGACACTAGACTGGCCCTTTCAATAGGGGTGACACTAGACTGGCCCTTTTAATAGTGGTGACACTAGGCTGGCCCTTTCAATAGGGGTGACACTAGACTGGCCCATCCAATAGGGGTGACACTAGACTGGCCCTTTCAATAGGGGTGAAACTAGGCTGGCCCTTTCAATATGGGTGACACTAGGATGGCCCTTTCAATAGGGGTGACACTAGGCTGGCCCTTTCAATAGGGGTGACACTAGACTGGCCCTTTCAATAGGGGTGACACTAGACTGGCCCATCCAATAGGGGTGACACTAGACTGGCCGTTTCAATAGGGTGACACTAGACTGGCCCTTTTAATAGTGGTGACACTAGACTGGCCCTTTCAATAGGGGTGACACTAGACTGGCCCATCCAATAGGGGTGACACTAGACTGGCCCTTTCAATAGGGGTGACACTAGGCTGGCCCTTTCAATATGGGTGACACTAGGCTGGCCCTTTCAATAGGGGTGACACTAGTCTGGCCGTTTCAATAGGGGTGACACTAGGCTGGCCCTTTCAATATGGGTGACACTAGGCTGGCCCTTTCAATAGGGGTGACACTAGGCTGGCCCATCCAATAGGGGTGACACTAGACTGGCCCTTTCAATAGGGGTGACACTAGGCTGGCCCTTTCGATATGGGTGACACTATGCTGGCCCTGTCAATATGGGTGACACTAGGCTGGCCCTTTCAACAGGGGTGACACTAGGCTGGCCCTTTTAATAGGGGTGACACTAGGCTGGCCCTTTCAATAGGGGTGACACTAGGCTGGCCCTTTCAATAGGGGTGACACTAGGCTGGCCCATCCAATAGGGCTGACACTAGACTGGCCCTTTCAATAGGGGTGACACTAGGCTGGCCCTTTCGATATGGGTGACACTATGCTGGCCCTGTCAATATGGGTGACACTAGGCTGGCCCTTTCAACAGGGGTGACACTAGGCTGGCCCTTTTAATAGGGGTGACACTAGGCTGGCCCTTTCAATAGGGGTGACACTAGGCTGGCCCTTTCAATAGGGGTGACACTAGACTAGCCCTTTCAACAGGGGTGACACTAGGCTGACCCTTTCAATAGGGGTGCCACTAGGCTGGCCCTTTCAATAGGTGTGACCCTAGACTGGCCTTTTCAATAGGGGTGACACTAGGCTGGCCCTTTCAATAGGGGTGACACTAGGCTGGCCCTTTCAATAGGGGTGACACTAGACTAGCCCTTTCAACAGGGGTGACACTAGGCTGACCCTTTCAATAGGGGTGCCACTAGGCTGGCCCTTTCAATAGGTGTGACCCTAGACTGGCCTTTTCAATAGGGGTGACACTAGGCTGGCCCTTTCAATAGGGGTGACACTAGGCTGGCCCTTTCAATAGGGGTGACACTAGGCTGGCCCTTTCAATAGGGGTGACACTAGGCTAGCCCTTTCAATAGGTGTGACACTATAATAAACAAACACTATATTCTTACTTCGCTTTATACAATAAAATATTATTAAACTAAACATACGAAATACTCGTGAACAAGATCAACCATGATGCCCATCCGTGAACAAGATCAACCATGATGCCCGTCCGTGAACAAGATCAACCTTGATGCCCATCCGTGAACAATATCAACCGTGATGCGCATCCGTGAACAATATCAACCGTGATGCCCATCCGTGAACAATATCAACCTTGATGCCCATCCGTGAACAATACCAACATTGATGCCCATCCGTGAACAATATCAACCTTGATGCCCATCCGTGAACAATACCAACATTGATGGCCATCCGTGAACAATATCAACCTTGATGCCCATCCGTGAACAAGATCAACTTTGATGCCCATCCGTGAACAATACCAACATTGATGCCCATCCGTGAACAATATCAACCTTGATGCCCATCCGTGAACAATACCAACATTGATGCCCATCCGTGAACAAGATCAACCTTGATGCCCATCCGTGAACAATATCAACCCTGATGCCCATCCGTGAACAATACCAACCTTGATGCCCTTCCGTGAACAATACCAACATTGATGCCCATCCGTGAACAATATCAACCTTGATGTCCATCCGTGAACAATATCAAAATTGATGCCCATCCGTGAACAATACCAACCTTGATGCCCATCCGTGAACAATACCAACCTTGATGCCCATCCGTGAACAAGATCAACCCTGATGCCCATCCGTGAACAATACCACCCTGATGCCCATCCGTGAACAATATCAACCCTGATGCCCATCCGTGAACAATATCAACCCTGATGCCCATCCGTGAACAATACCAACCTTGATGCCCATCCGTGAACAATACCAACCTTGATGCCCATCCGTGAACAAGATCAACCCTGATGCCCATCCGTGAACAATATCAACTTCGATGCCCATCCGTGAACAAGATCAACCCTGATGCCCATCCGTGAACAATACCAACCTTGATGCCCATCCGTGAACAATACCAACCTTGATGCCCATCCGTGAACAAGATCAACCCTGATGCCCATCCGTGAACAATATCAACTTCGATGCCCATCCGTGAACAAGATCAACCCTGATGCCCATCCGTGAACAATATCAACTTCGATGCCCATCCGTGAACATATCAACCTTGATGCCCATCCGTGAACAATACCAACCTTGATGCCCATCCGTGAACAATACCAACATTGATGCCCATCCGTGAACAATACCAACATTGATGCCCATCCGTGAACAATACCAACCTTGATGCCCATCCGTGAACAATACCAACCTTGATGCCCACCCGTGAACAATACCAACCTTGATGCCCATCCGTGAACAAGATCAACCATGATGCCCATCCGTGAACAATATCAACTTCGATGCCCATCCGTGAACAATATCAACATTGATGCCCATCCGTGAACAAGATCAACCCTGATGCACATCTATTCTACACAGACCCTATATATCAGAAATGACTGGCCCTTTCAATAGGGGTGACACTAGGCTGGCCCATCCAATAGGGGTGACACTAGACTGGCCCTTTCAATAGGGGTGACACTAGGCTGGCCCTTTCGATATGGGTGACACTATGCTGGCCCTTTCAATATGGGTGACACTAGGCTGGCCCTTTCAACAGGGGTGACACTAGGCTGGCCCTTTTAATAGGGGTGACACTAGGCTGGCCCTTTCAATAGGGGTGACACTAGGCTGGCCCTTTCAATAGGGGTGACACTAGGCTGGCCCATCCAATAGGGGTGACACTAGACTGGCCCTTTCAATAGGGGTGACACTAGGCTGGCCCTTTCGATATGGGTGACACTATGCTGGCCCTGTCAATATGGGTGACACTAGGCTGGCCCTTTCAACAGGGGTGACACTAGGCTGGCCCTTTTAATAGGGGTGACACTAGGCTGGCCCTTTCAATAGGGGTGACACTAGGCTGGCCCTTTCAATAGGGGTGACACTAGACTAGCCCTTTCAACAGGGGTGACACTAGGCTGACCCTTTCAATAGGGGTGCCACTAGGCTGGCCCTTTCAATAGGTGTGACCCTAGACTGGCCTTTTCAATAGGGGTGACACTAGGCTGGCCCTTTCAATAGGGGTGACACTAGGCTGGCCCTTTCAATAGGGGTGACACTAGACTAGCCCTTTCAACAGGGGTGACACTAGGCTGACCCTTTCAATAGGGGTGCCACTAGGCTGGCCCTTTCAATAGGTGTGACCCTAGACTGGCCTTTTCAATAGGGGTGACACTAGGCTGGCCCTTTCAATAGGGGTGACACTAGGCTGGCCCTTTCAATAGGGGTGACACTAGGCTGGCCCTTTCAATAGGGGTGACACTAGGCTAGCCCTTTCAATAGGTGTGACACTATAATAAACAAACACTATATTCTTACTTCGCTTTATACAATAAAATATTATTAAACTAAACATACGAAATACTCGTGAACAAGATCAACCATGATGCCCATCCGTGAACAAGATCAACCATGATGCCCGTCCGTGAACAAGATCAACCTTGATGCCCATCCGTGAACAATATCAACCGTGATGCGCATCCGTGAACAATATCAACCGTGATGCCCATCCGTGAACAATATCAACCTTGATGCCCATCCGTGAACAATACCAACATTGATGCCCATCCGTGAACAATATCAACCTTGATGCCCATCCGTGAACAATACCAACATTGATGGCCATCCGTGAACAATATCAACCTTGATGCCCATCCGTGAACAAGATCAACTTTGATGCCCATCCGTGAACAATACCAACATTGATGCCCATCCGTGAACAATATCAACCTTGATGCCCATCCGTGAACAATACCAACATTGATGCCCATCCGTGAACAAGATCAACCTTGATGCCCATCCGTGAACAATATCAACCCTGATGCCCATCCGTGAACAATACCAACCTTGATGCCCTTCCGTGAACAATACCAACATTGATGCCCATCCGTGAACAATATCAACCTTGATGTCCATCCGTGAACAATATCAAAATTGATGCCCATCCGTGAACAATACCAACCTTGATGCCCATCCGTGAACAATACCAACCTTGATGCCCATCCGTGAACAAGATCAACCCTGATGCCCATCCGTGAACAATACCAACCCTGATGCCCATCCGTGAACAATATCAACCCTGATGCCCATCCGTGAACAATACCAACCTTGATGCCCATCCGTGAACAATACCAACCTTGATGCCCATCCGTGAACAAGATCAACCCTGATGCCCATCCGTGAACATATCAACTTCGATGCCCATCCGTGAACAAGATCAACCCTGATGCCCATCCGTGAACAATACCAACCTTGATGCCCATCCGTGAACAATACCAACCTTGATGCCCATCCGTGAACAAGATCAACCCTGATGCCCATCCGTGAACAATATCAACTTCGATGCCCATCCGTGAACAAGATCAACCCTGATGCCCATCCGTGAACAATATCAACTTCGATGCCCATCCGTGAACAATATCAACCTTGATGCCCATCCGTGAACAATACCAACCTTGATGCCCATCCGTGAACAATACCAACATTGATGCCCATCCGTGAACAATACCAACATTGATGCCCATCCGTGAACAAGATCAACCATGATGCCCATCCGTGAACAATATCAACTTCGATGCCCATCCGTGAACAATATCAACATTGATGCCCATCCGTGAACAAGATCAACCCTGATGCACATCTATTCTACACAGACCCTATATATCAGAAATGACTGGCCCTTTCAATAGGGGTGACACTAGGCTGGCCTTTCAATAGGGGTGACATTAGGCTGGCCCTTTCAATAGGGGTGACACTAGACTGGCTCTTTCAATAGGTGTGACATTATAATAAACAAACTTTTACTTCACTTTATACAAAAATATACATGTATGTATTATATGTATATATATACTGTTTATTTACTGTTCATTATCCAAAGGCATGTTCTCTGTCGATTTGCTAAATAAACGTTGTTGTTGTTGTTGTCGTCCTCGTTATTGTTGCTGTTGTCGTTGTCGTCCTCGTTGTTGTTGCTGTTGTCTTCCTCGTTGCTGTCGTCGTCCTCGTTGTTGTCGTCGTCGTCCTCGTTATTGCTGTTGTCGTCCTCGTTGTTGTTGCTGTTGTCGTCCTCGTTGTTGTGGTCGTCCTCGTTGTTGTCGTCGTCGTCCTCGTTGTTGCTGTTGTCGTCCTCGTTGTTGTTGCTGGTGTCGTCCTCGTTGTTGTTGTTGTCGTCCTCGTTGTTGTCGTTGTCGTCCTCGTTGTTGTTGTCGTCCTCGTTGTTGTCGTTGTCGTCCTCGTTGTTGTTGTCGTCCTCGTTGTTGTTGTTGTCGTCGTCCTTTCTCGTTGTTGTTGTTGTTGTCGTCCTCGTTGTTGTTGTCCTCGTTGTTGTTGTTGTTGTTGTCGTCGTCCTCGTTGTTGTTGTTGTTGTCGTCCTCGTTGATGTTGTTGTCAATAAAATATAACTAAACTTAACTTATGAAATACTCGTGAACAATATCAACAGTGGTGCCTACCCATGCCCCCCAAACCCAACCTATCAATCATGTATAGGAATTCAATGATCAATGATTGAGTAAACAATGTGAACCTCTGCATAAAGGTGCACGTTATTCTCTATTATTTCCATAGCCAAACAGGATGGAAAACTCCCGTATTGGTAACAATGAATCTATTTTTATTCATATCCAACTATTTATAAAAAAGAAAACATTTAAACAATAATTATCATATATGCTGATAGACATATTAAATATTAAGCTTCACGAGTCACTATATGCGTTACTCTGGTAACAGGGTCTAGGGGGTGGGGTGATGACAGCTGAGCATACTTGTCTGATTTTCTACATGTGTTTTTTGTTTCCTCTAGAAAATATTAATTATTTCATTTCAATTTCATTGTAGTATTATCACTTGACACACTTCTAGTAGTTTTCATACAAAATAAACCATAACTTATATATCTGATGCAATGGATAAGTCTTTAGATCGAATATAATGTTGTTATAATTTGTGGTCCAACACATGTCTGTCTATGTAATACTTGTACGATTGTGTTTATGTATAGATATACAATATTTAATTTATTAAACTAAATGCACATTTTACATATAAATTAACAGCAGTAGACTCGAACGGAATTCTGCACATAGATTGGTATAATATATCTGCACATAGACTGGTATAATGTATCTGCACATAGACTGGTATAATATATCTGCACATAGACTGGTATAATGTATCTGCACATAGACTGGTATAATGTATCTGCACATAGACTGGTATAATGTATCTGCACATAGACTGGTATAATGTATCTGCACATAGACTGGTATAATGTATCTGCACATAGACTGGTATAATGTATCTGCACATAGACTGGTATAATGTATCTGCACATAGACTGGTATAATGTATCTGCACATAGACTGGTATAATGTATCTGCACATAGACTGGTATACTGTATCTGCACATAGACTGGTATAATGTATCTGCACATAGACTGGTATAATGTATCTGCACATAGACTGGTATAATGTATCTGCACAGACTGGTATAATGTATCTGCACATAGACTGGTATAATGTATCTGCACATAGACTGGTATAATGTATCTGCACATACAGACTGGTATAATGTATCTGCACATAGACTGGTATAATGTATCTGCACATAGACTGGTATAATGTATCTGCATATAGACTGGTATAATGTATCTGCACATATGCTGGTATAATGTATCAACACATAGACTGGTATAATGTACCTACACATAGACTGGTATAATGTATCTGCACATAGACTGGTATAATGTATCTACACATATACTGGTATAATGTATCTGTGCATAGACTGGTATACTGTATCTGCATATAGACTGGTATAATGTATCTGCACATAGACTGGTATAATGTATCTGCACAGACTGGTATAATGTATCTGCACATAGACTGGTATAATGTATCTGCACATAGACTGGTACAATGTATCTGCACATAAACTGGTATAATGTATCTGCACATAGGTTGGACTAGTTTAAACAAAGAACAGATGTCTCTTTTTAGAGTACGATATTTCTATTCACGTTTCAGGTACGCTCGATACGAGAACATACAGTGAGTTTCAGAACTCGAACATGGAACCGGAGACAAACTGCTCAACAACGCCGTATATTGAAGGAAGTACAGGTGAGATATGCCATGTGATTCGTCAGCATACTACTTTTATTGGTATATGGAGAATATTACGTTATAAATATTCACATAACTTCATATAGTTCAAGGCAGCCTCTGAATAATCTGGTATTTTTTTCTGAGTGGTAGAGCGTCGGATTTGGAATTGAATGGTCCCTGGTTCGAGAATCGGTCAGGCCACTATGCAGTGTCATCGAGCAAGCCTCGCACACATTGCTTACTACTGATTAACTGCTTAGGTCGGCTAAGCCTGTCTAGGAAAACATGACTAGATCCCCGCAATGGGTTTTGCATTAATGGAACATACATATATTAATATAATTATATACATGTATATAAACTAGCCTACTATTATATATTCCTCATTTCCCGAAGACTTAATCATAGACAGTAAATTGCATTAAGATAGATACCAAGCCCTGATCGTTGATCTGGTCCGAATCAGCAGCCGATCTGGTCTGAATCAGCAGCCGATCTGGTCTGAATCAGCAGCCGATCTGGTCCGAATCAGCAGCCGATCTGGTCCAAATCAGCAGCCGATCTGGTCTGAATCAGCACCCGATCTGCCAGCCCATCTGGTCCGAATGAGCAGCCGATCTGGTCCGAATGAGCAGCCGATCTGGTCCGAATGAGCAGCCGATCTGGTCCGAATCAGCACCCGATCTGGTCCGAATCAGCAGCCGATCTGGTCCGAATCAGCACCCGATCTGGTCCGAATCAGCAGCCGATCTAGTCCGAATCAGCAGCCGATCTGGTCCGAATCAGCAGCCGATCTGGTCCGAATCAGCAGCCGATCTGGTCCGAATCAGCACCCGATCTGGTCCGAATCAGCAGCCGATCTGGTCCGAATGAGCACCCGATCTGGTCCGAATCAGCACCCGATCTGGTCCGAATCAGCACCCGATCTGGTCCGAATCAGCAGCCGATCTGGTCCGAATCAGCAGCCGATCCGGTCCGAATCAGCCGTATCCGAATCAGTCATCCATACATGCATTAAAAGCTATGAAATAGACACTAATAAAATAAAATTCAGTTATAAGAAAATATTAGGGGAAATATGAATCAATGTTCGGTCAAAAACGCTACCGGTTGCCCATATGAGCGACATCTCCTGAACAGATTAGTCTTTCAGATTTTTGGAGAATAGTGCAATGATGCAGACGGAGAATCATTCCAGAGTATCCTATGGTTCTTTTACGTGCACGGTGTAAAACACCGACACGAGACCTCGTCCCATTTGAAAGACAGATAATTGTATTATGGTCAGACGGGGGATCGAACCTGCGAGCCCTGGATTATGAGTCCAACTGGACAGATCCTTCTGTGTTAATTACTTTTACTTATGTTCACAGCTGCTGACATATGCTTCTGTTCCATACAAGAACAACCTCCGATACCAGAACCAGTGAGTGCCGAGGAGAAGGCGAAACAGTATTCTGATGCACTTTCTATTGACACCGCTAACACAAGCTCAGCAGTACGCAAACTGACAAGCGCCGAAGACAATAGACCAAGCGCTGTGGGCGTTGGGTAAGCATACGCATGCGTCGAGATTGGTCAGATACTGCCCCTTGACTACTCTTTAAGGAGGATATGTGTTGATAATTGGATTCCTCGGTTTTCATCGTGATTTCCTTTGCATCACTTTTTTTAAACAAATTGATTTTAGCTCGAATGTGAAACAAGTTCTTATAACTTTTATTAATCACTATCGATACATCATTACTGATGTAATCAATCATTACAAGGGAGAGGCAACGTGGAATTGCCTTGCCTAAGGGCACAATCGTAACGGTTCCCGTTGGGCTCGAACTCCGGGCCTTTCGCCTAACACGACTTCCACCGGACTGCACCACTTCTATAATTTTATATCCGTTTTCTCATTTTATAATTACTAAATCTCGACAGATATCCTACGATAATCCTGTACTATTAACACGATTTTCATAAAATTACATGTTTCACACAGCAACTTCTGGTTATTGAACCATACTGAACATTCATATTCTTTATTTTGTATTTGTTAGGATCGTGGACTATTCGTCGGAGTATATTACTTGAGTCTCCCTGGCACGTATGAACCGGCTATGCCGCTCCGTATACGTGGCATCTTGTGCTACACAATGGAGTGGGTGGCCTCTACAAGTGATGAACCTTCAGTAATTTAATACGGAGAACCCTAAAGAAATTATCGTAGAATCAACTGACACAATAAAATAGTTCGACCCCATTTATCGAGAATAGTACACGACAACATGAACACTAAAAATACCCCATATTAAAAAAACATTTATTAAACAAACATATATTACATCTACTAAACATATTGGATATTGCTGGATGCCAAGTCGTATTGGTATTCATTGCAATGAAATGGCTGATCAAAGTTCAAAGATGTGCTTAAACGAGACTGTACAACTTCTAAAATACCATACACTGATGCTAGACAATCGATTATTGCCTATACATTACTTCAAAATTGCAACTAATTGGTATAATATACAATTCAATATACTTCAGTTAATTAAACCAAACATTGGTGATTCATCTTCTGTATATCGCTACAATCGTAGAAATGAAACAGTAATATCACGACTGAGACTGGGAAACACTAGTTTGACACATTCATTTGTATTGAAAGAGAGGATCCATCATGGTGTATATACAATGCCATTCCTCCGTAAATGCGGAACACTGATTGACTGTGTAGAATTAGTACTAATTCGTCAAACATAGTATACAATTACGATAATGGAAGAGTTTTTTTGATTTTAACCACACCATTGAGTATTTGATCACAGGTTTTCTCTAAATTGTATATTTTTACTGGCTTATATACTGTGTTTTACAAAAATTCAAGATTCAATATTTTATTAAGTAACATAAACATACAATGTTTCTAGTTACATGATTAAATATATTAGCATATAAGTTATCAACATGACAGAATTTGTTTTTTATGATACTATAATAACACTATAATATGACGTTGATTGTACATATAAGCAATATGCTACATAGACAACCCACAGTAGGGAACAACAACTACACGAGGTTGAACATGCATGAGCATGACTGGGTATTTACAAGATGCTTATAGTAGACACGTGCGTTATACAATACTAGTACATGCAACTTGATAGTATAGCACTAGATCCTTCCAACAAATGAATAACCAGTTATAAGTCGTAAATAATACCAGTAGGCATAAGCACGGAGTAGTGCATACATAGTACGATTATTCCAAAATATTGACAATGTTCTGTCGTATGATAAATTATTCATATACATATTTACACAAATTAGTTTCAATGCTACGGTTTCCATTCGGCATATGTTCCACAAACTTGAAAACACTCGGAATAACATAATAATACTTTTTACGGTAACGTGTTCGTACAAATAAGACACTATCTTTGGTTAAGACCTATTTAGCATTGCCATAACGTCCGGTCTCCAATCTTCTTTTGATGAGAGGATACCTTTAATTGTGTACAAGCAACTCTATGTGTTCTGGGTACAGAGACAAGGTACACTGAGTAATCAAATGACACTTTAAAAAGTTTGTATGTACATGTACATACAACTGACATTTTTGTCATTACACTTTTCCTTTATTGTTGCACTTCCGTCATTACATATTTACTACATATGTTTTCTACATATATGTTTATCTATGTTGTATACAATATTGCTGTATTATATATTTTTTATGTATTTGTGTTGGGGTTCACAGTCGCACCAACAGCAAGGTCATATGGGGGACACCCTAGCTATTATTGGTGGACGAAGAAGCCGAGTTTCCACTCAGGTTCAGGCACTGACAGACACACGGGTAGTACAATTGACCGTCCACAAGCCAGTTGGATAGCTTCCTCACATGAATGGATTCGACACCCCCAAGTGGCATTCGAATCTGCAGCAGTGAATGGCAACTGGTTTGAAACCACTCGACAACGATGATGATGTTGAGCTTATTTACCCTCGCCTCCGGCGAACCATATGGGCGAGCGTATTATCGACAACGTGTATGCCCTCGGTATTATATACATGTATTTGAACACTTGGTTTGGTATATTGGTGATGTTAGAAACCTTATAAAAGCTTGGATCATTTGCTTTCCAGTTTTGTTGGAGTTGATATTCTAACAATAGTGTTCGGTTGGATGGTTCTCCTGCATTGATTTATTCTTTATTTCAGTCTCATCGTTGTACAATACATAACATATAAACAACAAATTATCGTGGCAGAGTACAACACCATTCATTATAAAAGAATTATAAGAGACTAATCTAATCACAGATAATCAAACTATCACAGTCTACTGACATATTATTATATTTACATTAAAACCGATGAACAGTCGCTAATTGAAAATTAAATATTTAATTAATAATTATTAAAACCAGATATTTTGAAATACTGAAATGGAAAAAAGCACTAATGCGCAATTAAGAAATGTTTTAATCATTTGTTTTGCAGTTTTGTTGGAGTTGGTATTCTAACAATAGTGTTCGGTGGGATGGTTCTCCTGGATGTCAATATACTCTACGCGGGATTTAAAGAGTTCTTCGGTCGATGAATGGAATGCAGAGCCCAGCACAACCAACTAAATTAGTAGAAATATAACGTTTAGTGATATAAACATAGGGTTATAAAATCACAGAAGAGAAGAAAAAACAACACATTTGTTATAATAGACTAACATAAAAAAAGAAAATGTAAAATTTATATCCTTTTAGAAAACAATATAGGCATTTGGACGTATACGCGCCTAAATATTGGGTACATTAGACTGTTTTATAAGTGCAAAGTGTGAAGGAGTATTTTCTTTATTCATGATAATAAAATCCACAATTTTACAATTTGTAACGGAAAAGTAACGCTCAATTCATTTGTTTATGGTCAGTATACATGTATTCTTATTTATTCGCAATTTATTTGTAAGTTTCTCAGAATAATCTGAAGTGAGCTGAACCCGACTAGGGCTAGGTTACTGGCTCAATGACAGCGGATAGCTGCAGTTCGATAACCAAACCAGAAATATCATTTTATGAAACATAAAACCTGTTTTATATACGTTCTATTCAATTTGGAGATACCAGACATACCTTATTCCGTGAAACACGACCATATCATCTACTAAATACCAACCTGCTACATTTTGGACGCGAACATTTAGAAAACGACGACAATATAGTTGTACAAAAATATATTAAACTGACAAAACGATTTAATCCAGATTGAAAGAGATGAATTAAAAAAGCAATGTATTCTTCTGACCGTTCTTATCAACTATGTAACTAGATGATTACGTGTGTGTTTTACGTGTATTTAACGTCGCTACCGGTCGCCCATATGAGCGACGCCTCCCGGAGAGATTAGTGATTTTAGATTGTTGGAGGATAGTGCAATGATACAGACAGAGACACATTCCAGAGTCTCATCTCGGTCTTTTACGTGCACGGTGTAAAGCACCGACAGGAGACCTCGGTTTAACGTCCAATCTGAATTTTTTATTAGGGTCTGACGGGGAACGAACCTGCGATCACTGGATTACCAGTCCAACGTGTTAACTACAGATCCGTCTGTTAGATGATTATTAAATGGGAAGTTATGTCGAGCACGTAACCGGGGACAGTAACCAATGAAAAATGATATCAGTAAATTAGTAGTTTAAATAGATATATAACTGTATTTCCTCCAACCCATTTCT
Source organism: Archivesica marissinica (assembly GCA_014843695.1). Taxonomy (NCBI): domain Eukaryota; kingdom Metazoa; phylum Mollusca; class Bivalvia; order Venerida; family Vesicomyidae; genus Archivesica; species Archivesica marissinica. The sequence goes on from CM026393.1 coordinate 49,270,608, forward strand.
TTTGTTATGTTGTATTATTATTGTGTAACTTTATGCATGTTTATATAGGTAATAACAAATATGGTTAAACTAAATTATACGTGAGTATTTTTACGTACATTTTTGGTGGTTTGGAAAATAAGTTAGACATACATGGCCGCATTCCAACCAATCGATGACATAGGTGTGGTAACGGGACAGGTATAAGCCAATCGTCATCTAGGTTGGCATTTATTGATTATTTTTAGCGGAACAAAAATAAGAATAATATATTTATTTCTGTTTTAAGTTTATGTAGATAAATGTAGATATTGTTTAACTTTAGAAGATGAATTTCACTTTGTTTTAGAATGTCAGCTATATACCGATTTAAGAAAAACACATATTAAGAAATACTTTTGGAGAAATCCAAATGTTCCTATATTTATTGAATTGATGACCTCAAAAAATGTTATAATAATTAAAGATTTGGCTATGTATATATACAAATCATTTCAAGTCAGAAACAACCTGTTCTATGACTAGTGTTCATATCTCATTATACGTTATACGCTAGCCAATCGTAAACGTTGAATTTGCACGTGTTTTTATTTGCACATTTGCTCTATATAATTATATTACATATTTAAACAAGGCACGCAGTTTGAAAGTATGTAATGCGTATATAATGTGTACTCATGGGCAATATGCCCATGAAATAAACTCTTGAAACTCTTATAAAATATTGATATTCAGTGTGAACAACAGTGTGGTGTATTGCTTAAAGAAGACGTACGTGTTTGTTCTTCGAGAGAGCTTCTATTTAATTTGTGAGACTATCGGAAATCTATAAAGCTACAAAAACAGGGCTCAAACATATTCAATTTAAAACTTGGGGACGGATTAACGTTAATTAAAATGGTATCGTAAATGTAATGAAGCATGTCGGATGGGATATTTATAGGATACGATCAGATCGTACACCATGTGGTAGATGTTTGGAACAGTCGGATCGCACACGTTCAATACGGTTGATTGGACTGCTGTTTGGTCGAATCCAAGTATCTTACAAGTAAAAAATGTATCGCCCTAATATGGCACCAGTATCCCATCCTCTACAATCGTTCTCGGGCGGCGTTTGACCAGATCAGACATCGGAACACAATAACGTAAAACGACAGCAACATAAAGACGAAGTGTACGGAATGGAACTGGGCGGATGGTGGGGGCATACTGTTGGATCTGATGGCAACGGATAAAACATCAACGTGTATTAGATATTGACGGCTACATTTTAAAGTTTAAACCTTATTTATTTTACTTGGATCTGATGGGCAACGGATAAAACATCAACGTGTACTAGATATTGACGGCCACATTTTAAAGTTTAAGCCTTATTTATTTAATAACGATTGCGAAGCAAGTTTTAACAACTTATATTAATCACTCTCGTTGGCGCGGATGAAAGCGTAAATGTGGTCATTCGTGTCTGAGGAAACCTAAGTACAAGGAAAAAACCCACCTGTCCGATCTGGCGACCACCGTACCATCTCACATACTTCCCGGTCCGAGGATCGAACCCGGGTTGTATTGGTGAGAAGCGAGCCCGCTAACCACTGCGCTAAACTCCATAAGAAAGTGCCAACTTTTACATATAAAGAGACACGGTCTGAGTGAGGCTAGAACCAGTGACCATCAGTGATGATAGTTTACAGCAAGTCAGCGACCGTAACCACTCTACCACAGAGGCGGTCGCCAGCTAATGTTCGTTCCGAAACAGGCAATGTATATACAAAGCTACTCTCAAATGCAGTAGGCTTTATTAAAAACAGCATCGTCTTTATCTTTAGAAACCAAATATACCAAATATACGTGGCTTCGAAAGTAAGTATATGTTATATGCGTATAGACTGGTGTTCCTTTTTCTCGATGTACTAAGATTTTAATTAAGGAATGACTCGCGGGTTAATAGTTTCAATCGGGTATGAACTACATTGGGAGTGGGTAAATTGTGTGGATACCGAAGGCATCCACGCTAACATTAAGCACGCCCAATGTAGTTCATACCCCGATTAGCCCTCGATTCATTACTTATATTTACATTAATTATTCTTTTCAATGACATAGCGAAACTATAGTACACTTAGCATTTAAAATGTCTTAGTCCAGATTTGCAACTACCATCTACCGGAACAGGTAGATATCCACGGAACAGCGTAAACTGTGTAAGACACGCCTTTTCTCGTGACGAACGCTGCCTAACACTGCGAATGCGCATGCCCTAAACTTCGAATGGGCATGTCAGCTGCATATCATTAGTTGGGAACCCTCATGAGAAAATGTATGCAACCAGGACACATACGTTCATCGAAGGAAATGTAACAGCGATCTAAATATTCAGAATTAGCTCACTCATCCAAATTGATTTTGTCTTCATTTAAATTAATGTTTTAAGATACGTTTCCAGTAATTAGTTTTAGACAACATCGATTAGTTTCTATGTGACAAACCTCTGAAGACAGCCATGTTTTTTCTTACAATATTCATTTGCGGTTACCCTATTCTGGAGGTATTGCTATGGGGCCCTGGGTGGTGTTACTAATATGATAGTTTTTTACTTTCAAACTTTTAATCAACCTCTAGAATAAACTTCTAGTTGTGTATTCACGAATAAACTTCTGTATAAACGTCTAGATGTGTATTCGTGAATAAACTTCCCAATAAACTTCTAGATGTGTATTCGTGAATAAACTTCCCAATAAACTGCTAGATGTGTATTCGTGAATAAACTTCTAGATGTGTATTGGTGAATAAACTTCTGAATAAACTTCTAGATGTGTATTCGCGAATAATCTTCTGAATAAATTTCTAGATGTGTATTCACGAATAAACTTCTGAATAAACTTCTGAATAAACTTCTAGATGTTTATTCGTGAATAAACTTCTGAATAAACTTCTAGATGTGTATTGGTGAATAAACTTCTGAATAAACTTCTAGATGTGTATTCACGAATAAACATCTGAATAAACTTCTAGATGTGTATTCGCGAATAAATTTACGAATAAACTTCTGGATGTGTTTTCGCTAATTCGTGAATAAACTTCTGAATAAACTTCTAAATGTGTATACGCGAATAAATTTCTGAATAACGACTACCATCTACACAGACCTAGGTTTCGGTTCATTTACGATCAAACTTACATCTGTATGTTGTTCCTATGCCAGTTACAAGAACATAAATATGTGTTAACAAATGTTAATTGTATTACATTATATGTATTCTGTATTGTTACAACGTGTATTTAGCAATTAAAATGATATCATGTACAACTGAATGTGAAGTTTTTGCATGGTAACGTAATGAACAGTATATACGTATGTTACATGTGTTGGACATGCATGTATTAATGCCTATATAAGAGTGTGTATTTCATTATCAGTTTACCAACGCATGTAATATTACATTTCAAATACTCCAGGTGCAGCAGTGTTAGATGTTCATTAATGTTAATGATTACCTCTGAATAGCTTAAATAACTAGTTTTGTTTATTTATATCAGGAAATACATGTAACTGAAAGATAAATGATTCAGTAGTAAACATGCCAAAATGGTAATTGAATTACATTATCTAGATTTAATATTATTAAATGCTTTATTTGTAATAAAAATGCTATATTATGTTACTGGAATAAAATATATTAGTATGTGTATGTTATGGCAACGTAGTGCAATAATGTTTACATTATTTTTGAATATATTCCAACTACATGTATTTCATATATCACTAACCCTAACTCTATGCTTTATGACTTCCAAGACAATACTTAATTAATGTTTCTTCAGAGCAATCATGTAAATAGCACTTATAAACATGATAAATGCAATAAAAATAGATTATAGTTAGCTTAAAAATTCATATTTAAAAACTAACGTACTTGTTACTAATATTGCAAAACTAACGTACTTGTTACTTATATTGCAAAACTAACGTACTTGTTACTTATATTGCAAAAGTAACGTACTTGTTACTTATATTGCAAAACTAACGTACTTGTTACTTATATTGCAAAACTAACGTACTTGTTACTTATATTGCAAAACTAACGTACTTGTTACTTATATTGCAAAACTAACGTACTTGTTACTTATATTGCAAAACTAACGTACTTGTTACTTATATTGCAAAAGTAACGTACGTGTTACTTATATTGCAAAAGTAACATACTTGTTACTTATATTGCAAAAGTAACATACTTGTTACTTATATTGCAAAAGTAACGTACTTGTTACTTATATTTAAAAAGCAACGTACTTGTTACTTATATTGCTCTATAATTATATAAATGACTATAATATTATATAGTGCGTTTGTTTGGGTTTTAGCTTTCGCAGACACCATGTGCTGCTATATCTTTTATATACATCTATATATGTTCAGCAGTTTACCTAACAACACCTTTCCTGGCCAGTAATTGGTGCACCAACCTCCGTAAGAAGCTGCCAACTGTTTCATATAAACGAGAAATGGCCTGAGCAGGGCTCAAACTCGTGCCCATCAAGTGACGATATGTTACAATGGTAACCGTATACAAGCCAGGAAGCTTAACCACGCAGGCGGAGACTATACATGAGACGTGTCATTAGTATGCTCAACAGATCCACTGCATTTGATATATTAATGGGTAATTTTCACAACATGCAATTTTCACGATTACATTGCAAAATGAGTTTTCGCGATTTCAATTTTCACTAATTTGTAATCTCAAATTAGTATGTTCGCGTTTTATAAGTTATTAAAATGATTGATATATTTTATTTACCCTTTCTGTGACACGTCTATGTTGGCAGGTATTCACTATTGTAAATATATACAACTTTCATTTTCTCGAACACTGCAAATGGATGATACTATCTAAGGGAGGTAACTAGCTATGTATGTATGTTCCATTAATGTCAAACACCTTGCGGGGACCTAGACATGTTTTCCTGGGCAGGCTTAGCCGACCTAAGTGGTCAACCAGTACTAAGCAATGTGTGTGAGGTGCCTTGCTCAATGCCACTACATACGTGGCCTGACCGAGTATCGAACCCGGGACCGTTCGATTCCAAATCCGACACTCTACCACTGGACCACGGATGCTACATATGGCACGGTCCCCGCAAGGGGTTTGACATTAATGGGACATATACACATACATACATGCATACCTTTGTTGCATACAGTCATGAATTTGACCATCTACCTGCGAGGGAATCCCTGACCATCTACCTGACCATCTACCTGCGAGGGAATTCCTGACCATCTACCTGCGAGGGAATCCCTGATCATCTACCTGCGAGAGAATCCCTGAGCATCTACCTGCGATGGAATTCCTGACCATCTACCTGCGAGAGAATCCCTGATCATCTACCTGCGAGAGAATCCCTGACCATCTACCTGCGAGGGAATCCCTGATCATCTACCTGCGAGGGAATCACTGATCATCTACCTGCGAGGGAATCCCTGACCATCTACCTGCGATGGGATCTCTGAGCATCTACCTGCGAGGGAATCCCTGAGTATGTACCTGCGAGAGAATCCCTGACCATCTACCTGATAGGGAATCCCTGACCATTTACCTGCGAGAGAATCCCTGACCATCTACCTGCGAGGGAATTCCTGAGCAACTACCTGCGATGGAATCCCTGAGCATCTACCTGCGAGAGAATCCCTGAGCATCTACATGTGAGGGAATTCCTGAGCATCTACCTGCGAGGGAATCCCTGACCATCTACCTGCGAGAGAATCCCTGAGCAACTACCTGCGAGGGAATTCCTGAGCATCTACCTGCGAGGGAATTCCTGAGCATCTACCTGCGAGGGAATTCCTGACCATCTACCTGCGAGAGAATCCCTGAGCATCTACATGTGAGAGAATCCCTGAGCATCTACCTGCGAGGGAATTCCTGAGCATCTACCTGCGAGGGAATTCCTGACCATCTACCTGCGAGAGAATCCCTGAGCATCTACCTGCGAGAGAATCCCTGAGCATCTACCTGCGAGGGAATCACTGAGCATCTACCTGCGAGGGAATCCCTGACCATCTACCTGCGAGGGAATTCCTGACCATCTACCTGCGAGAGAATCCCTGAGCATCTACCTGCGAGGGAATTCCTGACCATCTACCTGCGAGAGAATCCCTGACCATTTACATGCGAGGGGATCACTGAGCATCTACCTGCGAGAGAATCACTGATCATCTACCTGCGAGGGAATCGCTGACCATTTACCTGTGAGGGAATCACTGACCATTTACCTGTGAGGGAATCACTAATCATCTACCTGCGAGGGAATCGCCGACCATCTACCTGCGAGGGAATCCCTGATCAATATAGAAATGTCCGTGCAGCTCGTAACATGTTTTGGCTGTGAATTTAGCACAACCGTACAACGTGTTAGTGTGAACATCCGTAATAGGATAGTTCAGGCATAATGTTCAAGTTAGTTTCGGATTGCTGTCAAAATTAAAAACTACAGACAAAACAAATTCATTAGAATATATTAACTGTTCATTGTTGTCAGAAAATAGCTCAAATACAAAAGTACATCCAACCGCGGAGGAATACGAAACTCGAGTAGTGACGGAGAAAATGCCATCTTGCACTGTTTCAAAGCAGTGGAAGATGAGTTTCATTCATTAAATGTCATAAAAGAAATCAGTGTTTCGGATGAGATTGCAAACCGAGGTCTCGTGTCGGTGCTTTACACCTTGTTCGTAAAAGAACAAGTGTAGACTCTGGAATGTGTCTGTATATTGTATATCTTCCGAAGTATAACATGGGCTCTTTCGGAGACGTCGCTCATATGAACAATCGGTAGCGACGATAAGTAAGCGTGAAATAGAAGAAACCCAAATTCATAATGTTTATTCGATGCATAAGACCAATTATCAACCAACAAGAGAATCACTGAAGATCTTTCCAGCTGGTCCAGGATGACCAAGTCGGCTACATGTCTCGCAACAATCCAAGCCTAGGATAGAATTATAAACGTATCATGTATTAATCATTCTCAATACAGACGGATCTGTAGTCCAGTGGTAACACGCTGGACTCGTATTACAGGGATCACAGGTTCGATCTCCCGTCTGACCATAATAAAATTAACAATCTTTCAGAAGGGACATTAAACCGAGGTCTCGTGTCGGTGATTTACACCGTGCACGTAAAAGAACCAGAGGAGACTCTGGAATGGGTCTCTGTCTGTATCATTGCACTATCCTCCAAACATCTAAAATGACTAATCTCTTCAGGAGGCATCGATCATATGGGCAACCAGTGGCGACGATAAATAAACACAATCATTCTCATTGGCACGATGAAAGCGAACATTTTATCATTCGTGTGGGAGGAAACCGGAGTTAGAACTCCGGAGAAATCACACACTAGTCCGATCTGGCGACCATCATACCATCTGGTAAACACTTCCTGTTCTGAGAATCGAGCACGTAAGAAGCGAGTGTGGTAACCACTGGGTTAATCGGACAACCAAAAGTGATTAGGAAGAGTACGGTACAGTAGCCCTAATATGCTAGAATATTTAAATACAAACTTACTCCTCCACATGTGAAACCCAAACAATAAACTTATTAAACCAAACGCAAACAGTAAACTTAAACCATTTGTGTTTGTTTATTTTGTCATTTAAAGCGACACTACATCGGTAAAAACGCAGAATGTAATTTGCTATCATATGGTATAATCCCCCCCCCCCAAAATGAGTATTTCAACAAATAAACAAACGTCGTATACGCGGTTTGTTGACATAACAAAATAATGTAAATATGGTCGCATGAATGCGTAATACAACGCATTTATCCTGAATAACACGTGTTATGCTACATATTTACCGTGCTATCTCACGTGTGTGCCTGTGCATATTTATTTGTAGACTAATCTTAATTAAATTATCTCTAAACGAAAGTATCGCGTGTTTAGTATTGACTTCAATGACAACAAACGTCAATTCGATTTGTAATTTGAAAGTTTACATACCAAAAAACAATTATTGATTCAATGTTAGTGTTCGATGTATTCAGAAGAATTTATAGTAGCAATGTATTTATACGTGAAAAAATGCATTTTATTTGCTTTTTGCAATGTAATGTCGCTTTAAAGACGAATAAACAGATTAGGTCATATACGACTATCCATCTACTATTGGTGGAGGAATACCCCGGGTGTCATTTAGAGGTGGAATACCCCGGGTGTCATTTAGAGGCGGAATACCCCGGGTGTCATTTAGAGGTGGAATACCCCGGGTGTCATTTAGAGGCGGAATACCCCGGGTGTCATTTAGAGGCGGAATACCCCGGGTGTCATTTAGAGGTGGAATACCCCGGGTGTCATTTAGAGGTGGAATACCCCGGGTGTCATTTAGAGGTGGAATACCCCGGGTGTCATTTAGAGGTGGATACCCCGGGTGTCATTTAGAGGTGGAATACTCGGGGTCATTTAGAGGCAGGCGGAATACCCCGGGTGTCCTTTAGAGGCGGAATATCCCGGGTGTCATTTAGAGGCGGAATACCCCGGTGTCCTTTAGAGGCGGAATACCCCGGGTGTCCTTTAGAGGCGGAATACCCCGGGTGTCCTTTAGAGGCGGAATACCCCGGGTGTCATTTAGAGGTGGAATACCCGGGTGTCATTTAGAGGCGGAATACCCCGGGTGTCCTTTAGAGGCGGAATACCACGGGTGTCCTTTAGAGGCGGAATACCCCGGTGTCCTTTAGAGGCGGATATCCGGGTGTCATTTAGAGGCGGAATACCCCGGGTGTCCTTTAGAGCGGAATACCCGGTGTCCTTTAGAGGGGAATACCCCGGATGTCATTTAGAGGCGGAATACCCCGGGTGTCATTTAGAGGTGGAATCCCCGGGTGTCATTTAGAGGTGGAATACCCCGGGTGTCATTTAGAGGCGGAATACCCCGGGTGTCATTTAGAGGTGGAATCCCCCGGGTGTCATTTAGAGGTGGAATACCCCTGGTGTCATTTAGAGGGGAATACCCGGGTGTCATTTAGAGGTGGAATACCCGGGTGTCATTTAGAGGAGGAATACCCCGGGTGTCATTTAGAGGAGGAATACCCCGGGTGTCATTTAGAGGTGGAATACCCCGGTGTCATTTAGAGGCGGAATACCCCGGGTGTCATTTAGAGGAGGAATACCCCGGGTGTCATTTAGAGGAGGAATACCCCGGGTGTCATTTAGAGGCGGAATACCCCGGGTGTCATTTAGAGGCGGAATACCCCGGGTGTCATTTAGAGGGGAATACCCCGGGGTCATTTAGAGGGGAATACCCCGGGTGTCATTTAGAGGAGGAATACCCGGGTGTCATTTAGAGGTGGAATACCCCTGGTGTCATTTAGAGGTGGAATACCCCGGGTGTCATTTAGAGGAGGAATACCCCGGGTGTCATTTAGAGGAGGAATACCCCGGGTGTCATTTAGAGGCGGAATACCCCGGGTGTCATTTAGAGGCGGAATACCCCGGGTGTCATTTAGAGGCGGAATACCCGGGTGTCATTTAGAGGAGGAATACCCCGGTGTCATTTAGAGGTGGAATACCCCGGGTGTCATTTAGAGGTGGAATACCCTGGGTGTCATTTAGAGGTGGAATCCCCCTGGTGTCATTTAGAGGCGGAATCCCCCTGGTGTCATTTAGAGGAGGAATACCCCGGGTGTCATTTAGAGGCGGAATACCCCGGGTGTCATTTAGAGGTGGAATACCCCGGGTGTCATTTAGAGGTGGAATACCCTGGGTGTCATTTAGAGGTGGAATACCCTGGGTGTCATTTAGAGGCGGAATCCCCCTGGTGTCATTTAGAGGTGGAATACCCCGGGTGTCATTTAGAGGTGGAATCCCCCTGGTGTCATTTAGAGGCGGAATCCCCCTGGTGTCATTTAGAGGAGGAATACCCCGGTGTCATTTAGAGGAGGATACCCCGGGTGTCATTTAGAGGAGGAATACCCGGGTGTCATTTAGAGGGGAATACCCGGGTGTCATTTAGAGGCGGAATACCCCGGGTGTCATTTAGAGGAGGAATACCCCGGTGTCATTTAGAGGTGGAATACCCGGGTGTCATTTAGAGGTGGAATACCCCGGGTGTCATTTAGAGGCGGAATACCCTGGGTGTCATTTAGAGGTGGAATACCCCGGGTGTCATTTAGAGGTGGAATACCCTGGTGTCATTTAGAGGTGGAATACCCCGGTGTCATTTAGAGGAGGAATACCCCGGGTGTCATTTAGAGGTGGAATACCCCGGGTGTCATTTAGAGGTGGAATACCCCGGGTGTCATTTAGAGGCGGAATACCCCGGGTGTCATTTAGAGGAGGAATACCCCGGGTGTCATTTAGAGGTGGAATCCCCCTGGTGTCATTTAGAGGTGGAATCCCCCTGGTGTCATTTAGAGGTGGAATCCCCCGGGTGTCATTTAGAGGCGGAATACCCCGGGTGTCATTTAGAGGTGGAATACCCCGGGTGTCCTTTAGAGGCGGAATACCCCGGGTGTCATTTAGAGGTGGAATACCCCGGGTGTCATTTAGAGGTGGAATACCCCGGGTGTCATTTAGAGGCGGAATACCCCGGGTGTCATTTAGAGGTGGAATACCCGGGTGTCATTTAGAGGAGGAATACCCGGGGTGTCATTTAGAGGAGGAATACCCGGGTGTCATTTAGAGGCGGAATACCCCGGGTGTCATTTAGAGGAGGTGGTGTTTTGGGGGTGGTGTTTTGGGGGGTGTTTTGGGGGGTGTCATTTAGAGGAGGAATACCCCGGGTGTCATTTAGAGGAGGAATCCCCGGGTGTCATTTAGAGGTGGAATACCCCGGGTGTCATTTAGAGGCGGGTGTTTTGGGGGAATACCCCGGGTGTCATTTAGAGGAGGAATACCCCGGGTGTCATTTAGAGGTGGAATACCCCTGGTGTCATTTAGAGGTGGAATACCCCGGGTGTCATTTAGAGGCGGAATAATCCCGGGTGTCATTTATTTGAGGTGGAATACCCCGGGTGTCTTTAGAGGGAGGAATACCCCGGGTGTCATTTAGAGGCGGAATACCCCGGGTGTCATTTAGAGGAGGAATCCCCCTGTCATTTAGAGGTGGAATCCCCCTGGTGGGTGTCATTTAGAGGAGGAATACCCGGAATCCTTTAGAGGAGGATTTAGGGTACCCCTGGTCGGGTGTCAGAGCGGAATACCCCGGGTGTCATTTAGAGGCGGAATACCCCGGGTGTCATTTAGAGGTGGAATACCCGGGTGTCATTTAGAGGAGGAGAGGCGGAATACCCCGGGTGTCATTTAGAGGTGGAATACCCCGGGTGTCCTTTTTAGAGGCGGAATACCCCGGGTGTCCTACCCTGGAGGCGGATTTAGAGGTGGAATCCCCGGGTGTCCTTTATTTAGAGGCGGAATCCCCCTGGTGTCATTTAGAGGAGGAATACACCGGTGTCCATTTAGAGGAGGAATACCCCGGGTGTCATTTAGAGGTGGAATACCCCGGGTGTCATTTAGAGGTGGAATACCCTGGGTGTCATTTAGAGGTGGAATCCCCCTGGTGTCATTTAGAGGCGGAATCCCCCTGGTGTCATTTAGAGGAGGAATACACCGGGTGTCATTTAGAGGCGGAATACCCCGGGTGTCATTTAGAGGTGGAATACCCCGGGTGTCATTTAGAGGTGGAATACCCTGGGTGTCATTTAGAGGTGGAATACCCTGGGTGTCATTTAGAGGCGGAATCCCCCTGGTGTCATTTAGAGGTGGAATACCCCGGGTGTCATTTAGAGGTGGAATACCCGGGTGTCATTTAGAGGCGGAATACCCCGGGTGTCATTTAGAGGTGGAATACCCCGGGTGTCATTTAGAGGAGGAATACCCCGGTGTCATTTAGAGGAGGATACCCCGGTGTCATTAGGGAGGAATCCCGGGTGTCATTTAGAGGCGGAATACCCCGGGTGTCATTTAGAGGAGGAATACCCCGGGTGTCATTTAGAGGAGGAATACCCGGGTGTCATTAGAGGTGGAATACCCCGGGTGTCATTTAGAGGCGGAATACCCTGGGTGTCATTTAGAGGAGGAATACCCGGGTGTCATTTAGAGGTGGAATACCCCTGGTGTCATTTAGAGTGGAATACCCCGGGTGTCATTTAGAGGAGGGAATACCCCGGGTGTCATTTAGAGGTGGAATACCCCGGGTGTCATTTAGAGGGGAATACCCCGGGTGTCATTTAGAGGCGGAATACCCCGGGTGTCATTTAGAGGAGGAATACCCGGGTGTCATTTAGAGGTGGAATCCCCCTGGTGTCATTTAGAGGTGGAATCCCCCTGGTGTCATTTAGAGGTGGAATCCCCCGGGTGTCATTTAGAGGCGGAATACCCCGGGTGTCATTTAGAGGTGGAATACCCCGGGTGTCCTTTAGAGGCGGAATACCCCGGGTGTCATTTAGAGGTGGAATACCCCGGGTGTCCTTTAGAGGCGGAATACCCCGGGTGTCATTTA
>CM026393.1:49284096-49296596 GCA_014843695.1 Archivesica marissinica
TCTAATATATAATAGTGCTTTAGTTATCATCTAATATATAATAGTGATTTAGTTATCATCTAATATATAATAGTGCTTTAGTTATCAACTAATATACAATATTGCTTTAGTTATCATCTAATATATGATAGTGCTTTAGTTATCATCTAATATATAATAGTGCTTTAGTTATCATCTAATATATAATAGTGCTTTAGTTATCATCTAATATATAATAGTGATTTAGTTATCATCTAATATATAATAGTGCTTTAGTTATCAACTAATATACAATATTGCTTTAGTTATCATCTAATATATGATAGTGCTTTAGTTATCATCTAATATATAATAGTGCTTTAGTTATCATCTAATATATAATAGTGCTTTAGTTATCATCTAATATATAATAGTGATTTAGTTATCATCTAATATATAATAGTGCTTTAGTTATCATCTAATATATAATAGTGCTTTAGTTATCATCTAATACATAATAGTGCTTTAGTTATCATCTAATATATAATAGTGCTTTCGTTATCATTTAATACAACATAGTGCTTTAGTTATCATCTAATATATAATAGTGCTTTAGTTATCATCTAATATATATAATAGTGCTTTAGTTATCAACTAATATAAATAGTGCTTTAGTTATCATCTAATATATAATAGTATGCTCGTTATCATTTAATCCAGCATAGTGATTTAGTTATCATCTAATATATAGTGCTTTAGTTATCATTTAATATATATAGTGCTTTAGTTATCATCTAATATATAATAGTGCTTTAGTTATCATCTAATATATAATAGTGCTTTAGTTATCATTTAATATAATAGTGCTTTAGTTATCATCTAATATATATAGTGCTTTAGTTATCATCTAAATATAATAGTGCTTTAGTTATCATCTAATACATAATAGTGCTTTAGTTATCATCTAATATATAATAGTGCTTTCGTTATCATTTAATACAACATAGTGCTTTAGTTATCATCTAATATATAATAGTGCTTTAGTTATCATCATAAATATAATAGTGCTTTAGTTATCATCTAATACATAATAGTGCTTTAGTTATCATCTAATATATAATAGTGCTTTCGTTATCATTTAATACAACATAGTGCTTTAGTTATCATCTAATATATAATAGTGCTTTAGTTATCATCATAAATATAATAGTGCTTTAGTTATCATCTAATACATAATAGTGCTTTAGTTATCATCTAATATATAATAGTGCTTTCGTTATCATTTAATACAACATAGTGCTTTAGTTATCATCTAATATATAATAGTGCTTTAGTTATCATCATAAATATAATAGTGCTTTAGTTATCATCGAATATATAATAGTGCTTTAGTTATCATCTAATACATAATAGTGCTTTAGTTATCATCTAATATATAATAGTGCTTTAGTTATCATCTAATATATAATAGTACTTTAGTTATCATCTAATATATAATAGTGCTTTAGTTATCATCTAATATATAATAGTGCTTTAGTTGTCATCTAATATATAATAGTGCTTTAGTCATCATCTAATATACAATATTGCTTTAGTTATCATCTAATATATAATAGTGCTTTCATTATCATTTAATACAACATAGTGCTTTAGTTATCATCTAATATATAATAGTGCTTTAGTTATCATCATAAATATAATAGTGCTTTAGTTATCATCTAATATATAATAGTGCTTTAGTTATCATCTAATATATAATAGTGCTATAGTTGTCATCTAATATATAATGGTGCTTTAGTTGTCATCTAATATATAATAGTGCTTTAGTTATCATCTAATATATAATAGTGCTTTCGTTATCATTTAATACAACATAGTGCTTTAGTTATCATCTAATATATAATAGTGCTTTAGTTATCATCATAAAAATAATAGTGCTTTAGTTATCATCTAATATATAATAGTGCTTTAGTTATCATCTAATATATAATAGTGCTTTAGTTATCATCTAATATATAATAGTGCTTTAGTTATCATCTAATATATAATAGTGCTTTAGTTATCATCTAATATATAATAGTGCTTTAGTTGTCATCTAATATATAATAGTGCTTTAGTTGTCATCTAATATATAATAGTGCTTTAGTTATCATCTAATATATAATAGTGCTTTAGTTGTCATCTAATATAGAATAGTGCTTTAGTTATCATCTAATATATAATAGTGCTTTAGTTATCATCTAATATATAATAGTGCTTTAGTTGTCATCTAATATATAATAGTGCTTTAGTTGTCATCTAATATATAATATTGCTTTAGTTATCATCTAATATATAATAGTGCTTTAGTTATCATCTAATATATAATAGTGCTTTAGTTGTCATCTAATATATAATAGTGCTTTATTTATCATCTAAAATAAATTAGTACTTTAGTTATATGTAATATATAATAGTGATTTATTTAATATCATCTAATATATCACAGTCCTGTCATAGCCAGAAATACACACAGTCCTGTCATAGCCAGAAATACACACAGTCTTGCCATAGCCAGTAATACACACAGTCCTGCGATAGCCAGAAATACACACAGTCCTGTCATAGCCAGAAATACACAGAGTCCTGTCATAGCCAGAAATACACATAGTCCTGTCATAGCCAGAAATACACACAGTCTTGCCATAGCCAAAATTACACACAGTCCTGTCATAGCCAGAAATACACATAGTCCTGTCATAGCCAGAAATACACACAGTCCTGTCATAGCCAGAAATACACACCGTCCTGTCATAGCCAGAAATACACACAGTCCTGTCATAGCCAGAAATACACACAGTCCTGTCATAGCCAGAAATACACACAGTCCTGTCATAGCCAGAAATACACTCAGTCCTGTCATAGCCAGAAATACACACAGTCCTGTCATAGCCAGAAATACACACAGTCCTGTCATAGCCAGAAATACACATAGTCCTGTCATAGCCAGAAATACACATAGTCCTGTCATAGTCAGAAATACACACAGTCTTGCCATAGCCAAAATTACACACAATTCTGTCATAGCCAGAAATACACATAGTCCTGTCATAGCCAGAAATACACACAGTCCTGTCATAGCCAGAAATACACACCGTCCTGTCATAGCCAGAAATACACACAGTCCTGTCATAGCCAGAAATACACACAGTCCTGTCATAGCCAGAAATACACACAGTCCTGTCATAGCCAGAAATACACTCAGTCCTGTCATAGCCAGAAATACACACAGTCCTGTCATAGCCAGAAATACACACAGTCCTGTCATAGCCAGAAATACACACAGTCCTGTCATAGCCAGAAATACACACAGTACTGTCATAGCCAGAAATACACACAGTCCTGTCATAGCCCGTAATACACATAGTCCTGTCATAGCCAGAAATACACACAGTCCTGTCATAGCCAGACATACACATAGTCCTGTCATAGCCAGAAATACACTCCAGTCCTGTCATAGCCAGAAATACACACAGTCCTGTCATAGCCAGAAATACACACAGTCCTGTCATAGCCAGAAATACACACAGTCCTGTCATAGCCAGAAATACACACAGTCCTGTCATAGCCAGAAATACACACAGTACTGTCATAGCCAGAAATACACACAGTCCTGTCATAGCCCGTAATACACATAGTCCTGTCATAGCCAGAAATACACACAGTCCTGTCATAGCCAGACATACACATAGTCCCGTCATAGCCAGAAATACACACAGTACTGCCATAGCCCGTAATACACATAGTCCTGTCATAGCCAGAAATACACACAGTCCTGTCATAGCCAGACATACACATAGTCCTGTCATAGCCAGAAATACACATAGTCCTGTCATAGCCAGCATTACAAAGTAGTGTCATTATTTATCAGACACAGATCAATAGTGTGTTATTATGAACATATCATATCGGCATACGCCAGGTTTCGAAATGACATTGTCACATGACGTTAATTTAATGAGAAACATCGCTGGTTTCTCTATTACCTCCCTTGGCAGATAAAGTCCGATTTATCCAAAATGTAAATAGGTCATCTTAGTTTTATTCTTTTGTTTTTACTGTTGTTCCTTAACCAGATGTTGCTGTATGATAAATGTGATTTTATCAAAATCCGGTTAATTAATTGATAAGAAATGTTTACAAATAAGTACCCATTGTATATACTGTAGGGTATATGTCGGGATACAGTAATTTAATAATTATAAGATGAGAAAGTAAATGAAAATCGATAGCATGTTGTGCATAGGAAACAACGATAAAAACAGAGGAAAACACTTAATAGGACCTATCTACTTTTAGGGAGTATTCAGGGGAAGTAACTGACCGATGTCTCTCGTTGAATAGTAACGTATAATAGCATTACAAAATTTGCATAAATACATTTCATGTTACGTATATCGTTTCAGTGGTGTGATACACACTCGTGTCAGGATAACTCTAATGCCTTAATAACTACAGGTGGGTAGCTTTATACTCCTTTATAAAAAACGAGCTTCCTGGGCAAGCTTAGCCGACCTAAGTGGTTAACCAGTACTAAGCAATGTGTGTGTGAGGTGCCTTGCTCAATGACACAATATACGTGACCTGACCGAGTATCGAACCCGGGACCGATCGATTCCAAATCCGACGCTCTACCACTGGACCACGGATGCCACATACATGCTCCTGTTTATAAGGAGTGTGTTGTTTCTGTTATTAGAGCGTGCGTGTTAACATGCTCAATGGCCAGTCATTTAACCGCATTTCACTTACATAATCTTAATTCGGTTATTTTATTTTGGTTTAGTGTCGCATCAACCGCTTTTGTGTTGTGGCACCTCCCCAGCTGTTATTGGTGGATGAAAAGGCTTGGGTGCCTCCTTCGAGCATATTTCAGGCATGCACAGCCGTCACCCTGGTAGAACCACCGACCCGTTCCTCACATTTCAGCTACTTCCAGTTTGAAAATCGAACATATAGCGGTGATTTGAAATCAATGACCGTAACCACCCGGCCGCTGGTGACCCTCGGTACAACAGAGGAGGCTATATGTACTTGTACTACAGTATACTACAACTCTCAACATATGTATATAACAGTCATCGCTTGTGTTTTGGCGATATACATTGTAAAATGTTTCGACAATAAAATATCTTACTGTGTGTTTTACGTTTATTTATCGTCGCTACCGGTTGTCCATATGAAGAGATTAGTCATTTTAGATTTTTGGAGGATAGTGCAATGATACAGACACAGAGACATTCCAGAGTCTCCTCTGGTTCGTTTACGTGCACGGTGTAAAGCACCGACACGAGACCTCGGTTTAACGTCCCATCTGAAAGACTGTTAATTTTATTATGGTCAGACGGGTATATGTACCCGCAAGGGTTTCGACATTAAAGGAAGATCGATAGACGGGGGATCGAACCTGCGATCCCTGGATTACCAGTCCAGCGTGTTACCACTGGACTACAGATCCGTCTGTGACAGACACCCTATGACCAGAGCTGTTGGTTATTTATAGACTGTTGGTTATTTATAGACTGTTGGTTATTTATAGTTGGTTATTTATAGACTGTTGGTTATTAATAGACTGTTGGTTATTTATAGACTGTTGGTTATTTATAGATTGTTGGTTATTTATAGACTGTTGGTTATTTATAGACTGTTGGTTATTTATAGACTGTTGGTTATTTATAGACTGTTGGTTATTTATAGACTGTTGGTTATTTATAGACTGTTGGTTATTTATAGACTGTTGGTTATTTATAGACTGTTGGTTATTTATAGACTGTTGGTTATTTATAGACTGTTGGTTATTTATAGACTGTTGGTTATTTATAGACTGTTGGTTATTTATAGACTGTTGGTTATTTATAGACTGTTGGTTATTTATAGACTGTTGGTTATTTATAGACTGTTGGTTATTTATAGACTGTTGGTTATTAATAGACTGTTGGTTATTTATAGACTGTTGGTTATTTATAGATCCGTCTGAATTTTGAACTAATAATGATAACATAAATATAGGTTCCCATTATATCAAAATAAACGATAATGGTCGCCAGATCGGACAGGTGGGTTTTCTCCGGGTACTCCGGTTTCCTCCCACATGAATGACCACATATACGCTTTCATCCGAGCCAACGAGAGTGATTAATATAAGTTGTTAAAACTTGCTTAGCAATCGTTGTAAAATAAATAAAGTAAAAAAAATAAAATAAAAAATAAAACAAACGATACTGTATTTTGTTCGTCTGCTATAACTCCAGGTTGGAGTGAAATAGTACTTCCATGATGTCGCCTATACTTGTAATGTTATTGTAAATACTGTATGTACAATGATACGATGTAAATAAAGACTACTATATGTATTTTCCATACGCCCTTTCAAAGTAGTAATTTTTTATTTGCATAGACGATTGCCCACTCGGTGACTCCAGCAAACCGGATGTTGCTTTAAATATGAACTGCGTGGATTTAATTGCTGCGCGACCAAGCATGTGCAATGATGCCAAAATCGGGAAAATCTGGTGCTGCGATACATGTGGTGCCATGAATAAAACGAATCCTGGTAAGTTATTTGGAAATACAAATAATGAGAGACGTCTGTCAGTTACTGCCCCTGAATACTCTCTAAACTCTAAAAGTATGTAGGTCCTTTTAAGTTGTTTCCTCTGTTTTTATCGTTATTTTCTTTGCACTACATCCAATGGGTAACACATTTGTAATTTTGTATCAATTAGTAAACATGATTGGGATAAAATCACGTTACCATAATCCAACATCCGGTTAGAGAACAACTGTAAAAACAAAGGATTCCGACTGATGAAAGGACCGCGCTATGCTTATATACTTATATACTATACGCACTATACGCGTTAAATCGGACTTTATCTGCCAAGGGAGGTAATAGAAAAGCCAGCGAGGTCTCTCATTAGAGTAATGTACAGATATCAAGAGTACTAGACAACAATTTTGAGTAATATGCAACTAGTTAGAAAATAAACTACTATTTAGCATAATATACAACTATTTAGAGTAACACACACTTAACACCCAACTATTTAGAGTAACACCCAACTATTTAGAGTAACACACACTTATTTAGAGTAACACACACTTATTTAGAGTAACACCCAACTATTTAGAGTAACACATACTTATTTAGAGTAACTCCCAACTATTTAGAGTAACACACACTTATTTAGAGTAACAACCAACTATTTAGAGTAACACCCAACTATTTAGAGTAACACACACTTATTTAGAGTAACTCCCAACTATTTAGAGTAACCTACTTATTTAGAGTAACTCCCAACTATTTGAGTAACACATACTTATTTAGAGTAACTCCCAACTATTTAGAGTAACACATACTTATTTAGAGTAACTCCCAACTATTTAGAGTAACACATACTTATTTAGAGTAACTCCCAACTATTTAGAGTATCACACACTTATTTAGAGCAACTCCCAACTATTTAGAGTAGCACACACTTATTTAGAGTAACACACAACTATTTAGAGTAACACACACTTATTTAGAGTAATACACAACTATTTAGAGTAACACACACTTATTTAGAGTAACACCCAACTATTTAGAGTAACACACACTTATTTAGAGTAACACCCAACTATTTAGAGTAACACACACTTATTTAGAGTAACTCCCGACTATTTAGAGTAACACATACTTATTTAGAGTAACTCCCGACTATTTAGAGTAACACACACTTATTTAGAGTAACTCCCGACTATTTAGAGTATCACACACTTATTTAGAGTAACACCCAACTATTTAGAGTAACACACACTTATTTAGAGTAACTCCCGACTATTTAGAGTAACACATACTTATTTAGAGTAACTCCCGACTATTTAGAGTAACACACACTGATTTAGAGTAACTCCCAACTATTTAGAGTAACACACACTTATTTAGACTGGACTATAGAGTAAAATACAACTATCTATGGTACATCGCAGCTATTTAGCGTAATATACAACTAGTTAGCGTAATATACAACTATTTAGCGTAATATACAGCTATTTGGAGGTAATATACATCTATTTATACGTAATATACAGCTATTTATGCGTAATATACAGCTATTTAGCGTAATATACAGCTATTTATGCGTAATATACATCTATTTAGCGTAATATACAGCTATTTATGCGTAATCTACAGCTATTTAGCGTAATATACAGCTATTTATGCGTAATATACATCTATGTAGAGTAACATGTTGAAATGATATTGGAAATACTTAATTTTAATGAATTATGATTTGATTAGATTATATTAGTTACGTTAACATACTTATATACATGTATTTAGAAGAACGACATACAGATAACATGATTAAGGTGTTAGTTTTCTATTTGTAGCAACATTTACTGGACCAGCGACAAGTGCCAACATCGATTGCCAGGCCGTTTTTGGATCAACGTCCTATTTTTGTCAGGTTAGCGCATATTTACTGCGGAAGGGTTTATTGTATTATTGACAGTGATATGTTTCTGTAACTATACACATGTATATTATTGATTTAGAATTATTAAAAACTTTGATTAACAGTACAGCTAAATTTGTATATCATGCTTTCAAACTTAGAGCACAAATAAGGTAATATATATTACTATGAAGTTTCATCCCATGTAGCATTATTTGATTATGACTGGTACATAATGAGTTCTTCCTTGCTAATGCTATACTTGCGAAGTTATGTTTCACCATATTGATTGATGTTTAAGGCTATAAACATATAAATGTTTTATGCAAATAAACTTTATGTTATGATTATTAATTGTGCAGAATTGAATATTTAATTATACAGGGTTCCCAGCGTTAGTGAAAATGTCCGGGAATTCTATTTTTTTTCAAGGTCAGGGAAATGTCAGGGAATTTTGTTTTTTCAGTAAATGTCAGGGAAATGTCAGGGAATTTTATATTGATGACTTTTGTCATTGTTCTGCTCTAAAAACTGTCAATTCCGCGTATAAAAAGGTCAAAAATGGGTATTTTGGCACTTGATTCCGCGCATAAAAATGTCGAAAATTGCTCTTTTAGCACTTGCATTGCGCTACTAAGGATTTGGGTATTTTAACAAAAATATGGGAAAAAATCAACATTTCTCTACTTCTGATCACAGGGATTCGGCACGTTTGGGGGTACTAGTATATATATTTAAGTACAGGGATTCTACTCTGTGGGATGTCAGATTTCGCATCGATCAGTAAAATGGCCCTATCTGAAACCATTTTGTACACATCTATCCGAATATAACGCCTATCCCGAGTCATTATATTGTTCTTCAAATAAAACACAACTTTAAGCTGCGTGCATGTATACTTTGCAAACAATTGCCACACACATTGGCCATATCAGGTCACATTTCCATACTAGGACACGGGTTCTGTCAGCAACAAAAAAAAATCTTCGACGGGAGAGTTTTAACAGTGAATAACATTATCAATAAAATGTGTTTCCACTAACATGTAACATTCGGCAAAAATGTACGTCAAAAAGAGATTGCGGAGAATTTTTCAATTTGTTTTGAAAATTTCTCAAGCGGCGCAGTTGTATTTCAGGGGACACAGTATTATAAGAATCAGGACTTCAGCACCGTCTGCACAAATATGTTCTGCTTTAATCCTGCATCCGGAACTTGTCAACCCACCTCGTCTGCTGACGGTGTTCCCTGCGCAAACAGCAAGGTTTGTCATCTTGATTAGATTATGTTTATACAATTTTAATTACAGCATGCCATTTACAAACCTATGCATACATGTATTATACCAATATATTTCAAAACATTAGATTAATCGCTCTTGAGACCTCAATCCTTGTGGAATCCATCGTCATGAGGGAGAGAGAAGATGTAATATGGGCTTAAGTGTATTGTCTAAGAACACCACCGTGGTTCTGATAGGGTTCGAACTCATAACCTCACTGTTGCAAGGTGGATCCCGTACCCATTACTCAATGGATGATCCGATACAATACCACTGGCTTCCATGTCAAGGTCGCGCATACACATCAAATATATATGTGTTTTGTTCCGTGTCCAGTTTATCATACAAACGGATCTGTAGTCCAATGTTTAACACGCTGGACGTAATCCAGGTTCGACCCTCCCCCTCCCCCGTTTGACCCTAATAATATTAACAGTCTTTCAGATGGGACTTTAAACAGAGGCATCGTGTCATTAGCAAAATGACCTTAGTCTCGGTTGTGCACTGGTAACATGATTGACTGGTAATCCAGGGATCGCAGGTTCGATCTTTTGTCTGACCCTAATAATAGTAACAGTCTTTCAGATGGGACATTAAACCGAGGCCTCGCGTCGGTGCTTTGTACCGTGCATGTAAAAGAACCAGAGGATACTCTGGAATGGGTCTCTGTCTGTATCATTGCACTATCCTCCAATAATCTAAAATGACTAATCTCTTCAGGAGGCGTCGCAACTAGCAACGATAAATAAACGTAAAACACACACCAGTTTATCATTCATTTTTCCATTGATATATTTTGAAATAAATGACACATATGATAACTAACTCATTACTACATAAATTATCCACGTGCAAGGTCATCAAGGTCACAGTTACAGCTCAAAGGCATGCACAATTTATCTGTATGCGGTCAATAATTTGTGTATTCAATGAGATGGCGACGGATCCTAGTCAAGACCTAGGGTCCTACCTCGAGGCCGTTCCTTGCATGTATACTAAACAACTTGAAGGGATGTATTTACCTCGAGGACACGATGTATAGAACCCACAATGAAGCCGTGTTCAGTCAAAGTCAAATCCGTAACATCTAAACTCCGTAACATCTAAACTCCGTAAACTCTGTAACATCTAAACGCCGTAACGTCTACACTCCGTAACATCTAAACTCCATAATGTCTAAACTCCATAAACTCTGTAACGTCTAAACTACATAGCGTCTAAACTCCGTAACATCTAAACTCCGTAATGTCTAAACTCTTGTAAAATAAATAATGTGGTATAAATATACGGAATAAAATTAATATGTGGCACCTACACTCATTAAGCAGCACACACGTATTGTATGTTCCCAATAAACGCAACATACACACATTAAGCAGCACGCATATATTGTATGTTCCCAATAAACGCAACATACACTCATTGAGCAGCACGCATATATTGTATGTTCCCAATAAACGCAACATACACTCATTGAGCAGCACGCATATATTGTATGTTCCCAATAAACGCAACATACACTCATTGAGCAGCACGCATATATTGTATGTTCCCAATAAACGCAACATACACTCATTGAGCAGCACGCATATATTGTATGTTCCCAATAAACGCAACATACACTCATTGAGCAGCACGCATATATTGTATGTTCCCAATAAACGCAACATACACTCATTAAGCAGCACGCATGTATTGTATGTTCCCAATAAACGCAACATACACTCATTGAGCAGCACGCATATATTGTATACTCCCAATAAACGCAACATCGATGCATTTGTTCCTGAAATATAACACATGTGTTCATTTTTATAAAATTACCAGTGGTGTGTCGGTGGACATTGCGTCACATCTGCAGCTGCCCCTGTGGACCCGGTGGCAGGTATGGACGAAGTTAACAAATATATAATATTAGTATATACTCTGCATACAGTCAGATTATACAAATTTAGTTTAGCTCGATTGCGAAACAAGTTCTTACAACTTATATTAATCACTATGGAGAACTCATTCATGATCGCCACGAGGGAGAGAGAAGAGGCAACGTGGAATTTAATTGCCTTGACTAAGGGCACAATCGTAACGGCTCCAGTGGGGCTCGAACTCCGGGCCTTTTGCACCTGAAGCGAACGTTCTACCACTGCGCAATCACGACTTCGATGTATTACATTAACGGATTGCACCACAGATGAAGAATAGATTGTTCATTGCATAATCTATATAATAATTCTATATACGTGTAGCAATAACCTGAAACTGAACGACAGAAAGTAGAATGAAATGTTGTTCAAAGAACAAAAGCAATATGTATTACTGTTGTCATCCGCGCCAACAAGAGTGATTAATATAAGTTGTAAAATAAATAAAGTTTAAATATATTATTGTTGTATGTCTTGGGTATACGGATGTCTTTCTGAAGTATGCATGCACTTCAGGGCCTGAGGTTATAAAACTTTTCTCAGAACTCAAACTCGAGGTCAAGTGATTTGATTGGTTGATACTGAGTTGTACTGTCAGTTGAATGAATCAGAAGCTTGAGACTAAGTTTGAGATTGGAGAAAAAGTTTTATAACCTCTGAGCCAGGAGACAACAACAACAATAATGTATTGCATAAACATAGTCATAACAGGACCCTAATAGTCATAACAGGACCCTAAATACTAGCTGGAACATATCAAGGCCAGCACGTGGAATGATACAAATCGGAATTGTTGCTGTAACGCGAATATATGCATATAGTATTCTTTGTGTAATATGACTTAAGGGAGCATAGCAT
>CM026393.1:49301596-49310425 GCA_014843695.1 Archivesica marissinica
ATACTATATAATACCATACAATACCATATAAGACCATGCAATGCAATGCAATACAATGCAATGCAATGCAATACAATACAATACAATGCAATGCAATACAATACAATACCATGCAATGCAATGTAATGCAATGCAATGCAACGCAACGCAACGCAACACAACACAACACAATGCAATGCAATGCAATGCAATACAATGCAATACAATACAATACAATTGTCACATTTACCTAATATATAACCTATAATTTTCTTTAGCTCGTTGAAAAACAAGCTGTTACAACATTAGTTTTATCGCTCTCGAGTACAGAAAGTTATTCAAATCGTAATAGCGCAATGGTAGCAACGTTCGCTTCATGTGCGAAAGGCCCGGAGTTCGAGCCTCCGCTAGAGCCGTTACGAGTGTGTCCTTAGGCAAGGCATTTAAATTCCACATTGCCTCTTTTCTCTACCTCATGGCGATGGATTCCATCAGGAATGAGGTCTCGAGAGCGATTAATATAAGTTGTAAGAACTTCTTTCGCAATCAAGCTAAAATAAATTTGTATAAACTAAAGTTATTCACCAAATCAATAATATTATCTAGCCGGGTGTCAGTATGGTGATGAAGCCCCGGATATATGCCAGCAGCAGGTGAAGGCTGAGACCATTAAGTCATACTGTGTTTCACACGAAACTGATTGTTGTCAGACATGCGCAGACTTAAAGAACTCGACAAATCCATGTAAGTTAGTATATATTTATCGATTTATTAAGAATGCTTTAAACCATAGGAACTCAATATTGAACGCTTTGTCTTCTTAATTACACAAAACAACTAACTAGAATGTTCATCCTCTATTTTAAATTATATTACAGTAGCTATACGATAGCTTTATTGATCACTTGTTTATTTATATGTAATTATATGTATATATTATGACTATGTACTTATGTACACATCATGAATAAACTTATGTTCTGTTCTGTTCTGTTCTATATAGTAAATATTTTATTATAGTGACATGTGCATCCGACATTATATATACTACAGATAATAAATATACAAACAAGCACCCGGCCCAGTGGACCTATATGTCACCTAATATAAAATCGTGGTTATGTACAAAATTGATACATGTATACATGAAATTCAAAATTAAGTACCAAGCTACTAAATCAATGATTTATGTTTACAGTTTAATAACCGAACAAGTAACTGGCCTAGAAAGTGGTGGGTAGTTATCAGGTATCATTGTATAGGCTTAGTTACATTCTTATAAATACATAACAGATCTTCTACAAATAAATGATTTTACAATGAATTTATATATGTGTGTACCGTTCTTTACATTTACCTGATTATTTGGGCAATTTTAAATTATCTGTTCGGGGTGTCCGTGGCCGAGAGGTCAAGGTCACTACATCAAATCACTTGCCAATCAATAATGTCGATAAGAGTCGCCATGGGACCTTAGCTGATTGTGCCAATTTACGAACCCCCCCCCCCAAACAACAATAACAACAAAACAAACAACATGGAAGTCGTGATAGCGCAGTGGTAGAGTGTTCCTCGCAATCGTTGTAAAATAAATCAAGTTTATTCAGCTTCCGTAGTAAGGAACACATGTTTTTTCTTGCTATATTCATTGCATCCAAATTGTCTCTTTGCTATATATTTATATATATATACATATATTTTGACAATATACCGTTTCCTTGGCCTAGTTGTTAAGGCTTCCGCCTCATGGAGTTGTAGGTCGATGGTTTGAACCTCATTAGGGGGTTAATCTGATATGGCCGGTTGGTGAGTAGGGGCTTAATCTGATATGGCCGGTTGATGAGTAGGGGCTTAATCTGATATGGCCGGTTGGTGAGTATGGACGTAATCTGATATGGCCGGTTGGTGAGTATGGACGTAATCTGATATGGCCGGTTGATGAGTAGGGACGTAATCTGATATGGCCACTTTGTGAGTCACCAGCTAGTTAAATAATGGTTACCGATTGCCTATCAACCTGGCGTCTGGCTTGTATGGGTAGTAACCAGGAAGTACTTTTGTTCGTTCATAAGAGGTGTCTCATAAGTCAGATATGGCTCGCCCTCATTTCAATAGGGGTGACACTATAATAATTAAGTGGATGTCGTGATAGAGCAATGGATGGCAACGCGTTCGCCTGAGATTGAGCCTAGCTGTAACAATCTCATGGAGTCTCGATCAACTTTATGTTACACTATATACACTTGTCCATCTTAGCATGTCCATACGGTGACCTCAACATTGAGAAATGTCAGCAGTTAGTTAACAACAGTATAGGGCCCGGAAACTGCTACAGTCAGAGCCGGCAACAGCAGTGTTGTGACACGTGTACAGACTACTACAACGCTTCAAGAACGGGTAAGAACATTTTTAAAGCGGCGTCACAGGTACCGATCACGTCACAGTTATGATCACGTCACGTGTACTGATCACGTCACGGGTACTGATCACGTCACAGGTACTGATCACGTCACATGTACTGATCACGTCACAGGTACTGATCACGTCACATGTACTGATCACGTCACAGGTACTGATCACGTCACGGGTACTGATCACGTCACGGGTACTGATCACGTCACAGGTACTGATCACGTCACAGGTACTGATCACGTCACATGTACTGATCACGTAACGGGTACTGATCACGTCACATGTACTGATCACGTCACATGTACTGATCACGTCACATGTACTGATCACGTCACAGGTACTGATCACGTCACGGGTACTGATCACGTCACAGGTACTGATCACGTCACAGGTACTGATCACGTCACAGGTACTGATCACGTCACATGTACTGATCACGTCACAGGTACTGATCACGTCACAGGTACTGATCACGTCACATGTACTGATCACGTCACAGGTACTGATCACGTCACAGGTACTGATCACGTCACAGGTACTGATCACGTAACGGGTACTGATCACGTCACAGGTACTGATCACGTCACATGTACTGATCACGTCACATGTACTGATCACGTAACGGGTACTGATCACGTCACAGGTACTGATCACGTCACATGTACTGATCACGTAACGGGTACTGATTACGTCACATGTACTGATCACGTCAAATGTACTGATCACGTCACGTGTACTGATCACGTCACATGTACTGATCACGTAACGGGTACTGATCACGTCACGGGTACTAATCACGTCACGGGTACTGATCACGTCACGGGTACTGATCACGTCACATGTACTGATCACGTCACGGGTACTGATCACGTCACGGGTACTGGTCACATCACGGGTACTGATCACGTCACGGGTACTGATCACGTCACGGGTATTGATCACGTCACGGGTACTGATCACGTCACGGGTACTGATCACGTCACATGTACTGATCACGTCACGGGTACTGATCACGTCACGGGTACTGATCACATCACATGTACTGATCACGTCACATGTACTGATCATGTCACATGTACTGATCACGTCACATGTACTGATCACGTCACATGTACTGATCACGTCACATGTACTGATCATGTCACAGGTACTGATCACGTCACAGGTACTGATCACGTCACGGTTACTGATCACGTCACGGGTACCGATCACGTCACGGGTACTGATCACGTCACATGTACTGACCACGTCACATGTACTGATCACGTCACAGGTACTGATCACGTCACAGGTACTGATCACGTCACATGTACTGATCACGTCACGGGTACTGATCACGTCACGGGTACTGATCACGTCACAGGTACTGATCACGTCACAGGTACTGATCACGTCACGGGTACTGATCACGTCACAGGTACTGATCACGTCACAGGTACTGATCACGTCACATGTACTGATCACGTCACAGGTACTGAACACGTCACATGTACTGATCACGTCACAGGTACTGATCACGTCACAGGTACTGACCACGTCACGGGTACTGATCACGTCACATGTACTGATCACGTAACATGTACTGATCACGTCACATGTACTGATCACGTCACATGTACTGATCACGTCACAGGTACTGATCACGTCACATGTACTGATCACGTCACGGGTACTGATCACGTCACGGGTACTGATCACGTCACAGGTACTGATCACGTCACAGGTACTGATCACGTCACATGTACTGATCACGTAACGGGTACTGATCACGTCACATGTACTGATCACGTCACATGTACTGATCACGTCACATGTACTGATCACGTCACAGGTACTGATCACGTCACGGGTACTGATCACGTCACAGGTACTGATCACGTCACAGGTACTGATCACGTCACAGGTACTGATCACGTCACATGTACTGATCACGTCACAGGTACTGATCACGTCACAGGTACTGATCACGTCACATGTACTGATCACGTCACAGGTACTGATCACGTCACAGGTACTGATCACGTCACAGGTACTGATCACGTAACGGGTACTGATCACGTCACAGGTACTGATCACGTCACATGTACTGATCACGTCACATGTACTGATCACGTAACGGGTACTGATCACGTCACAGGTACTGATCACGTCACATGTACTGATCACGTAACGGGTACTGATTACGTCACATGTACTGATCACGTCAAATGTACTGATCACGTCACGTGTACTGATCACGTCACATGTACTGATCACGTAACGGGTACTGATCACGTCACGGGTACTAATCACGTCACGGGTACTGATCACGTCACGGGTACTGATCACGTCACATGTACTGATCACGTCACGGGTACTGATCACGTCACGGGTACTGGTCACATCACGGGTACTGATCACGTCACGGGTACTGATCACGTCACGGGTATTGATCACGTCACGGGTACTGATCACGTCACGGGTACTGATCACGTCACATGTACTGATCACGTCACGGGTACTGATCACGTCACGGGTACTGATCACATCACATGTACTGATCACGTCACATGTACTGATCATGTCACATGTACTGATCACGTCACATGTACTGATCACGTCACATGTACTGATCACGTCACATGTACTGATCATGTCACAGGTACTGATCACGTCACAGGTACTGATCACGTCACGGTTACTGATCACGTCACGGGTACCGATCACGTCACGGGTACTGATCACGTCACATGTACTGACCACGTCACATGTACTGATCACGTCACAGGTACTGATCACGTCACGGGTACTGATCACGTCACAGGTACTGATCACGTCACAGGTACTGATCACGTCACGGGTACTGATCACGTCACAGGTACTGATCACGTCACAGGTACTGATCACGTCACATGTACTGATCACGTCACAGGTACTGAACACGTCACATGTACTGATCACGTCACAGGTACTGATCACGTCACAGGTACTGACCACGTCACGGGTACTGATCACGTCACATGTACTGATCACGTAACATGTACTGATCACGTCACATGTACTGATCACGTCACATGTACTGATCACGTCACAGGTACTGATCACGTCACATGTACTGATCACGTCACGGGTACTGATCACGTCACGGGTACTGATCACGTCACATGTACTGATCACGTCACAGGTACTGATCACGTCACGGGTACTGATCACGTCACATGCACTGATCACGTCACAGGTACTGATCACGTCACAGGTACTGATCACGTCACAGGTACTGATCACGTCACGGGTACTGATAACGTCACGGGTACTGATCACGTCACATGTACTGATCACGTCACAGGTACTGATCACGTCACATGTACTGATCACGTCACAGGTACTGATTACGTCACGGGTACTGATCACGTCACGGGTACTGATCACGTCACATGTACTGATCACGTCACAGGTACTGATCACGTCACGTGTACTGATCACGTCACAGTTATGATCACGTCACGTGTACTGATCACGTCACGTGTACTGATCACGTCACAGTTATGATCACGTCACGTGTACTGATCACGTCACATGTACTGATCACGTCACAGTTATGATCACGTCACGTGTACTGATCACGTCACAGTTATGATCACGTCACGTGTACTGATCACGTCACAGGTACTGATCACGTCACAGTTATGATCACGTCACGTGTACTGATCACGTCACAGTTATGATCACGTCACGTGTACTGATCACGTCACAGGTACTGATCACGTCAAAGTTATGATCACGTCACGTGTACTGATCACGTCACATGTACTGATCACGTCACAGTTATGATCACGTCACGTGTACTGATCACGTCACAGGTACTGATCACGTCACAGGTACTGATCACGTCACATGCACTGATCACGTCACGGGTACTGATCACGTCACATGTACTGATCACGTCACAGGTACTGATCACGTCACAGTTATGAACACGTCACGGGTACTGATCACGTCACATGTACTGATCACGTCACAGTTATGATCACGTCACGTGTACTGATCACGTCACAGTTATGATCACGTCACGTGTACTGATCACGTCATGTGTACTGATCACGTCACATGTACTGATCACGTCACAGTTATGATCACGTCACGTGTACTGATCACGTCACATGTACTGATCACGTCACAGTTATGATCACGTCACGTGTACTGATCACGTCACAGGTACTGATCACGTCACAGGTACTGATCACGTCACATGTACTGATCACGTCACGGGTACTGATCACGTCACATGTATTGATCACCTCACAGGTACTGATCACGTCACAGGTACTGATCACGTCACAGTTATGAACACGTCACGGGTACTGATCACGTCACATGTACTGATCACGTCACAGGTACTGATCACGACACAGGTACTGATCACGTCACAGTTATGAACACGTCACATGTACTGACCAGGTCACAGGTACTGATCACGTCACAGGTACTGATCACGTCACAGTTATGATCACGTCACGTGTACTGATCACGTCACAGGTACTGATCACGTCACAGTTATGATCACGTCACGTGTACTGATCACGTCACATGTACTGATCACGTCACAGGTACTTATCACGTCACATGTACTGATCACGTCACAGGTACTGATCACGTCACAATTATGAACACGTCACGGGTACTGATCACGTCACATGTACTGATCACGTCACAGTTATGATCACGTCACAGGTACTGATCACGTCACAGTTATGAACACGTCACGGGTACTGATCACGTCACGGGTACTGATCACGTCACAGTTATGAACACGTCACGGGTACTGATCACGTCACATGTACTGATCACGTCACAGTTATGATCACGTCACAGGTACTGATCAAGTCACATGTACTGATCACGTCACAGGTACTGATCACGTCACAGGTACTGATCACGTCACGGGTACTGATCACGTCACAGGTACTGATCACGTCACATGTACTGATCACGTCACATGTACTGATCATGTCACATGTACTGATCACGTCACAGGTACTGAACACGTCACATGTTCTGATCACGTCACGGGTACTGATCACGTCACATGTACTGATCACGTCACAGGTACTGATCACGTCACAGTTATGAACACGTCACATGTACTGATCACGTCACAGGTACTGATCACGTCACAGTTATGAACACGTCACGTGTACTGATCACGTCACAGGTACTGATCACGTCACATGTACTGATCACGTCACAGGTACTGATCACGTCACAGTTATGAACACGTCACATGTACTGATCACGTCACAGTTATGATCACGTCACGTGTACTGATCACGTCACAGGTACTGATCACGTCACAGGTACTGAACACGTCACATGTACTGATCACGTCACAGGTACTGATCACGTCACAGTTATGAACACGTCGCATGTACTGATCACGTCACAGTTATGATCACGTCACGTGTACTGATCACGTCACAGGTACTGATCACGTCACAGGTACTGATCACGTCACAGTTATGAACACGTCAAATGTACTGATCACGTCACGGGTACTGATCACGTCAAATGTACTGATCACGTCACAGGTACTGATCACGTCACAGTTATGATCACGTCACGTGTACTGATCACGTCACAGGTACTGATCACGTCACATGTACTGATCACGTCACGGGTACTGATCACGTCACATGTACTGATCACGTCACGGGTACTGATCACGTCACATGTACTGATCACGTCACAGGTACTGATCACGTCACAGTTACTGATC
This sequence comes from Archivesica marissinica, assembly GCA_014843695.1. Classification (NCBI taxonomy): domain Eukaryota; kingdom Metazoa; phylum Mollusca; class Bivalvia; order Venerida; family Vesicomyidae; genus Archivesica; species Archivesica marissinica. The sequence continues at coordinate 49,309,740 of CM026393.1, forward strand.
ACGTCACAGTTATGAACACGTCACATGTACTGATCACGTCACATGTACTGATCTCGTAACGGGTACTGATCACGTCACGGGTACTGATCATGTTACGGGTACTGATCACGTCACAGGTACCGATCACGTCACATGTACTGATCACGTCACGGGTACTGATCACGTCACGGGTACTGATCACGTCACATGTACTGATCTCGTAACGGGTACTGATCATGTCACGGGTACTGATCACGTCACGGGTACTGATCACGTCACAGGTACTGATCACGTCACATGTACTGATCACTTCATGGGTACTGATCACGTCACATGTACTGATCACGTCACATGTACTGATCTCGTAACGGGTACTGATCACGTCACGGGTACTGATCACGTCACGGGTACTGATCACGTCACATGTACTGATCTCGTAACGGGTACAGATCACGTCACGGGTACTGATCACGTCACGGGTACTGATCACATCACATGTACTGATCACGTCACGGGTACTGATCACGTCACATGTACTGATCACATCACATGTACTGATCACGTCACGGGTACTGATCACGTCACATGTACTGATCACATCACATTTACTGATCACGTCACGGGTACTGATCACGTCACGTGTACTGATCACGTCACATGTACTGATCACGTCACGGGTACTGATCACATCACATGTACTGATCACG